>CALYLW010000155.1:12500-612500 GCA_944989445.1 Ampullaceana balthica
ATTTTTTATTGCTGCTCTAAGTTGGACCAAATGGATGCAAAATAACTTTTCGGCTTGTCTTTCAATCCTGGATTATTTGAGTTCAGATGCCGCTTCAGTTTACTGGGGTTCATGGACTCGTTGGACAATGCCATGTTACAATTAAGACAAAACGGAAGAGAATGATCATTTGCACATTGTATGAAACCATACTCAAGATATTCCTCGTGATATTTCCGTTTGGTAACATTCTTCTTGGATTTCGCAGCTCTCTCTCCATTTTGATGCTCGCTGGAATCTCTGGCTTCTCTTCAAAAAATTATCCATAGCCGTCTGTAATTAAAAGTTTTTTAAAAAGTGAACAGCAGGAAAGGGTTTTTATTTACTTACAACAGATATTTATTCCCAATGGAGGAGAGAAATTTTGTAGCTTTCAAGAGATTCTCACAACCAGAATAATACAAACATGAAACGTTTTTATTCAATTCTTTTTCGGTTAATGATATTTTTTTTCTTCAAAACTTGAAGGTTCGAAAAGCCAAGCAATTTATGGTATTTTTGAAATCTTTCGCGGCACACTAAAATTTTCTCGCGGCACACCGGTTGGACAACACTGCTCTAATGAGAATGCAGGACTAAACACAAACCATGGATAAGCATATGACGCAATAGTGTTCTGTATAGAAGGAGCGTCTGTAACATAAGTCAAGATAAGATAAGATAAGATAGAGCCTTGAGCCCTATATAAATTGCTTTCTACGTGATTTCGTTGAAGAAAAACGTTTATCGTTGAGTCAAAGTCAACGTTCTCAGCTAGATCCCGTTCAATTGAAATTAATGCCAATCCAGACAGACGTTCGTTTGTCATTGTTGAGCGCAAATAATTTTTGATGATTTTCAATCTACTGAAACTTCTTTCAGCAGTAGCACTGCTAACAGGAAGATTGAAGTACGGTAAATTTTATAGAGTATTGACAAATTAGGGAGACCTGATGTCACTTGTTTTTCAGTCAATAATGGCTGAACCTTTTTAAGTTGTAGTTCACTGGATGATGCTAAAATTGCATCTGTTAGTAAATCTTTGAAGGTATCATATTCTACGATTGCTTCTTCAAGGTAAATGTCGTGTTTCTAAATTTTGCATAAACTTAGAAAATAATTTTTATTTTCTTCCGACATTTGTGATGGATCAACAAATAAATATAAGTAACTGTGATCCAAAAGTCATTAAATCGATAATATATTTGTGTTACAAGTAAATCCATGATAGTGAAGTACGTTTCAGATTTAAAGCGTGTAGTTGGATCATCAGGTATTTTTATCTCTGTTACGTCCGTCTGCCATACCTTTTGTGTGTGTGTGTGTGTGTGTGTGTGTGTGTGTGTATGTGTGTATGTGTTGCAATTCGCTTTTCTTTAAATTCTGCTTAAACATCTAGTTTGGAACAATTTCCGTTAATAAATGATTTGACATCTACATTCAGAATTTCAGAAGCTTCGTTGCTTCTCATTTCAACAAACTTATTTCTGTCAACATCTTGCAAAGGCGTTGCAAGTAGTTTGATAACACGAAGATAACTTTTGTACAAATCGCTTCAGAAAAACAAAATAATATTTTGTTACTAAAACAGATAGTCCCATAGCTTCTGCTCTGACACTTACTTTATCTTCTGTTGATTCCCCTGAATCAAGTGTGGCTAAAATAGCAGAGAATGATCCGACAACTGCATGAACGGCTAAGGCTTGCACATCTTGTATCAGAAAGTCGTTTCAGAGTATCTACTGTTGATTCATATTGAGATTTCTGGTGTTCTTTAAGATTATGTAGACGTGGTAAACTAGACGTAAGGTATGCATACAACCTTAAAGCTATGCCGAAAAACAACTGTACATCAGTGTATAGTAACCAAATTCAAAACATGGGCACAACAATTGGGTGAAAGTTTCTTTATTTGAGTTTGAAGGCCACTCTTAATTCCAGAGTATGCCTGACCTCGACAGAGTGTGAAATCAATGTTTCGCTTTTGTTATTCCGTTAAAATCTCCTCAGCAAATGCGGCAGCATTGCTGTTTACCAAAATTATAAACGCTTATAAATCTTTCCACACCATGTCCTGATTTTAAAACTGAACGTAAAGAAACTGACATCTGATCAATTTTAGATATATCAATGGTTGAATCAATAATTAAAGAAAAGAATTGTGCAGACTTAACTTCATTATCAATTGTCACCGATGGTTCAGATGCGACTGATTGAATTAAATCATTTTGCACATCATGACTTAAGTCCCATAACAGGTGTTCGTAGGGGGTCCTAATGTTTCCATTAGAACTTACTAGGGGCGGGGCTTGGTAGACCTTGGTGGGCGCCCCTCTCCCTTCCAGGTCAGCAGAGGACTTTTTTATCGTTAGTCATTCCATTTTTATTGTGGATTTAACGTGGGCTAGATCCCACGCCCCTCAGCTTGTGAGGCGAGCGCGCATTGACTTCGCTATCCAGTATCCAGCCACTGTTTAACAAAGTATAAAAACCTATAAATCTTTTCACACCATGTCCTGATTTTAAACTTGATCGTAAAGAAAAACTGACATCTGATCAGTTCCAGATATATCAATAGTTGAATCAATAATTAAAGAAAAGAATTGTGCAGACTTAACTTCATTATCACTTGTCACCGATAATTCAGATGCGAGTGATTGATTTAAACCAGATATTACAGTTTCATCATTTGAAATACGATATTTAGCAAGCAGTTTGGTGTTGATTAGAAGTTTCGTGTTTAGCAATCTTTTTTCTGCTCTAGTGACACCTTTTTAGTGTTCATCGAGGGCGTCTTTAGGGGGCGCCATTTTAGACTCAACAGGGGCGTGGGGGACAAGCCGCCCCCTTGCCCTATAGCTAAATCCGCCACTGCTACGGATGTTCTACAATGGCAGGTAAAGAAGGAGGAGTCCGAGCAATAATTCGAAAAAAACACACCCAAAAGCAGCATTTGTATATTGCAGTTCACATAAACTAAATCTTGTTGTGAACGATTTAAATTTAAATAATGTGAATGTTGTACGAAACACAATAGGAACAATTAAGTCAATTATAGTGTTTTTTCGAGAAAGTAATCAGCAAAGAAAACTTATTCTAAATGTTCCTTTGCTATGTGAAACTAGATGGTCACATAAATATAAAAGTTTGCGGATTTTTGCTGAAAATGTTACAGATATTGTTAAACAACTGGAATATTTAGAACAATCAGTGAGTAATGTAATCAGTTATACTTGCAGATATAATTCTTTTTTATGTTTGATAAATGTAAACTGTCTTCCATGTAATAAACTCTCAGGAAATTTAGTTCAGTTTTATTGAAACAACTTTATGACATTTTTAAGACATTTTTCTCTCAAATGTAGGAGGGGGGCAAATGCCCCCCTTGTCCCCCCCCTTCCCTACGCCCATGGTAGCAATAGCTTTGGGTTTAATAACAAACATATACAGCAATAACATTTCTATATGCTTAAAAGAACCTCCAAGACATTCTTCTAGACTTAATCCATGGATGAAATCGATCCTGAGTGAAAGTTCAGATTTGAAAGCGTCTGGACATGTCGTCATCTCATTGCACCCCCCCCCTGCCCCTGGTATCATTGATTTATTGCTAGGGGACGACAGAGGACGGAAAACACAGAGCAGTAGGGAGGGAAGACTAGTAGAGTGAGGAGAAAACTGGTGGAGGTTAAGGAGGACTGGAGGGTGAGGCCTGGTGGAGAGAGGTAAGGGTAGTAAGGAGAGGTTGGAGTAATGGAAGAAGGAAACGGGTCAAGGAAGGGGACGTTATGATGGAATAAGGGGGAACATGACAGAGGGACCGAGAGTCTGGTGTCGAGGGAGGAAAGCTTTTGAAGAGGAACAACTGGTTGCAAGAGGGAAAGAGTGGACAACTTTTTTTTTCTTTGAGAGGTGTTAATCATGTGTTTAAATTACTCCGCTAGCCCAGTCGTCCCCCCCCCCGCCATCCCTAATCACACAAACACTCGTTTAAACGTGCACACATATGGTAATGAAATGATAGGTTAAAGACCCCTGTCCTCCGGGTGTCTCTCTCTCTCTCTTTTTTGTTTTTTGTTGTTTTTGGGTTGAATGATTTCAGAGGTTCACAAGACAATCGCTTAACTGGACCTCTGTTTTTGTACGCGCTGCTTGTATGTCGGAGCTAAGACGTTGTAGACAACCGTGCGATGTGTAGACGTAGTGTTGGCTGAGCTAAACTGTGAGTACAGGTTCGTCAAAGTGGTAACTTTTAGTTACAAAATTATTATTTATTAGACAAGATATGGTAACGTCGATCAAGCTCACGTCTGACATATTTTATAATTTATTAATAAAAGGAATGCATTCATGGGCGGTGAATCCACTCCACTGTATAATTTACAATATTTGTTTAATAAATATAGCAAAGTTCGCTATTTAGATATGCCGCTAAATATCTTTGTTACCGACAGCAATTTTTATTGATCACCTTGACAATGATGATTGCATTTGCTAATCAAAGCTCAGTCTACCTGGGAAAGTTTTTTTTTCTAAAACAACAACCATAACTGCCTTACCAGTACTTTGTTTTAGAAGATGTCAGCTACGATATTTGTTTAAACTCACTTGTATACAATCTCGTCATGTAAATTAAAGAAATGTTTCGTGCTGAGACAATCGGGCCGTTGGTCAAAAGATTAAAGTGAATGCCTTCTAATCTGAAGGTAGTCCCTACAGAATGAATATATTGCAAAGATTTGATCTCCTTAAATCATCTCTATCTACCAGCCAATGTTGTAGCCAAGGTTCGTTGGTCCGTGTGAAAAGAGAAAAAACTCGTGTGCAAAGTTGCTCAGCATACATTTTTTGTGCAAATTTTTTTTAAACAAAATTTACTGCGCGGTAGTTCTAAACTGCTGCGCGGCGTCAGTCAGATGTCTGCGCGGCCGTGCAACCGCGCAGCTTAAAGGGAACATTACTACCAGCTACCGTCTCGTAACCACCTCTATATTCCGGCTACCTTCTCGTAACCACCTCTATATTCCGGCTACCTTCTCGTAAACACCTCTATATTCCGGCTACCGTCTCGTAACCACCTCTATATTCCGGCTACCTTCTCGTAACCACCTCTATATTCCGGCTACCTTCTCGTAACCACCTCTATATTCCGGCTACCGTCACGTCAACATCTCCATATCATGGCTACCACCGTCAACATCTCCATATCATGGCTACCACCGTCACCATCTCCATATCATGGCTACCACCGTCACCATCTCCATATCATGGCTACCACCGTCACCATCTCCATATCATGGCTACCACCGTCACCATCTCCATATCATGGCTACTACCATCAACATCTCCATATTATGGCTAACATCGTCACCATCTCCATATCCTGGCTACCACCGTCACCATCTCCATATCATGGCTACCACCGTCACCATCTCCCTGCTATTTGTCTTGATTTGCATGGCCACATTCCTATTTAAACTGCGACACCTTAAAATCCAAACATCAGTTTCACTAATCTCAACAACGGTTTTTGCTGGCTGTTTGGTTTGTGCGATTCGGATAGGTATTATGATGTATCTTTTTTGCCAAACTCATCTTTGTATTTGAGTGCAGTGCAATGTCCCTCACTCACAGACGTGTACCTAGTATACTTGCGCTCTGGCAAAAAACTATAAAATTGCCCCCTCCCCATTTTTTTTTATAACCCTTGTTCCCTTATAATAATGTAATGTCGTAAACCCCATTTTAGCACCGCCGTAGCTAGGCGCCCGGGGACATAGGTATATTATCTGTTAAAGACTCCCCTTCTTTTCAGAAGATTATGTACCCCCTTCGCTACGCCTGTGCTCACCCATGACCATGCTATCTTAGTTTTTAGTCTTCTCTCTCAGAGATTTTGTTCTGGCTTGCTAGTATTTTAAAGAGTGACCCGCGCTACCATTTTATTCAGTTATCCGGCATACTGTCTCTGAAAAAGGTTGAATTATTCCTGCTTCATACTCTTTAAATTAAAAAAAAACGTAACTCTGAATAAACATAATAAACATACCGTCACACACTCCAAATGGGTCAAGGCACCCGAGGTCACACATTAACAGCTGTGCTTTTTTGCTCGGATTTAAACCACCGAGCTATGATAAGGCTACACCCCCCCCCACCTCACCTTAAACCCCCACCTTCGTTTCCATTTGACTCTTCAGGCTGTACGACCACATTGTTTATCTCCACGAAATAGCGGAACGAGGGGGCTGCACTCTCATGCAGTGATAGACTAGAGTGCAGTGGTATCCAAACAGTTGTTTACTTGCTCCTCATTGAATGGACGATGTTACTATTAATAAAAAATATATTATTAGCCAGTAACCGATGGCTAATAAGATAGTTTTAATGTGTACTCACAAGCAACAAAAAATGTTAACGTGTAACTGTAAAATGATATAAATATGATGGGGCACCGAATTTATATCATACAAATTATTTAAATTTAAGCCCCGTGTCGCCCGTGAGTGAGTGAGTTTACAGTTTACTGAATTAACTGTAACTGAATAACCTAAAAATAAAATACTGTAAACTGAAATAAGAAAAAATTTATAATGTTTTAATAGTTGTAGTTTTTGGTCTAATTTTAGTTATGGCATGTTTTTTGGGGTCTAATTTTAATTATGGCACGGTGAGTAATATTTAAAAGTAGTTACAGCCATGTAGTCACTGTAGAGTCATAGTTTTGTATGATATGAATATGACTATGACAATGAATTATCATTCAATGATATGTGAATGTGTTTTTGTGTGTATTTAGTTGTTATTAAAATTAAATTGTTGACTTTCTCATGCACTCATAATTAATAAGTTATTATATTATATATTAAATAAGAAAAAGGTCAATATATTTGACATATTTGTTAGTTTTGGCTTTTGGCACTTCAGCCTGTGACTATGCCTTCTAGGCTGGGGCCCACTGGGGGGGATATTTGCCCTAGTTTGAATGCCACTGTGCCTAGAAGTTCATTATCAGTAATTTTATATTTC
The DNA here is from genome assembly GCA_944989445.1 of Ampullaceana balthica. NCBI lineage: Eukaryota > Metazoa > Mollusca > Gastropoda > Lymnaeidae > Ampullaceana > Ampullaceana balthica. The sequence goes on from CALYLW010000155.1 coordinate 19,548, forward strand.
AGCTGGAGTTCTAGAGCTGGTGCAAGTTTAATTCTCAACATTTTGTGTACTGGACAGAAGCCCGGCACTCAGACAGGTAGCTTAAAAAAGCAGCAATGTCATTGAATTTACTGTCCAGGAGTAGAGCAGCCTCAAGATGTAGACAGTTGTGTCAATTTAAAGGTACACATGAGTTGTTTTTTTCCTTTGCTACACCAATGTCCCCTCTAAGTTTAATTGGTTCATGTGCAATAACTAAACTCGTGTGCAAAGTTGTATAGCATCAATTTTTACTGTGCAAAATTTACATCCCACAAACATACATTTGATATACATGTACTTGTCAAAATTTGCTGCGTGGTAACTATAAACTGCTGCATGATGTCTGGCATATAGATGTGTGGCTGCGTAGATTTAAGAGAACATTGCTATAGATCATAACAATGTTCCCTTCAAGCTACACAGCCAGACGACGCCTCGAAGCAGTTAAGAGTAATGTGCAGTACTGCACACCACATTTGGATAAAGATAATATAAAATATGTATTTGTGGGGTGTTAAATTTTGCATAATAAAATGGATGTTGTGGAAATTTGCACACAAGTTTGTTATTTTGCACACTGATCAACCAAAGTTAGAGGGAACATACATTGTATTTCAAAATTTATTTTTCATATTGAGGTTTTATTTAAGTCAGTTTAAAAAAAAACAACTTTGCCTGAACAGGAAAAAAAAATCTGTTGATATTGAATCAGACTCATATGTTATACAGTATTTTATGTCTTCTTAAGAAAATCATCTGTAATATTCAATTCAATCAATGAATTTATACTTAATGTGGAAATAAACTCTTTCAGATTCCAGAACATCTTTGCCATTAAGTAGCTTACTATCTGTTATTAATGGTAGTTTTAAAGAATTAGCTTCTATCTGGAAGCTGTTTCTTGTACGTTTTTGAAAGTGAAAACTATTAAATTATTTTGAATAAATTTATTTCAGACCTTTAAGTATAAACAAATGATTTTACTTTTAAAGAAAATACCACAATGTATGGACAGTTTCAGATAAGGCCTGTTTCTTTAATTTCAATGAAAGTTATTATTGATTTTATAAATGGTGAATAGAGTAGGGTGGACATATACCTGTGGACATAAAATTATGAGGTAAAAATCATAAACATTTCTTTCAGATAAATTTTGCATGATATCAAACTTGTTTAAGCATTTTAGGATTGAGGCATAAATTTCAAAACTCTGATGTTGATTTGAGAACTGTTAGGGTTGCAAAACAAGTCTTGCAGCCCTAATGGACTTGTGAATAATTTGTAAAGTAACCTACATACTTGGCTAATTATGACCCCCTTTCCAGTCCATGATGGATTATGGGGCAAGTGATGTAGCGTTCACAAGTTTTTAGCCACCACTAACGAGCAGGGGAATGTGTGGCCAGCACAATGCCCCAGCGGCTCTCCAGTACCTGGGCTCCAACCCGCGACTGGGGATCTGCCTCGGATCGATAGTCCAGTGCGCTACCACTTAGACCACTTAAACCATTGGCTAATTATATGCAATAAAGATAATTAGCTTTTAAGCCTAAAAATGTACATTTATTAAGTACTAGCAGTCCCGCCGTGCGTTGTAACGAGCTAAGTAAACATGAATAAATTTAAAGAAACCAATGAGTGGTATGTTTTAAAACATTTATGCCAGAAATTTTCGCAGAAATAAGAGAAAAAAAAGTATAAGATTCATTGCATTGCAAGTGGATAAAAAAATTAATAATTAAAAAGTTTACAAAAGACAAAACGATATTAAGGGCCCGACCGCAAAATGAGTGATAATTTGTATTTTTTTTATTGCCATTGTACTCAAGCTATATTTCTCAATATTGTGTAAAATTGAATGGGTAATACAATTATTAGCGTTCAGTTAAAGACATTTGGGGCCCCCGGCCCAGAAGAAATTGACATTAAAAGTTCAGTGCCCTTAAGTATTTTAATATGGGATACCAATTTTTTGTATACAAAGTTTGGACAAAACCCAGTTATTTTCTCATTATCTAATTATAGGGAAAAATGCGACATTAAGGTGCCCCCGGGGCCCATTCGGTGCAAGATGTTAATTTCAAAAACCTGTTCATTTTAACTTAGTTTCGTCATGGATAGATTTCTCAAGATCGTTATAAAGTGAAGGGGAAAATATCTTAAACATATTTGAAAAAAGACATTTGGGGCCCCCGGCCCCGAAGAAATTGTCATTCAAAGTTCAGTGCCCTTAAGTATTTTAATATGGGACATTCAAAGTTCAGTGCCCTTAAGTATTTTAATATGGGATTCCAAGTTTTTATATACAAAGTTTGGTTAAGATCCATTCATTTACCTATTAGCTAAATCATAAACTAAATTTTATATAGCTCATATAAGCAAAAAACGACACTAAGGGCCCCAGGGGCTAATCAGTGCAAGATATAAAGTTCAAAACGCCTGTTCATTTCAATATGGATAATAATGGATACATTTATCATTATTTTTCAAGATAGTTAATTATTGAATGGGGAATAAAATATTAAAAGTTTAAGAGAAAAGACATTTTGGGCCCCCAGCCCCAAAGGAATTGTATTTATGAGTTCATTGCCCTATAGTATATTACTATTGGCTGTCAAGTTTTTATACACAAAGTTTGGCTAAGATCCATAAATTAACACAGTAGCTAACGCTTAAACTAATTTTTATATAGCTCACATAAGCAAAAAATGACATGAGGGTTAATTTGGAAAAAAAAGTTGCCAGTTACCATTCCGGGAGCATACTCAACAGTCTCCAAAAGTTTCATGATGATGGGGTGAATGGTTTAGCCAGCTATAAAGGACAAGCACACACACAGACATACTTTGATTTTTATATATATAGATTAATAAAAAAAGTAATGGAAACAAAATAAGTATAGATCATTGGGTTATCAAATATAATATATATTGTCATATGATTGGTTAAATTGTAAAATTAAAAAAAAAGTCCAATAATTGATTACAGTCTCGTTTATTTGTCCCTTGAGAGGGGGAAAAGTTGCCTACTCTGTCAGTGTAACACAAACTCCAAAAGATGAGCCAACAGCCCCCATCATTGTTACGCCTGTCCCAGGACCTAAATCACAATTGCTGAAGGAAGAACTTGACCAAGTACAGGTACATTGATTTACAGTTATCAAGTGCTGTCTTAAAAAAATTACTGGGTATTCTGTTAGCTTTCTGATAGATGAAGATTAAAAAAATTATTTCCATTCTATGTAACCAACTGGCAAATACCCATGCATTTTTAATAAGAAAAAAAAAGTAGCTTTACAAAAAGTAATTACTCATCTATTTCATCATAAAAATTGTGTACTAATGAATCTGTTATGTCCCTTAACTGAGAATATATTTGTATTTTTTGTTGAGATTGCATTTAATTGTAAAAAATTACGTATCAATATGCTGGTCACCCTGGATAAAGTAATGCATCTCCATACAAAGTGCCAGTGGTCACCCTGGATAAAGTAATGCATCTCAATACAAAGTGCCCAGTGCTTGAAGTCTGGTGGTTTTGGGGTGGAGCTGGTAGCAAGCAAAAAAACTTCTAGAGATTAAGAATGAAGATTTCAACAATATTTAAATTTTCAATCAGAACACGGATGCAGTTCAATTCTTTGTTGACTACGAGAAGAGTGTTGGGAACTACATTGCAGATGTAGATGGAAACTATTTGTTGGATCTCTATACACAGATAGCCAGTATTCCCATTGGTCAGTATTATGTTACAAATCTCAAAATGCTTTATAATTATTTTGGTTACCTTGCCAATAGACTCCAAATTTAATGTCAGATTTCAGGCATGGTATAAATTATCAAATGGTTGACATTCTTTCCAGATTTCTTGAGGGAACCATAAAGCTGCTTAGAAAAATAAAACTCAAAATCAACAATAATTATTTATAATAATATCCTGTTATAGAAATGAGAAAAGATCAAATCTAAAATGAATAATTTTAATTAACTTTTAAATTGCTTAAACTAATTTTATGAGGAAAATTTTGTCCATAATTAATATTTCTGAAACAAGTGAAAATGATTTAGTTTAGCATCTCAGTTTCATTTGTAAAATAATTTTTAGCTGCTAAATATAACAAATTGAGAAGAAATAAATGTAATAATGAATTAGACATGGACATATAAGTTAGTGTTGAAAAATAACAATGGACAAAAATATATTTTCTACAACATGTACTAACATGAACTATGTAGATTCATGCTCTCATATATTTTTTTTAAAAAAAGTTAAAAAAATAAAAAAATTTTAAATTAAAAATTAGATATGCAGATAACAGTCATCTGCCGTCTTAAAAAACACATTTTTTTCATTACTATTTTAAAGGAAAAAGAGGCAAAATAGGTAACATTAGGATTCATCCGTCGGAGCTTAGAAGATGCATTTTCTTTTTAGTAACCTTAGGGAATAATGATAGCTTTAAAAATAAACAAAAAATACAATTAAAAAAAAGAACCAAAAAAAAACAACCACCAAACAGTTTTTTTATGCAGGTATTTTTCATTCTATTTTGAAGTCTCCAATGAAGTTAAAGCAAGAAATCACATTCAGAATCTATAAAAGCATGTTTGAATCTTTGTTGTTGTTGTTGTATTTGTATAAATTAATATCAATGCACTTTATTAAGGGTCCTTAACCTCTTGTAGGTTACAATCATCCCAGAATTCTGAAAGTTCTCACAGATCCTAAAAATTTGGTAAGTGTAAAGCTTTTACTTTCTATTTCTTTTTAAAACAAATTTGAAATTAAATAGATTTCCATAAACCATTGATTGAAAATATGATGATATAGGGTATGAATAGAAAAATAGACTAGGCTCAACCACAAACCTTATAAATATTTTTGTACTAATAATTTCTTAATAACTTACAAAACATTGATTATATACGTATCAACATACATTTTCTGACCCAATTCTTTTACTCTCCTCCCCCTCTCCCCCATGACTAGAGATTTTTTAAAAGTTCTGATTTAACTCTGTTTTACTAAAACATTGGAGGCTACAGTTGAGCTCCTTTAACACAGTGAGAATCATTACATGTTTGAAAACTTATCAACTTATTGTTGAATACCAAGGTAAAAAAAGAACCCTACTTATCAGTTTCATGATAGTTTGTCAGTACATTTCAGATAAAAAAAGGTCTCTTCTTTAAATGGATTTGTGAAGTGTTCATCTCAGCTTGATCTTCTACTAACAGCTATAATTTGAATGTTACTATATTTTATTGTCTTTCAGAGTTCGTTTGTAAACAGACCAGCATTGGGAATATTCCCTCCATCAGACTTTGTCAAAAATGTCACAGAATCTCTCTTAGCAGTGAGTCAGTTTTGTTACATTTCCATGTGGTGGATAAATCCCTACTGATGTCAGTAAATTATTCTGATGGAACACTTATAAAATCATCTTGTTAATCCAAGAATATAAATTATTTCTGTTTTAAATAATAGTTACATGTCGCCGCTTCATTGAATGTGGCCGATACGTCTTATGATTTTACAATGTCAGGTGGCTCCCCCTGGACTAAGTCAAGTGCAGACCATGGGTTGTGGGGCCTGCTCAATTGAACATGCATTGAAAGCTGCATTCATGGCATTCAGAGTGAGTAGACATTGCAATGACTTTACCATTTTGGAAATATCCTCGCAGAGTAATTTTGCCTGAAATATAGTTTTCGTAAGGTGAATTATATTTATACACTTAGTTATCATCATCTAATGCAAAAGTTTGATAACCCTGTATACAGGAATATTAAACCTCTTAAAATTAGCACAAATCATACTTTTTTTATGAGAACACATCTGAGAGAATTTTCTGTGCCCATGTAGAACAACCGATGATTAATATTTTCATCTTTAACAGAGGAAGGAGAGGGGAGGTAAGCCCCCCAGCAAGGAGGAGCTTGAATCAAGTTTATGGAACAAACCTCCTGGCAATCCAAACATTTCTGTTCTATCTTTCAAAAATGCATTTCATGGCAGGACCATGGGTAAGGGAGATAAAGAATCAAAATGTGTGCTTGTGTTTGTGCTATTAAAATATTTATTTAAAATAGTCAAACATTTTAAAAAATAGAGACTAGTCTGATGTGTCCTGCTTTGCCATTCAGGTGCTCTGGCCTTGACCCACACCAAATGGAGCCACAAGCTGGATTTCCCAAGCCCTGATTGGCCAATAGCTTCATTCCCTAGACTCAAATATCCATTGGAGAGCTTTAAACAGGAAAACAAGACTGAGGAGTCCAGATGTTTGGCTGAGGTAATCCCTAACTCAGGGATTTTTTTCCATTAACATTGTTGTGGAAAATACATCTCCTGTCTCATGGTTAAACCAAATTTGTTCAATGTCTGATATGTACAAGTTATTAAGTTTTTATTGTCTCCAATATTTTGAAATTTTAAAATGTATGTTAAGATAGGGTTACCATACGTCCGGGTTTCACCGGACACGTCCTCTTTTTATGCCCCCTGTTCGGGCGGCTTTCCAGAAAAATGGCTTTTGTCCGGGTTTTTTTCCGCCTCAAGTAAACCACCTGCTGTGATCTATGATCCCAACGTCAATTTACTCAAATGCGGACGATTTTGATGATAATGACTCAGAATGAGATACTTTCGTTTCCATAAACTTCAGTAATTTAGTTACTAACTTACTGTTTGTTTTCACTCAGCTAGTGTGGTGCACTGAACACTCAGTCAGCTAGTGTGGTGCACTGAACACTCAGCTAGTGTGGTGCACTGAACACTCAGTCAGTTAGTGTTGTGCACTGAACACTCAGTCAACTAGTGTGGGGCACTGAACACTCAGTCAGCTAGTGGGGTGCACTAAACACTCAGTCAGCTAGTGTGGTGCAATGAACACTCAGTCAGCTAGTGTGGTGCACTGAATTCTCAGTTAATACAAGTTTATAATTAAATAAGGACAATATTTTACGTAGTGTAACTTTAATTTTATTGGTACAACACTTAATACTGCAGTTTGATACCGTTAAGTCGCACTTCGTTATTGCGTGAAATCGGTTAAGTCACTGAAATTCCATGGCTCCCAAACATAGCAATAACGTTACAGGGTTACGTAACATAGCAATAAATAATACGTACGTATAATTAAAGTTCTTTTAATATATTGGATCAAAACAAGTTTACCAGGATATGTATTGAAATATATAATACGGGATTATAAACTTAATTTAATTTTAAATAAATATTATAGGGAAGAAAACACATTTTTATTTGCATCCCTTATTATCGCTCAATAAGTTACACTGAAATATGTACTAAGTAACGATAAATCGCGATTCTCCTAAGTCGTGATTACATTAGTATGAACCCGAACGACCGCGACTTAATGGGGTCAAATTTAATGAAAATTTAGTGTCCTCTTTTTCCATCTGACGATTATGGTAACCCTATTTAAAGAGTAAAAACAAAGACTTGAATGATCCAGTGACAAGAGCCATTTAAAGCACATGGGCCTTAAGAAGTAGCTAAGAATATCAGTGGCTTGAGCTGAATTATGGCTCTTGACATTATTTTAAAAACCTTTTCATCATCAGTTATTTAAAAAACTTTGTACAGGTTGAAGAGTTACTTGAAGTTTATCAAAAGAGAGATAACCCCGTGGCTTGTGTTGCTATAGAGCCCATCCAATGTGAAGGGGGAGATAACTTTGCGAGTCCAGAATTTTTTCAAGGCCTGCAAAATATCTGCAGTAAAGTAAGTTTTTCTTAGCTGAAGATTATAATTTCGAGTGCAGTGCATGAGCCGGGTCTTAAGAGCGTGTCGACCCCAAAATGAGAATGTCATGTATGTTGACGTACCAGTACCATGTAACATCAATTTTTCCAAGTCAAACAATGCAGCCAATGCAACTTTTAAATAGAATGTGAAACTGATCTTGAGTTATAACATGACCAACAACATGTTGATTACCCCACCCCCTACATACTACCAATAAGCCAGGTACACATATCTGTTAGTTTAAGTGAGAGCCTTATTCCTGGTACAGAAAAAAGCACTGATGTTCAATTAAGTGTATCGAACAAACAAAAATTAATGACACGCACATTGATAATATTAATGATCCTTAAATGAAACTCTCATTCCTATTAAAATAAAAGAGAAAGATCAGAAATTAATATAAAAATTCATAAGTGAGACAAGGAGTAGTTTATTTTTAAAGTTTAAAAACTATAATCACATAATAATTTTTAAAATATTATCTACTTCCCATGTTTTCATTTAATTTAGTCCAGTTTTTTATCTTTATTTTTTAAAATAAAAATGTGAGCCTTATAACTTATATAGTGTATCTCGCCTTTTTCCACCACACCTCCTCCCTGCACACAGAACACCATTGCCCTGTTGATTGATGAAGTACAGACTGGAGCTGGGACCACAGGGAAATTCTGGGTCCATGAGTATTTCAACCTGAGAGACCCACCTGATCTTGTGACCTTTGCCAAGAAGATGCTGACAGGGGGCTTCTATTACCGGGATCACCTGAGACCAACAGAGGTAACTAGTTGTTAGGTCAGGTAAGGATCTCCTGCGACCAACAGAGGTAAATAGTTGTTAGGTCAGGTAAGGATCACCTGCGACCAACAGAGGTCACTAGTTGCTAGGTCAGTTAAGGATCTCCTGCGACCAACAGAGGTAAATAGTTGTTAGGTCAGGTAAGGATCACCTGCGACCAACAGAGGTCACTAGTTGCTAGGTCAGGTAAGGATCTCCTGCGACCAACAGAGGTCACTAGTTGCTAGGTCAGGTAAGGATCTCCTGCGACCAACAGAGGTTACTAGTTGCTAGGTCAGGTAAGGATCTCCTGCGACCAACAGAGGTCACTAGTTGCTAGGTCAGGTAAGGATCTCCTGCGACCAACAGAGGTTACTAGTTGCTAGGTCAGGTAAGGATCTCCTGCGAACAACAGAGGTAAATAGTTGTTAGGTCAGGTAAGGATCACCTGCGACCAACAGAGGTAAATAATTGTTAGGTCAGGTAAGGATCACCTGCGACCAACAGAGGTCACTAGTTGTTAGGTCAGGTAAGGATCAATTGAGACCAACAGAGGTAACTAGTTGTTAGGTCATGTAAACACTTCACATGTGAGGCTGTAAAGTTTCACAGGAGTTTACACTTTACTTTCAGTTACATTATACAAGAATGAACCAGAAAAAAGAAATAGGATGTTAACATTTTTTTAAAGCAGCAATTGAAACTTCTGTGCAAGTCCATTTTATTTCTGGTGTTTGTAATTTTCACACAGGGATACAGAATCTTTAACACGTGGCTGGGTGACCCATCCAAGGTGATCATGTTGAAGGAAGTTCTTGCCATCATTAAGGATGACCAGCTGTTACAGAGGACTGCAGACACTGGGAAATATTTGCTACAAAATCTGATGGATGCCCAGGTAATAGCCCAGTGGTGAACTCTAACATTTGTATAAAAATCATTTCTGTGTTTACAGTCTTTTTAAACAAACTATATTGTGAAAATGTGTCAGTCAAATATAAATTGGTGACATATCTTGGATATGTAAATGAATTAGGCCAGGTAATTATTTAAAAAAAATATTATTTTTAGAAAGCTTATTAAAAGAGTTAAACAAGAATTAAAAACATGCAAATAAAATCACATAGGGGTCCAGGTTCTCGTAATGTTTTGATTGAATAAAACCTTGGAATGCGCCTTACATACAATACATAGTTTTGCCTGAAGGCAAGTTTGAAAAAGAAGGGAGGGAATTAGACTCAATATAACATAGCTTGGATTCAACCTATGCTGTTTTGTTTGTATGTGCAGGCCAGGTATCCTAAGCTGCTATCAAGGTCAAGAGGATTGGGGGCCATAGCCGCAGTGGACCTACCTGATGTCCAGACAAGGGACAAAGCCATTGTTAAAATGAGAGAACTTGGTAGGTCCTACCTCTGTGTGTTTAACTGAAGGAAGAAATGGCAACGCTAAGAAGATTCAAATTGTTAAATGGCAAAGCTAATAAGATTCAAATTGTTAAATGGCAAAGCTAAGAAAATTCAAATTGTTAAATGGCAAAGCTAAGAAAATTCAAATTGTTAAATGGCAAAGCTAAGAAAATTCAAATTGTTAAATGGCAAAGCTAAGAAAATTCAAATTGTTAAATGGCAAAGCTAAGAAAATTCAAATTGTTAAATGGCAAAGCTAAGAAAATTCAAATTGTTAAATGGCAAAGCTAAGAAAATTCAAATTGTTAAATGGCAAAGCTAAGAAAATTCAAATTGTTAAATGGCAAAGCTAAGAAAATTCAAATTGTTAAATGGCAAAGCTAAGAAAATTCAAATTGTTATTCCTACACATGAAAATAAATTGACAAAACTTGTCTATTTATTGGATTGTGCCCAGAAGATTCAGGATGTGATTTTTTAGGATGGACTCATTTATTACTTTCAAAATTCACATTGTATTTATCACACAGGGAAATATTTTATAAACTAGTGATAACTCGTCAACTGATAGCTGATTGAAATAAACCTTAACAGCTATCGTGATAGCAAAGCAAAGTCTTCCCATCTACTAAAGTTACTTGACAATCCTTGTATTTAGATAATGTACTTATCTATATAAGATTCCCATTTTGTAATAACCACAGCTCCCGCTCCTTACATCACTGCACAGTGTTACACTCCCTTGTGTTATGGTTATATTTTTACAAATTTATTACATTAAAATTTAAATTAAACTAATGAAAATATTACATCCCAAATAGTCTTTTTGTATTATTTAGATTCTCATTTAGCACAGATTTGAGGAATATTATCTGGATTATTTCAATTTAAAGTGGTGTTAGTTCTGTAGACCATTTCATCTAGAGAACTATATATTTTAGTATTTCATATGTTTTTAGTGGTAAACAGTGTTGTTTAGTTATTCCTTGATTATAGACGTCAATAAACCAATAGTTCAATGTTCAATATATTGACTGTGGTGTCCTGATCATTTTTTGTTTTGTTTGTTTCCCAGGTGTCCACCTTGGTGCATGCGGAGTGTCAACCCTCAGAATCCGGCCCACCTTGACCCTGGAGAAGAAGCACGTGGATGTTTTTGCTGAAAGATTTGACAAAGTTTTGAAGCAGTTGTAAAACTTCAACTTTGTATTTTTTGGTGCTGTCCCTTGAATGTGCTGGTGCTGTCCCTTGTATGTAAACAGTTTAGAAGGAGGTGTAAGAAAAAGTTTGACAAGTTGTCAACAAATATATTTTTCTTCAATGAAATTATATTGGTCTCCATAATATAATGCAAAATCTTTGTAAATTACAATGGTTATAATCATCAAAATGGCCCCGACAAAATGGCACTGACATAATAGTCCCGGTCAAAACGGCCCCAGACAAATTGTTTACATTTTTTAAAACAAAATTTACATTTTTTTTGCATTTTAACCTTTTTCAACTTTTTCACCCTTAAAGAAAGTGGTCAAATTGTAAAATTATTTCTTGTGATGTTATTGTATTATTTCTTCTCAACATACAATCGTGACTTGGTACCATATTGAGTAACTGTTATTAAGTTGTTTCTTGTGATGTTATTATTATTGTTTTCTTATGAACTAAACCTGACACTGAATCGGTGAGTAAAAATAATAATATAATATTTGATTGTATTTTGTACTATTAGTCCATCCATTAGTCCATCTATTAGACCATCTATTAGTCCATCCATTAGTCCATCTATTAGTCCATCTATTAGTCCAGGGCCGTTATGTCCGGGTCCATTTGTCGGGGCCGTTTTGTTGGTTAACCGGTTATAATATAAAAATTCCTTTACCTACAAATGTCAGATAAATAACTGTTTCTACAAAACTTTAAAAAACAAATATGTTCATACTGACCAGAGGCACAGAGAGAGAGGTGATGAACAAACAGAACTTTTTTGTATTTTAGCATGGATGATTAGATGAGGATAACGTCAGCTAGTTGCATGATGATATTAAGATGGCCATTAGAGATGAGTTGTCAGATTGGAAGATTTAGCTCCTCAACGTGAGGAAAAAAAAATCTATCAATAAATTTACTTGACATTATATGAGACCTTATCAATTCTGAAATTGATTTCACAATATAAATAATACCCTGGTCATAGTTTCTAGCTATTATAAATTTAAAAATGTTTAGAGAAATTTTATAAGTAATCTTCTTTTGTTCCGTGCTCTATTCTATATCATCTTTACCAGATTTGTGAAAAATGCTTATTTATTAGTGTTTGCTTGAGGTAAAAAGTTATTGACATTATTAAAGGGATTGAGCATGAAAGTTTGGTGGTTGTTGACGAAGGGAGAAAGGAGAGTAGAACAATTGCCTCAAATTGTTTACAGAATTAAGGGACAGTCACAAAGAGATGAAAACCAAAGATCAATGTTTCCCTGACAGTGGGGTCTGTGCCCCCCCCCACCCACAAATAAAAAACCTAGCTGTTTTATTGCATGACTTGACACCTGTTGGGGCTTCCCTTGCATTTAACTTCATGGGGGATGTTCTGCATGTGTTTATTGATTGTTGGTTGTTGACCAAAGTTTTTATGTGCAGATGTTTGAGCACTACAAGGGTTGTGGGTCACTAACATGATCTGTTCAGTGTTACTTGACATTTATGTTATGGCTACCCTTATACTTACAATAGAATGTTTGTATAATTTTTTAATATATTTTCAGTACGGATGATCTTATCTTATTGTATCTGTTACAAACGCTCCTTCTATACAGGAGCCATAATACAGAAGATTATAGCGTCTTATGCTTATCCATGGTTTGTGTCTAATCCTGCATTCTTATTAGAGTTTTAAATGTTGATAAATGATGGTCTTACTCGCTGAGAGAAACTGCTTCAATAAATAGTGGACCATCTTGCTGTGTGTCAATACTAAAATCACTCTGCACACCTTATAGTTGTTGTGATAGAAGTATTTTGTTCTAGCGGCTAAAATGTTAGTTAGTCATTTAGTTTAGATTTAGTTCCTAATTGTTTCTATGCTTGCATTAAAGCATCTATTTAATGTCTCGGTTTTTTAAGGAGTTTTTAAGTTTTAAGGATTCTTTCCCCGCAAAAAGAAAAAGGAGAAAAAAAGTAACATTCAAATATAATGACACCAAAAGCTTTCCTCAAGCTCTCAGTGTTAGTGGGACAACTCAACAAAGTTTAAAATGTAATATTAACCTAGTCACCGTCATTGTTTTTGTATTCTAATTTTTTATTCAAATGTTGTCATCTGAAATAAATCCACATATTTTTCATGGATTACTATTACATAATATTGTTGGTATGTATTAGTATTAGTAAACAGAGGTCATGTGACAATGAGTTTCACAAGAATATTTGTAAATTAATTTTTTTTTATCACTAAAGTTTACCAGAATCCACAACATTTGATCATGTTGATTAAAACCTCCCCACATTTAAATGTGGATGTGAACATGTATGAACAGATTGTTCATCTTAAATCGACCTAATGAGTTTTCCTAACCTCATACATTACAAAACATTTAAGGTGTACCTATATAACCTGTTGTCGGCCCTCAGAACATCACCTATTTATTCTATGCATACATGAACTGATTTTTAGTCTTGGGCTCAGCAACAGTAAGTGTAGACTTGAAAAACTGAATTCTAATCATATTTACGTTTGTCCATTTCTGGGACATCTAGAAGTAAAAATTTTTTTACGGGCCTTAATGTTACCATTCTGATGCACATGTCATTTCATTGAACTCAAAAGAGGTTTTGGAAATAGAAACAAAGCATATTTTTTAATGTTACTTTTGGATTTAAAACATCAATTTAGTGGGCTCTGAAAACCTCCATTAAAATCTAGAACACACAGCAGATGTTAGTTATCTAACAATAACAATTACTTTATTATACATGAACATGTAAAGCAATTCCAAGGACACAGAAGAGATTCTACCTTACATATGTATAGATAAGGTTCTCAGGGGTTTATTATGGCAGTAAATTATTATTGCAGTGGGAGCATTGAATAATCTCAATAAATAGCGAAAATGGAAATACGAAATGTACCACCGGCCTGAAATGGCATGCCTCCAAGACTGGGAAGTTCCTGATTGGTAAAGTTTTTTTAAAATTTTTTAATTATCGTTGATTCTTCGATTTAAAAAAAATAAAATTAAACGGATATATAACTTGTAGGCCAACAAATCGGGAGAAGATCATGTTCAATTTAAAGGCTTGACTTGGCGTTTATATTTAACACTTCTAGTGGCCACTAAACTTCTTGTCAAAGGTAAGTCATAAAGTTAGAGCAACTATTTCTGTTTTAAAAGCAAGTCTTACGCGTAACTCAATTATCGCCCGTGACCCATGGATCTTTGAGTTGACCTGACTACCAACAGGCCTCCACATAGTGAACATCACCGACATAGGCCTCAATGGCCCAACACTTTACACTTAATATGTGGATTTGCTATCAATAGGGTCCTGCTTCTATCAAAGTTCGAACATTTCACGGTGAATTTGACCAGAGCCAGTGTCGCAAAATAGCTTATCGGACCAGGTTAAAAGCCTATCAGAGTTTAACTGACCGAGGTCAGTAATAAACTAACTTTGCAGTGTCTGAAACTATCTCAGTTCAACTAAGTCTTAGAACTTTTTAGAATTTTTTAGTGACATTGTTCTTGCATACACGTTTATACTCAACAGTTAAATACAGACTGTGACATTTATTTTAAGCAGCAGCCGATATCCGGTTTGAAAGAGAATAAACAAGTCCTTGAATGTTTTATTGTAGTTGTATAGGATCAATACAGACAGTGTTGAGTAACGCTTAACGACCACAAGCAGGAAAGGGGAAAAAAACCAACACAACAACGAAAAGACAGACCACGTTGGTTGCTGATGAAGACAATGGGGTTCGTGAACACTAACCTCGTTGTTATTGGCAGATTTATCACCGACATAGGCTTCAAGGGCCCAACAGTTAAATGTTGAGTCTTTACTGTGATGTCTCAACAGTTTTCACGCAGACTGTGACATATACGGAGATTTACACAAAGCGAGACTTGATTTCAAAGGGGAACATCAAAAGACGGAACTAACGAGAATGTAGGTTGTATTTCTGATTGTTCCATAGGGGTTGTATTGTCAATTCCAACGAATTTTTCAAATTTGCTGCAGCCGTTTGAGCTTTAAAATTCCTGTAGGTTAGGAATAAATAGGTTATTTTAATTCCAGTTGATAATTTGAGCAGGCGATTGGTCTTTCGTTGCAATGATCCATAGACGTCCGCTAAGTCAAATGACGATGGCGACATTTGATGAAAATTCACTTTTAAGATTTGAATACAAGATAATGTCTCGGTCTTCATGTTGGGTAAATCATTGAATCATTCGAACTTATATTTAAGTATTGTGGTTTTGTTTGATTGTGTTCGATAGTTCATTTATGTTATTTTAAAATGTGTTCACACTTAAAATATGAAACAAAACAATTAAATAATTTTTAAACCAAAATATATTTATATATAAAGACACATTTTTTTTAAACATAGTGGAATGTCACTAAGATAGCCTCAATAAAAGGGTGTACAAAGTGAATGGCCTATACTCGACATGTTATGGCATTACAAAATAAATTCATTTTTAAATACAATATTTCATCAGTCTAATCCTTATCGTGTCTTTTATCACCAGTTAAGAGACTGTCATTTAGCTCACGTAAGAATGAAAACAAAATGTTATAATAGCACGTTAACAAAGAATTTAAAAGTGTGAAAATCTATATGTTCTCTTGTAATTTACGACTATCTGCAATAAGTCATGTCCCCGACGGTCGCGCGTGGATGGGACGTTAACAAATCGATCCATTCTGAAATTTATCGGGACGCTCATGACATCATGCGGGAGACCCCCAGGACCACATGACTGCATTGTGGTATCCTGGGTGGTAGTGACAACATAAGGCAAATGTATAGGTATTTATTACGGTCTGGTTTTTAATATTGGTACGTCGGTACGACCAGAGCCGTCTTTACACAATTTTGTGCCCCCGGGCAAAGAAATAGTGTTGGGCCCCTCCCCCACAGGAATAAAAAAAAATATATACATAATATATATAAATAAACATTCCCATGGGGCCCCTATGCTCGTGGGCCCCCGGGCAAATGCCCAAGGGGCCTATGCGTTAAGACGGCCCTGGGTACGACCACATAACACAGGGCTATAACTCAACAACACCAATCAAGAATACACATAAGTTTAATATCTATCTCTACAAGGTACGTCCTCCTTCTACAACATCTATTGTGGAACTCTCTAGCTCGACTACCCTACCGTCACAACGTCACATACCCTTACACCGTGTTACCATGAAAGTCCGTTTAATAAAACACCGTGCGCACAATCAGCGCAATCGTTAACTGATGGGGAAATCCCCATTAACCCCTAATACTGTTCCCCTCAGTATTAACAGTTGCTCAACTGGTGTGTTGCAGCCATCGGGTCACAGACGGAGGCTGGCATTTAAAAAACTGTTAATGTTTAAAAAATCCGCTGTTTCTTTAAGTGACTAGTAGTGGTGCCACCGTTGGTTTTGTCTACTGTCACGGGGTCGTCAAGCTGGAAACATAAGAACCTTTGAGAGCAGTCTGAGGAAATCAATTATCCCTTTTTGTAACAATAAGAAGTAAAAGTGTGTCTGAATGGGCGTTAATTCCCAGCGCGTACGTCCCCGTGCAGAGCCGCACCGTGGCGCCAAATGGAGTACTTCAGCCCATATATTATACAATCTCAGGGACACATTTACTAGAAACTCGTGTCACATCATTGATCATCCTCCATAACAAACGATATTGCCACCAAGTGTGACAACAATATCACATTAAAACAAAGTGGAATAAAATATTTGAATGTGAAAATTAAAATAATTTTTAAAAAGGTTCTCTGCTATATAGCCTAAGTGCCAAATTAAATACCAAATGAATTACGTATTTTTTAATTAACCCTGAATTTCACCATAAGTTTCGATCATTAAAAACCGCAGACAAAAGAAAACAACAAAAAAAACAAAAAAAGAAGGAAAAAAATGCCATTAACAAAACAATCTAAATTTTTTGTTTAGCTCAATGATTTACTCAGAACGACATTTTACATGCATTAATGGTTTTTTTTAAAGCAAAGGATAACATGACAGTTAATGCCTTACGTTGAAGCCGCTATATTTTAAACTTCGTCAAAACATTTTTATTTCCAAATCTTCATTTCGTGTGACCAACATTTCCAAGTGATAGGTGTTGAAATAAAGACGTAAGTTCTGAATCACAGTGCTGGTTGATGTGGACAGAGACTCGCTTGGTGTTGATTCGAATCTCAAAGATTTGGGTCGAATGTGTGCAAATACTAATACGTTACTTTGAGATTCATTTCTTTCAATTAATGTGTTGTTTTTCGGTTGTTTTTTTTTCTCTCTCTTGTAAATACTTTTAGAACGTTATATTCTTGAAAGAGACATTAGTTGTGAAAATAAAAGGTCTTGGATGTAATTTATAGAGGCTAGTTTTAGGTAAGGTGCATTTACATTAAGTAAATTTGAATGGTTATAATATTAACAATCTAGAACTTAATGACACGCGTACGTTTAAAGAAAGCAAAGCTAAAACTTCAAATATTCACGTCATTTTATGACACACGATACATATTGGTTTCGTTCAGTTAGTACACGCGATCTCACCTGCTCACGAAGACACTTCGTTTCAAAAATTAAATGAAAATAAAAAGGCGTGGTAAACATATACTGGGACCTCCCTACATTGCAGGCGTCTACATCAGTGCGATAATAAATAAATAAATACATAATACATTTTGAAAAAGAATCTTATTAAATCATTGGCTTTAATTGAAAGATACTCTGATTTTTTAATTTAAAAAAACAACAAACAAAACAACCTGTTGCTTACTGATATTTGAACATTTTAATAACTGGTAAAAATGTCAAGGGGTAACCAATTTTACTGGTATTAAATCAAATATAAAAATACATGTACCAGCCCGGCTGACATCATTAGCAATTAAATATGACAAAAATGTGTCTTCGCTTGGATTTGAACCATTTGCATTAAGAATAGTAGGCTTCTACGTTACTCATTTGAACAACCAGTAGACACCTTTCAATTACACTTTTTTGTTTGTTTTATGTAGCAGAGAATCAACATAAGGGTAGGTGCAGTTGAACTCACAAATATCTTTGCCTGAGAAGAGTGAAGGGGTGGTAGGGAATAACATCGTTTAATTAATTTAAAAAACAACAACAACAAAAAACATTTAAAAAAACAACAAAACAACTGTTCATCGATTTAGAGTTAGAGCAAGCTCCATTTATGAATTCGATCGAACGGTTTTTTTACTCATATACATTGAAAATTGAAAGTAAACTTTTTCTGTGTTTCTTTTAAATTTAAACTATATTGAAGCACTATTATGTTGCGTTAACATCTGTTGTCACAGAAAAGAATATGAACGTGTGAAAAATTGATTAATGACAAGATGTGATCACGCAGACAAAGTTGTGAATTTAAATATAATAAACCAATAATAATCAAAATAGCATAATAATAATAATATTTTAAATTTTTTTTACTCTTCCCAGGCACATTCGACATTGCATAAAGTCATGTTCGTTCCATTAAATAAATAAAATACTAATGTGCAAGTGAAGTTATTTGCCTATGTGATTGTATATCAACATTTATGACTTAACTGCACAATCCCTTCAATGTCTTGAACGTTGAGAGGGGGTGGTTGGGGAAGAATGTCCTATTAGAATTTTTATAAGCTTTTGTGTTTCAAAACCATTGCACTGAATTGAGTGCGCCGTCTTTTATTTGTACCATACATAGTGGAGTTCTATACCTTCCGTCGGTGTAAACAGTAAAGAATTGTTCTATTCGTACTAGGTGAGCCATGGACTAGTGGTTCTGATAAATTCTAAATGGCATCTTTTCTACCGAGAGGGGTAAATGTTTGTTAGTCGTGAATAATTTATTAGAAGATAACAGGTTATTACATTTTTGTTATGTAAATAGATTTAATTATTAATATTAAATTATATATATATATATATATATATATATATATATATATTATATATATATATATATATATATATATATATATATATATATATAACACAATGACTGTCAATAACAAGAAAAATTAGCTAAGGGCATTTACCTAAGAATGTCAGAGAGCAGTGATTTATCTTTTTTACAATTTGTTTTATTCGGTGATGTGTGTGGGATGTCAAGTTTGAATTCGACTATTTGTTTCGTGTTTAGCTTTAATTAAGCCATTAGTAGTGCATAGTTGAGCACAAGCTGGTCAAGGGTGGACACGAATGGACATCACTCATAAAAACGGAGACCATCAAAATGTTATAATAGCAAGGATTCATCACACCCTACCAAACTGTACCATTTATGTACTCACATTCACGGCTGTTTTAACAGCATCTTAGGCGCTGGGCGAATTAAAGTTACAATATCGTTTTTCTCTCTCCATTTTTAACCTATTTATATCATATAAGAAAAGTATTTCTTTAAATACAAATGTTCT
Source organism: Ampullaceana balthica (assembly GCA_944989445.1). Taxonomy (NCBI): domain Eukaryota; kingdom Metazoa; phylum Mollusca; class Gastropoda; family Lymnaeidae; genus Ampullaceana; species Ampullaceana balthica. The sequence continues at coordinate 39,193 of CALYLW010000155.1, forward strand.
TCTAAATCTACTTTAAAAAGTGAATTGACCTTTAAAAATTCTGGGAAAACCGCTTTGTGCTACGCTTTTAAATAAAATTCAATATCATAACGATCTTTCAAGATTCTCTAATGACATTGGGGACTTTGTAACCTCACAGGGGCCGTCCATAAAGTACGTCACGCTATTTTTGACCATTTTGGACCCCCTCCCCCCTGTCACAAACTGTCACAAATCTTGGGACCCCCCCCCCTAAAGTACGTCACACTTTCGAAAAAAAAATTAATTTTCACCTAATTAAAATATTTAATTTAATACTTAAATTTAACTTCACTATTAAACTGTATGAAAATATAAAATTTCCACTCAAAATTTTGAAATCCGGCCGGAGCTGAATTTGGTCGGATTTATGAACGGAAATCCGGCTGGAGCCGAAATCAGATTTCTTAAAATGGCCGGATTCCTGATTTGCCGGAGCCATTATGAATATATATCTATAAATTAGGAATCTACCGGCCAGCCGGATTTATGAAGTGAAACCTGCGGAAGCCGGATTTAAAAAAAAATAGCCGGATCCCGGATTTGCCGGAGCTGGAGCCGAAATCCCGTACACTCCCACTTAAAAGAACTATCATATTATTAAAATAACTTTAATAGTAGAATAGTTAATTGTCAACAGTTGTCACAGTTATTCAATGAAACAGTAACTCAATCAAAATTAGACTTGACAACTATATAATACGCATAATTTATCTGCTACCTTTTCATTTACAATGGGTGAGGTCAAGTTTTAGATAATCTTCCAATTATGCATTCTATTGACACAGGATAAGAAGTAGATTAGCGAAACTTGAACTCAACCAGTGATTAAATAATAAAAAGGAAAAAAAACAATTTGACTAAAAAAATACTAGATTCACAAATTATGTGACCAACTCTTGTGCTATATTGAATCTGTTTAGTATGGTCCTATGAATTATGTTTCATTCAAAAATATTCACTGGACATTATCTTACAACTGTGAAATGAAGTTTTCATCCATAGTTACGACTGGCATCAATCTTTCACCATCATCGTTTCCTGGAAGGATAATTGCAGACCGATCAACTCGTCCTCATCTAGCCACTCAACATTCTCTGTATGTGCATTTTCTCTTCTGGCAATAACTGTCATAGGTTCTCTTTGCCTTCTAGAAGCGATTTTCAAAGGACGAATGCGTTTTATATGAGTTGATTCTTGAACAGTTTGGGTGGGCACATTCTCTTGAGCCCGAGCTCTGTGTTGTCCTTTATGTTTCTTCAACATTGTTTGTGAGGCAAAATACAAGTGACCTACTTTGCAAAGTCGATCAAATAAGCTGGTAATCATATGGTTGTACTTTGAAAACTCCTGTTGATCTTGACATAATGTCATCAAATTTGAGAATTTGTGCTACAATCAAGGAAGGACATTTATGAGAATCTGCATCTGCTCTTTCTGAAGCTTTGAGTCCATCAACTGTTTGGTTGATTGGGATTGGAGGAGGGGAAGAATCGTGAAAGTAAAACGCTGAAATATGAGCTTCGTGTTTTGTCGCAACATTTCATGTCCTGATATTTAACAATTTGAGTGAAGTATTGACTGGTGCGAACATGATTGTCAAACCATACCTGATCCTTATATTTGTAATATTAGTCCTGCTGCATCTAATTCAGTTTTATGAACAACACATTCAGGAGATACGCATTTCATGCTATTTTGACATAAATCTAATTCTAATGTTTCACAAAATTTTTTGAAAATTATTTTCCAGCTATTTAAATTCTACTAAAAAGATATAAATAAATTAGATAAAAATTAATTAAAATAATAAATGTTTGACATCACACATGGCCTGACCCTCACTCCCCCCTGTCACAAAGTGTCACACTTTCTTACACCCCCTCCCCCCCTCGGAGCGTGACGTACTTTATGGACGGCCCCACAAGAGTGAGATCTATACCAGCGTGAGGCCCCTTACAAGTGTCAGGTCTCCCTAAAAACGTGAGATACTTGAGAAGAATCAACCTGATAAATATTCCCGTGTCTTAAAACGGCCCTCACATCTGTTCATCGGAAAATAGCATCAAAGCTTGAGACACTACACATTTCTGGATGGCCGATACATTCAATAATTGATTGATATCCCAAAAGTTAGCAAAATGAAATGTAGTTAATTTTACTTTTCGTTCCCTGACAGACCTGCTCATTCTAAGTGGTAACAGACGACCTTCACCTCTATGAGCGAACACAGTGAACCTGCGAACTCCAAGGGGAGGCCTAACAAAATGAATTCCCTGAAAAAATCAAACAAGGTTTGGAGAACTTGGTTAAAATATTATAACACTATTTATTTATAAAGTTTCAAACCGTTCTCACTCGGTTCAACTAATGCAACGCATCGATCAGTTTCCATGAGGGGGAGGCCTCGCTCATAGTTTCTCCCTGCCTGTAGAATCACAATATGACTTGGTTGGACGCCACAATCTTGAGTCGGTCAGACAAAAAAGAGTGGACTAAATTTTCAATTTCTTACACTGCTAATAACTTTTTTAAAATCCAATCCAGATTGTCCCTATGCCACTTTCTCCCCCCACCGACGAGCATCCCGATGTTTCTACTGAAGGAGCGAATCCGGGTCACTTGAGATTCAGTTTGGAAAATATAGATGCATGCAAGGACTGGACACATTGCCTCCAACTAATCAAAGAATTACCAAGTCCAATCTCAACCAAGAGGCTGCTGCTGTAAGTTTTCATGATGTTAACGACCGTCAAAAGTCAGCCTTAATATATATATATATATTTGCCAATCCACATTTTATTGAATTCAAATACCCGTTCTACTTGAGTGTGTTATAAACATAAAAAAATAAAATAATAAAACAAAAACAATATCAAACGTTTAATTTAACTTTCTAATCTATGACCACAGCAAACGACTGTCCAGAAAGTGGTCTGTCAAAACAAGAGTTGGGTCAGTCAAGAAACAGACGACAACGGTAAGTTGTGCAGATTTTTTCTATCCATGTGCATTTTAATTGTCTGCATTCTAATATCATGAAGTTTTATGTTAATAGATTTTATTCATTTTTTCTATATACATATTTTCATTGATTGATTCTAGTTGTGAGCATGATAACTTTAGTTTTCTATAATATGTGTGCAGTCTAGTTTCGTACATTCTATAATTATTTTTTTTTGAAAGTATACTATAATGCATTTATAATATGTATTCAATAGCTTGTGTGTAATCTATTAGTTGTAATATTTAATCTATGTGTGAGTTGAGTCAGCCTTTGTATTTGTATATTCTATAACTTGTATTCTTTAAATTTTGTTTTTACTCTTAAATATTTTTATTTAAAAAAAAGTGTATTGGGGCCGACCATAAATGACGTCACGCACCTGGGGGGTGGGTCGACCATTTGTGACAAAGTGTGACGAGGGGGAGGGGGTGTTTAAGAAATGTGACGTCACATCAAAAACGTGCAACTTTAAATAAAAGTTCCACTTAAGTATTTGATTGTTTACAATTTATTTAATGACGCTTCTGATGGGCTTCATGCGTGTTACGTTATTAGAGTGCAGCCTAACACTAAACTAAATACATACTTAAATGACAAAAAAGTAATTTGAAACATTCTCATTTTCAAATAGAATAAGAAAAACCCGTAAAAAACCAAGTTTTTGACTATAAATCCTTTATGTACGAGAATTAAAAGATTGTTCATTATAACACGCAGCGCAAGACCATCCAAAAATACAAAATTGCAGTTGTGTCGTAAAACGTGTTTAATATAATGCGCACCGATCAGGAATAGGTTTATAAAAAGTGTTGTCAGTAAAATACGCACCTTATTGCGCGACAGAAAGGTTGTTCAATATAATACGCACCGCGACGCTCTATCTCAAAAAATAGCATGATACATAGGAATAAATAAAATAATCTAAAAAATCAATAATTTAATTACGGTACATGCGATCGATCTGAAATTTTGATACATTGTTTTTATCATCGGTACGAAACTGCCTGCAAAATTTCAGCTCGCTATCTTGCGAGCAAGTGGGTTAAAAATCGATCAAAAGTTTTGGCGACAAGCAAGCAAGCAAGCAAGGTCGGTCGGTCGGTCGGCCGCAGACACCACGAGTTAATATAAAGGATTTAATAAAAACAACCCGTAAAAAACCAAGTTTTTTACTATAAAATCCTTTACGTATGAGACGTAACTAAAAGAATGTTCATTATAACACGCAGCGCAAGACCATCCAAAAATACAAAATTGCAGTTGTGTCGTAAAACGTGTTTAATATAATGCGCACCGATCAGGAATAGGCTTATAAAAAGTGTTGTCAGTAAAATACGCACCTTATTGCGCGACAGAAAGGTTGTTCAATATAATTCGCACCGCGACGCTCTATCTCAAAAAATAGCATGATACATAGGAATAAATAAAATAATCTAAAAAATCAATAATTTAATTACGGTACATGCGATCGATCTGAAATTTTGATACATTGTTTTTATCATCGGTACGAAACTGCCTGCAAAATTTCAGCTCGCTATCTTGCGAGCAAGTGGGTTAAAAATCGATCAAAAGTTTTGGCGACAAGCAAGCAAGCAAGCAAGGTCGGTCGGTCGGTCGGCCGCAGACACCACGAGTTAATATAAAGGATTTAATAAAAACAACCCGTAAAAAACCAAGTTTTTTACTATAAAACCTTTACGTATGAGACGTAACTAAAAGAATGTTCATTATAACACGCAGCGCAAGACCATCCAAAAATACAAAATTGCAGTTGTGTCGTAAAACGTGTTTAATATAATGCGCACCGATCAGGAATAGGCTTATAAAAAGTGTTGTCAGTAAAATACGCACCTTATTGCGCGACAGAAAGGTTGTTCAATATAATTCGCACCGCGACGCTCTATCTCAAAAAATAGCATGATACATAGGAATAAATAAAATAATCTAAAAAATCAATAATTTAATTACGGTACATGCGATCGATCTGAAATTTTGATACATTGTTTTTATCATCGGTACGAAACTGCCTGCAAAATTTCAGCTCGCTATCTTGCGAGCAAGTGGGTTAAAAATCGATCAAAAGTTTTGGCGACAAGCAAGCAAGGTCGGTCGGTCGGTCGGCCGCAGACACCACGAGTTAATATAAAGGATTTAATAAAAACAACCCGTAAAAAACCAAGTTTTTTACTATAAATCCTTTACGTATGAGACGTAACTAAAAGAATGTTCATTATAACACGCAGCGCAAGACCATCCAAAAATACAAAATTGCAGTTGTGTCGTAAAACGTGTTTAATATAATGCGCACCGATCAGGAATAGGCTTATAAAAAGTGTTGTCAGTAAAATACGCACCTTATTGCGCGACAGAAAGGTTGTTCAATATAATTCGCACCGCGACGCTCTATCTCAAAAAATAGCATGATACATAGGAATAAATAAAATAATCTAAAAAATCAATAATTTAATTACGGTACATGCGATCGATCTGAAATTTTGATACATTGTTTTTATCATCGGTACGAAACTGCCTGCAAAATTTCAGCTCGCTATCTTGCGAGCAAGTGGGTTAAAAATCGATCAAAAGTTTTGGCGACAAGCAAGCAAGGTCGGTCGGTCGGTCGGCCGCAGACACCACGAGTTAATATAAAGGATTTAATAAAAACAACCCGTAAAAAACCAAGTTTTTTACTATAAATCCTTTACGTATGAGACGTAACTAAAAGAATGTTCATTATAACACGCAGCGCAAGACCATCCAAAAATACAAAATTGCAGTTGTGTCGTAAAACGTGTTTAATATAATGCGCACCGATCAGGAATAGGCTTATAAAAAGTGTTGTCAGTAAAATACGCACCTTATTGCGCGACAGAAAGGTTGTTCAATATAATTCGCACCGCGACGCTCTATCTCAAAAAATAGCATGATACATAGGAATAAATAAAATAATCTAAAAAATCAATAATTTAATTACGGTACATGCGATCGATCTGAAATTTTGATACATTGTTTTTATCATCGGTACGAAACTGCCTGCAAAATTTCAGCTCGCTATCTTGCGAGCAAGTGGGTTAAAAATCGATCAAAAGTTTTGGCGACAAGCAAGCAAGCAAGCAAGGTCGGTCGGTCGGTCGGCCGCAGACACCACGAGTTAATATAAAGGATTTAATAAAAACAACCCGTAAAAAACCAAGTTTTTGACTATAAATCCTTTACGTATGAGACGTAACTAAAAGAATGTTCATTATAACACGCAGCGCAAGACCATCCAAAAATACAAAATTGCAGTTGTGTCGTAAAACGTGTTTAATATAATGCGCACCGATCAGGAATAGGTTTATAAAAAGTGTTGTCAGTAAAATACGCACCTTATTGCGCGACAGAAAGGTTGTTCAATAGAATACGCAACGCGACGCTCTATCTCAAAAAATAGCATGATACATAGGAATAAAAAAAATAATCTAAAAAATCAATAATTTAATTACGGTACATGCGATCGATCTGAAATTTTGATACATTGTTTTTATCATCGGTACGAAACTGCCTGCAAAATTTCAGCTCGCTATCTTGCGAGCAAGTGGGTTAAAAATCGATCAAAAGTTTTGGCGACAAGCAAGCAAGCAAGCAAGGTCGGCCGCAGACACCACGAGTTAATATAAAGGATTTAATAAAAACAACCCGTAAAAAACCAAGTTTTTGACTATAAATCCTTTACGTATGAGACGTAACTTAAATAATGTTCATTATAACACGCAGCGCAAGACCATCCAAAAATACAAAATTGCAGTTGTGTCGTAAAACGTGTTTAATATAATGCGCACCGATCAGGAATAGGCTTATAAAAAGTGTTGTCAGTAAAATACGCACCTTATTGCGCGACAGAAAGGTTGTTCAATATAATACGCACCGCGACGCTCTATCTCAAAAAATAGCATGATACATAGGAATAAAAAAAATAATCTAAAAAATCAATAATTTAATTACGGTACATGCGATCGATCTGAAATTTTGATATATTGTTTTTATCATCGGTACGAAACTGCCTGCAAAATTTCAGCTCGCTATCTTGCGAGCAAGTGGGTTAAAAATCGATCAAAAGTTTTGGCGACAAGCAAGCAAGCAAGGTCCGCCGCAGACACCACGAGTTAATATAAAGGATTTAATAAGAAAAACCCGTAAAAAACCAAGTTTTTGACTATAAATCCTTTATGTACGAGAAGTAACTAAAAGAATGTTCATTATAATACGCAGCGCCAGACCATCCAGAAATACAAAATTGAAGTTGTGTCGTAAAACATGTTTAATATAATACGCACCGATCAGGAATATGTTTATAAAAAGAGCTGTCAATAAAATACGCACCTTATTGCGCGACAGAAAGGTTGTTCAATATAATACGCACCGCGACGCTCTATCTCAAAAAATAGCATGATACATAGGAATAAATAAAATAATCTAAAAAATCAATAATTTAATTACGGTACATGCGATCGATCTGAAATTTTGATACATTGTTTTTATCATCGGTACGAAACTGCCTGCAAAATTTCAGCTCGCTATCTTGCGAGCAAGTGGGTTAAAAATCGATCAAAAGTTTTGGCGACAAGCAAGCAAGCAAGCAAGCAAGCAAGGTCCGCCGCAGACACCACGAGTTAATATAAAGGATTTAAAAATGGCTTTTATTGGGGTGGGAGGCGGCAAAGCTTTGTGACGTCATAATGGGGGGGGGGTCTAACTTTTTGTGACGACGCGTGTCAAGGAGGGGGAGAGGGATGAAAAATTGGCAAAAATCACGTGACGTCATTTATTGACTGCGCCATGCCATTCAGGTTGATTCGCCACATCTTATCCATCTGTTACTGAAAATGTTTTAGCCTTCAGATTAAAAAAAAATCATCATCTTCATATCATTTTCGATGGTAGTAAAAGAAATGCTTCAGCCCTTGATCGCACAGACAGGAGAATTAGAATAGTAATAGTAAACTAACATACACTTGGATTGTGGGATATCAACGGTTCTTGTTAATTTCGTAATGAAGTCGTTTATCCGTAGTTTAACGCGTTTTTTTGTGTTCTTATATTAGAAAGGTCAAAAGTTTCAGAGGCTTGTCTCTGATGTGACCTACAGCCTGACCCTCTGGACAAGTTCTATCCGCGCCGTAGAAGGTAAGTGATACGCCTTCCACATCCATCACCGTCTTTAAAGAGCTTTAAAAATATAACAACATTGATGAGCCCATCTTGTTCCATCTTCGATTCGAATGAGTAAACATACTGATTCAATAATTCGCCCAGAAATAACATAAATTATTTAAAAATCACACGTGTAATTATCTCCTAGGACCTAGGTAGAGTACCGCAATATTTCGTGCGCGGTAATTCATTGGTGACATGAACAATTGCATATAAACGGGCGAACCTGAGTTGTTTTGTTTTTCTTCTTCTGATTTTATGTTGTGTCGCTTTACCAAACTAAAGATCTCTGAAAATCTAGTTAAAGTGATGATTATGGTAACAAGGATGTTCATTACTACTGCTCTGGAAACTGGAATGATACATCCACACCGAATGCTCAGAGGAAATAATCCATTCTTTAAGAGGGTTACGAGAATGAAGAGGTGTATGTGTGTGTAGGTGAGTGTGTGTGAGTGCATTCTTGAAGGTCTATTTTGGCAAGTGAAGCAGCGTTTACATTACAAGTTTCGGTTCGCCATGACATTCCAATGGATTGTGAGGCTAGCACAAAGGCCAACCGACCGCCTTTATTGGTATAGGTCCTATAAGGACTAAAACATAAATGTCATACTTTAAAAAAATCCACAACCAGAATAGAAGCTCTCCTTGGCTACGTTAAGTTACAACGAATCTCTTTTATCCCAGGCGTGCATGGATCGGGTGTGGCCTCTTACTTCACATTTCTCAGATGGATCTTCGGCCTTAACCTTGCCCTCTTCTCACTGCTGCTTGGCTTTGTCATCCTGCCCATGGGGTTGATTCAAGAAAGTAAACGTGACCTCATCATTTATCCCAGTTATAACAAGAGGTGACTTTATCTTTGTCTTAGTCTTTTCACCATTCCGATTTCCATATTGGATGGGAGATCTTCATTGAGTGAATCATCTGATAAATTCGTTCTTGTGTTTACTTGGACAGTTTGTTACATGTATTATTTCATACCTGTATTGTTTCATACCTTATCATTTCATACCTCTACCATTTCATAACTCAACCATTTCTTTCCATGTATCATTTTATGTCTCGTATAATTTGACATTATGTACAATTTCATAACTTCCATCCCGTCATTTCTATTATCATTTCTTTTTTTCCCATTACAAAAAGCCGTTCCAAAAGATTTACTTCCTATTTGGGCTATACAGCTTGTCACCAAATCATTTCAACTTTATCTTCCAAGAACGACTTGAACTATTTTATGCTGCAATAAATGTCTAAAGAACTAAGAGTAAACACGTCATCTCTGTCAATAAATGTCATGACTCTCCTATCTTTGTCGCATCATTGGCTGAGTCGAGCCTTCGCTTTTACGTCACTACCCCGCCCCGAAACCCACAAAAACCTATAGATATATCTTTCCAACTTTGCAAACAATTTTGCAAATGATGCCGTCTAAAGGTATCGATGATACACAATTAGACAGCTTGTTAATAAAGTGTCCTCAAGATATTCTCCGAAAGATTATTCAATTCAAATTTTCCATATGGTTATTAAACATTTTAGTTCATTCTGATGGGTTCTTATTTCATCAATGTTCGGCTCATTACGTCCAGTGTGTCAATCTTATAAGTGATGTCATGATGTCATTCGTACAAGAGACATGAATCCACTTGGGCAAAACACCTCTTGAAAATAACTTCAATATTCATGGGTCTTAATCATCTAAACGTTTCCTTATTCTTTGCCAAATTGGCACAAGACGTAGCTATTGTCATTTTGTTGTTGTTTCCCTTGTTATGGTTTTCTTTTGGTTAATGATTCTTCTCATTTAATTTAGCATTGAGTGCAGTCTTAACTACACAGTTACCCAAGGGACTGGGATATCTCTAATACTCTCTTTCCTGGAGGGAAAGGTAGGAATATTAAAAAAAAATTAATTGATGTACTTTCGGTTTTTAAGATGATGGTCAATATTTGACGGCTAAGAAACTAATGTATGTTCCAGTCTTCAGTTTCAGTGGCGTAGCTATTACCATCTCGTTGTTACGTACTTATGACTTAATTCTGTTCACGTCACAGGGTTGGATGGAGAAAACCTTCATGTTCTATGGGTACTACGTGGCCAGACTTGAGCACCACTTCAACCTGTCCTTATCTTACCTCATGACGGTGGTCGCCTGTCTACTTGTTAGCCTGATACTCATGGCGAAACAGTAAAGCGAGATTATTCTACATTAGTTATTTACAATACTCAGACATTCACTATCGATTTTATCCCATGCTTATTACAATTTGAACGTCTGGCGGCATGTACATTCTTATCGCGCTACTTTATAAGTTCGTCAAGTTAGAATAACTCTGAAATTTCGAAATGAAATCCTTTTCTTTACAAAAATATATTTTGGAAAAAAAAATAATAATAAATTTTTAAAAAAGTAATAAAATGTAAAAGATAAATAAATAAAAATTATTAAAACTAAAGCTAGTCCATAGTCCATAACCACTTTATGAAATATTTTTATAAGAAGAAGTAGGTAACAATACGCATGTTTTTTAATGTCCATTTCTGTTGTGACAGCACCGCCTACAGTGTCAAGGAGACGTTGATCAGCAGCAACAACCAAGATGTCAAGGTCTCGACCCAGGTGCTGGTGGGATGGGACTTTTCTCTGTCCAACCCGAAGACGGTTCAGGTCAAACAAATGGGAGTCTTTAAGGAATTAGAGGTGCATGACGACATTCAACGCATTTCATTTTGAACGGGAAAATATAACAATAAAAAATATTTTAAAAAATGAAATAATAATAAGTGGATCAAATGTATTTTAGATGAATGAAAATGGGAAATTTGAGTTATTTTTTCAATATCCGTAACTTTAAAATGTTTGACAAACCAAATACAAACTACAATTACGCGGTAAAACAACAACAAAACAACTTTAAGTATGCCAAGGGAAGTAAACGCCATTACTATTTAATGGGTAGAGAATTTTAGTTACCTTTACGAGGCAGGGCAATCAAGTACGTCTAAGATTATAAGATCATCTATAATACTAGGCAAATAATTGTAAGATGAAATGATCATCAATACTTGCACTTGTAGGAAAATTTTCTTTGTCATATTATATCATAACACTTACATTATGCTTTTGGTCCCAGTGGTACTGTAATACAATTTGTATACTTTTGGCTCAAACCATACCAAGTACATTTCTTCGACACTTTTCAGCGTACTTAGGTGTAAGTTCCTATAACATTTACATAAACTATTGTTTCATATTTCTGACTTAACTGTGCTCCCACATCAACTTGACCCGAAGGCCGCAGCTAAAGAAGAGATGTATCTCCGAGAGAGGACCAAGCGCCTCAAGAGTAAACTGACCCGGTGTAAACTGTACCTGGTCCGTCTGGTGGTCAACCTTCTCACCATGTCCTTGCTGGCCGCCGCGGGGTACCTCATCTACTTCGTGACGACATTCTCGGCCGAGGTGAGCTTGTGCTTGTAATTGTGCTTGTGCTTGTGCTTGTAACCCACGTCATGTATTTAGGCGCCGCTCTGTGTGTTTTGTATGAATTTATCTGAGACTGTAGAAACAGATGCTCTTCCCGCTAATTGCTCTATTTTATCTTATGAACAAATAACCTAAACTTAGTTAAACCAATTAACTGTACGCGTTTCATCCAAACACAAATGGCAAGTTCACTGTCAAGTACTGTTTTTTTCAAAATTGCTTCAATTTCAATGTTTACTGATTCATGTTGTGGTACGAATGTTGCTGGATCACTTTTGTATAACTTTAAGTTTAAGCTTTAATGTTATTGTATATATCCTTGTTATATCACCGAATCACTGTAAATGTAACGGCTTAAAAAAACACTGCTGCGTAACATTATTCATTTTATCTTATCTTATCTTATCTATCTGTTACAGAAGCTCCTTCTATACAGAAGATTATTGCGTCATACGCTTATCCGTGGTTTGTGTTTAGACTAGCATTCTTATTAGAGTTTTAAATGTTGATAAAAGTGTTGGTTTTTCTGGGTTCTTCGGGAAACCCATTCCACGCCCGAATTCCGGACGGGAAGAATGAAAATGTGTGTGTGTTTGTTCTTGCATACGGAATAAGAAATGTGTTTTTATCCTTATGTCTATCTGAGGGTTGTATTAAGTTATCTTTGTGTTGTATTTCTAAATTAGAATTAATTGCTTTATGTATGATTACTACTTTTTATCCCTGTTGTACTATTGATCCTACATGTAGAAGAAAATCAGAAGTCCCGAGCCTAATGCTCTTTATGGGTCTTCCCGGAAGACTCTCTCAGCTATCTGGCCCCTACCCTAAGGGGACGTAACAGCTGAGACGGAAGCGGTTGCTTCTGAAGCGGCCATCTGGGCATCCAGGACATAAAGTCGAAAATGCCTCCCACTAAATTGGCCTCACAAGGAGGCTATTGTACTATTACTACTTTGTAAAATGTAATGCTACGTGACGCTTAATAAATTAATTTATCATTAAATCGCTGTTTGTTCCCCAAATATCAGTACACTTTTCAAGAGAAGACACAATCACAAACCAACAGCTGGCTATTGCTGCTTATTGTCTACCTGCCTTCCATCACTATCACGACCTGTAACGGGTTTCTACCTGTTGTCTTTGACTTGCTGGTTGGCTTTGAGGACTATACGGAACTGTTCGTCATCAAAATAACGTTGCTCAGGTATTTGGCCCGTATTTCACAGACCAATTTATTCCTATGATAATTTTTTCCACGTTTTCTGCCTATATTTCACAAACCAGTGCTTTCCCATAATAATAATAATAACTTTGCTCAGATATTAGGCTTATATTCAAAAGACAAATCATATCCCGTATTAACATCGCTTAGGAAATCGGCCCATATTTCATAGACTAATTCTACTCTCCAATATTTTTATTACAAATTAATATTTTTTAAAGTGTTAAAAAAAGCGGATAAAAGAAACGCATGGAAGAAAAAAAATTGTTTATTTGTAGAACAAACACAATTTATCTTGGTGTTCTTCTGGATCACTAATATCTAACTGTTGAACTATCCCAGAACTGTTTTGGTCCGCCTGGCATCAATCGTGATGCTTGTCATCACGCTGTTCACCCAGGTGAGATGTAACGCTTCCTTAGACTGCAGGGGGACCAGCTCATCTGATTGTGCGCACTTGAAGGTATTCCGTGGATTCTTAACGTGAACTAATTATATTCGAATGTTTTATATTACTACTGCTGTTTCTTTACTATCGTCCTTTCTTCATTACACTGACCACCCGAAAAAACGAAAAAGTAGTAATCAGTGTTTTAGATAACGTGTTGACTTTTTACACGCCTTGTTCTCTCAGTGCTGGGAGACGTATGTCGGACAACAGTTCTATCGGCTGGTGATTACGGACTTCTTTGCTATTGTTGGCTTCGTGCTGCTGCTGGAACTTCCACGAATGTAAGGGTGAAAGAAATACGTAATGGTCTACATCTACGTGGTGGGAACATAGTGTTACAGGAAACGGGTTGTCTATTGCATTATCTAATCACAAACAACAGTTAAAAATATGCATTATAAAGTCTGCTCCAAACACAATATGAAATGAACTAAACAAATAGAACATAACTTAAAACTTATAAAATAGCAAAGAAAAGCGTTGCACCAGTGCACATGAGAACTTTATGCAGCCAAATGACCACTTGTCACTCCACTGCCATTTGCGTCACACTTTCAATCAAACAAGAGCGCACCGGTGCTGCCTTGGTCAACATAAGCACCAATTGCGGTGCGCAAAACTTAGTTATAATTTAAGAGCGTGAGATTCTGACCGCTACACTTGTTTGAAGAATAATTGCTTGATATTTGACTATTGAGGAATAAAATTAAATATAATTATGTACTAACTAAAGTAATGATGGGACCATAATACTTTACAGTTGGATTGCTCACTTCTGATGAGATTAAGTTTTAAGAAAGATCTTGTTGAAAGTCTCAATTTCTATAATTTAATATTAATCAGATTTGAGCCTCAGTGAATAATTAGAAAACATATTATTATGTTTTACGTTTCTTTCCTTAATGCGACAAGAAAAGCCCCATCGCCCCAAAATTTAATTTTCTTATTCTTACGTCACTTCTGTTCTTGAATTCTTCCACAGGTTCCTGTGCACCAAGTTCAAGTTCTTAGATAAGGTCGGACCTCCAGAGTTTAAAATTCCATCAAACGTCCTTGATCTCATCTATGGACAGACCCTCGTCTGGTAAAGTGTTTTGTAAAATATGCAACAAGTATAAGAAACATGGCTATTATTTTATGTAAAATAATATATTTTTAAATAAATTTAATGTAAAAACATCTTTCATTAACGAAAAGCGTTAAGTTTTAAATTAAAATGCTGTATATTTCAGTCTTATTTCATTTTCTAAATACACAACTTTCTTTTTACGCGTATACATTTTAAAATATTTCTTCCTCTATATTCAATGCAGGCTGGGATTCCTATTCGCGCCTATGTTACCTGGGATTTTGATTCTTAAATGCTTCCTAGTATTTTATGTCAAAAAGGTAATTATAAACCTATACTGCACCTACAGTTTACTTTAACATTTATTACAATACGCCCCGAGTCAACTTTCATAATAAAATGCGTTGGAAAAATTGTTTACACATTCAAGAGGTTGAAACAGCAATGAAAATCATCAGGAAAGAGTAAAAGCGGCATAGAAAAATGATGCAAAACCCTCAAACAAACAAACAAACAAACAATTACCCGAACACTTCCGCCAAGAACTTTTTGACAACAAATGCTGAGACATGAAAACTTAACTTGAAAATATATACCTATTAATAATATTATGCAACTGAAGTCTCCCATGAAATCAAAGAATACTCTTATTGAGGAAACGTAAAAATATTTAAAAAAAGATTAATACTATTAGAAAAAGATTATTAAAAAAAAACGCATTGCGGAGTTAGGTTTCAAAGGAGGACGAGTATCAACTAAGGAAGAAAACGTAATTAATAAGGTTTCATTGTTTTTTTTTCCAGCTGTCTGCACTTGTGGCCTGCCCTCCAGTCAAAAAACCCTACAGGTCGTCTGGGATCAATCAATTTTTCATGGTCGTCTTACTGGCAGCTTATGTTTTATGTGTGCTTCCCATAACCTACGCGATATTCAAGTGAGTTGGTCTGCTATTGACACGGCAGTGACTATTGCGCATTTAAAAAAAAGAAAAATCTCGGCTAGCTAGTTATTTGTTAAACATTCTAATGCAAGGGCTATAATAACCCCCTTGCAGTAGGGCAGTCCCTCTAACACGGGTTGTTAATGTAACAAAATTAAAACAATTCAGTAATCTTAGCTTTCATTAGCTTATTAAATTCAGAGAAAAATTCGCACTAATATACAGCAAGGACTAAAACTGCAAAAGCAAAACTTAACTCTCAAATTATATATATATGTATCTATTATTCAAAATTCAATTCTTTAAACTTAAAATTTTGCGCAAACCTGTCACTGCTGACCAATGTTCCCTCTAAGGTTCGTTGGTCCGTGTGCAAAGTAAAAAAAACTCGTGAGCAAAGTTGCGCAGCATCTATATTTTGTGCAATAATTTACGAAATTAGCTGCGTGGTAATTCTAAACTGCTGCGCGGCGTCGGTAAAATATCTGCGCGGCCGCGCAGATTAAAGGAAACATTGCTGCTTACCCCCACGCCCTAACTCTCATTAATTGTTAATAAACTTTATAAAAACTAAGAAAACATTCTGCTAACGCAAGAGAAACGTATCCACACCCCCCCCCCACACACACACACAATTTGCCTTCATAAATAAAGCAATTTTAAAACAGGAGCAAACGACTACATTTTCTACGAACACTATTTCATTGACAAATTTATTAGTATAGTTTCAGTGCAAATGTTTTTACTTAATTTTTTTCTAATCTAATTAACTCCAGTATAAAGCCATCCAGAGGTTGTGGTCCGTTCAGAGTCTTTGACTCCATGATTGAAAGTGTCCAAGTTGCCATAGAAACGTTGCCATCATTCATGGCCTACTCTTACAACGTCGTTACTTCTGTTGCGGTTACTGGCACCATCATTACCTTCCTGTGGTAAGTTCCACACACCATCATTACCTTCCTGTGGTAAGTTCCACACACCATCATTACCTTCCTGTGGTAAGTTCCACACACCATCATTACCGTCCTGTGGTAAGTTCCACACACCATCATTACCTTCCTGTGGTAAGTTCCACACACCATTATTTCCTTGCTGTGGTAGGTTCCACACATCATCATTTCCTTGCTGTGGTAAGTTCCACACACCATCATTAACTTCCTGTAGTAAGTTCCACGCACCATTACTACCTTCATGTGGCACGTTAAACGCACCGTCATTTGATTCCTAAAATACGTTACACTACCCACAATTACCATGCTGTCAGTTTTATGGACCGTTATTAACTCAAAATAATAGGAAACGGAAATTCAAAATACAGTATCCGAAAGGCACACATGACACATACTTAATAAGCATTGAACCAAACGGAAAATAATGAAAACAAATGATGTACTAAAAAAATACACATGAAATCTATTAATTAAGAATGAAAGTGAATCTTTACTTTCTATTAAAAAAATCTGTAAATTTTGAACAGAATTATAAATAAATTGGTGACGTTATATGTTAAAATTATCTGATTCCAGAACACCATAATTTGCTTGCAATTCTATAGATATTTAAAATCATGTTGTACACCACACACAAAAGTGACGTTTATGTCCTATTAAAAATGCTTCAGTTCCCCATGATTGGAAAATCTAATGTCACCCTATTTTTTATCATGTGTCTGGATCAATGCCACAGGGAGCTGAAGTCTGTCAGACACCCCTCTACTACCAACAAAACTGGGTTTCTAACTTCAGCAGCTGATTAGTCTTCTCTGACTATCGATGCATTCATTTTTTCCCCCTTCAAAATACGATATACATCATTTATGCCCCATTACTTCTCTTGCCTCCCCTAGTGTTGCCATCTTCTTTATGAGCTTGGTGGTCTCGGCATTTCGGGAAAACAACCAGCGACTCCGGGAGCTGCTCATCAAGGTATACCCCATTGTTACGTCTTCATTATCACTGATAATAAGTGCTCCTTATTTATCAGGAAAACGTTGGTTCTAGAAATGGAATTAAAATGACGGAATTAGGATGATTAAAGTATTTTTACGAATTTTTACTCCGTTGGGTATCGGTGAGAACCATAGGGAGTTTGGGCCATTTGTAAATGTGAGTGATTAAAAGGTCATATATGTATTAAACGTAAAGTTCGCATAGCACTGGTGGTTGGGAAATAACAACTTAGTTTTTCACCAGAATTGCGGGTGTCACAATGGCTGATTTTAACGTGATAATTCACTACGCATGAATTATCGCTTTTTTTAAAAAAAATCTCGTTGTGAGGAGTGGTAGGAGAGTTCAGATCCTGTTTGTGAAGTTGCCTCAACAGATAATTATAGGTATCCATTCGTTGAAAATTAAATAATTTTTATTAATTTTTTTCTCAATAATTTTAAGATTACAATTTTTATTTTTAAAAAAAGAGTACTTAAGACCAGAAGTATGCAATTTTAAACTTTAAAAAAAAGAACTTGTCTCACAAAGATAGTTTCTGTAGACAGTGCTACACTTTTTTAAATCCTTTATATTAACTCGTGGTGTCTGCGGCCGACCGACCGACCTTGCTTGCTTGCTTGCTTGCTTGCTTGTCGCCAAAACTTTTGATCGATTTTTAACCAACTTGCTCGCAAGATAGCGAGCTGAAATTTTGCAGGCAGTTTCGTACCGATGATAAAAACAATGTATCAAAATTTCAGATCGATCGCATGTACCGTAATTAAATTATTGATTTTTTAGATTATTTTATTTATTCCTATGTATCATGCTATTTTTTGAGATAGAGCGTCGCGGTGCGTATTATATTGAACAACCTTTCTGTCGCGCAATAAGGTGCGTATTTTACTGACAACACTTTTTATAAACCTATTCCTGATCGGTGCGCATTATATTAAACACGTTTTACGACACAACTGCAATTTTGTATTTTTGGATGGTCTTGCGCTGCGTGTTATAATGAACATTCTTTTAGTTACGTCTCATACGTAAAGGATTTATAGTCAAAAACTTGGTTTTTTACGGGTTGTTTTTATTAAATCCTTTATATTAACTCGTGGTGTCTGCGGCGGACCTTGCTTGCTTGCTTGCTTGCTTGTCGCCAAAACTTTTGATCGATTTTTAACCCACTTGCTCGCAAGATAGCGAGCTGAAATTTTGCAGGCAGTTTCGTACCGATGATAAAAACAATGTATCAAAATTTCAGATCGATCGCATGTACCGTAATTAAATTATTGATTTTTTAGATTATTATTTTTATTCCTATGTATCATGCTATTTTTTGAGATAGAGCGTCGCGGTGCGTATTATATTGAACAACCTTTCTGTCGCGCAATAAGGTGCGTATTTTATTGACAGCTCTTTTTATAAACATATTCCTGATCGGTGCGTATTATATTAAACATGTTTTACGACACAACTTCAATTTTGTATTTCTGGATGGTCTGGCGCTGCGTATTATAATGAACATTCTTTTAGTTACTTCTCGTACATAAAGGATTTATAGTCAAAAACTTGGTTTTTTACGGGTTTTTCTTATTCGTCTTTAAGTTATTCAACATCCTTTCTTTATATACTTTCTAGCGTTTATTGTTTTCAATAATGTTTTTCGTAGAATTTTTCTTTTGAAAACTTTCTTTCTACTGGTAATTCCATACTCTTTAAGATATATTTTCACATTGCTAACAGAGCAAGGGTCCTCAGTTTATTGCGTGTCGCATCTGAGTTGTGTTCCAATTGCGTCCCCTACAGTCATTACGAAGAAACAGACTTTCTATGAAAGGGGCATAAACCTCTAAAACGTAGAAAATACACATTTCTTTAAGTGATTAAAAACAAACAATAAGAAATAAAGTAAATTCTCAACTACATTTCAATAGGGGCGTTACATATCTAATTGTGCATAGTGTATTTTTAAAACTAACAGTGTTATTCAAAGGGCATTGGCTTTGGAATATGTCTTTGTATTCTGTGTACTCGATTATTTGAATGCAAATATTAGCAGGAACAGATTTTATTCTTACAAATTTCGTCTTGAGAAATTTCAATCTAATAGATCTGCGCCTCACATTTTACTTGTTCCAGGAGGGAAGAAGCAGAATGATGTTATTCGATCAACTCAACCAGGTCCACAGAAAGTCTCCAGCCAAAGTGTTTAAAGTCAATGAAAAGAAGAGTCCTTTGCCAGATGTGGAACACTGAGATAGTGAGGTACACACAAAGGCAGTAACTTTGTGTTACTGTAGCCATGATGTGAGACTAAACTGTTAGTATATTGTATTGATTGAAATCATTCTATATTTGTTTAATAATTTTTGATGTCTTGTATTTATGGATAAATGTGGAAACCAATGACGTTAAAACATTTTTGAATTTTTCTTAATGCAGTTTATATTTGGATAACAATTCTATCTTCTCTACAAAAACTTGTAGGGTCGAGGAGTTTTTTTAATTTTAATTGTCTTAACCAAAGGTGTTTTTTAAAGAAAAATGACGATTTATTTTCACCCGAATCCCGTATAACAATCTAAGAATTTTTACAGAGATGCAATTTATATTTTAAAATGAAATAAAAATTAAATGTTTATTTATTGAGTCATTTAAAAAATGTTTGATGCTTGCAAATATAAAAGTTTTGATAAATCAATAAATAAATTGTGTCGCATCTTAATAATTTTTAAAATTGCTGTTACTTTTTTTATATATCGTATTTGAACTGCAATTTACATTTTGAAAAAAAAATATTTTTTTTTAAAAACCAACTAATTTCACTTTTTAGCTCGATTACAATTCAATATTTAAAATTATCAATTAAATAAAATTCATGTTTAGACTATTACGCGAGCATATACGGTATTTTGATTCCATTTCACAATGCTGCCATTGAACAGTGTGATGGTTAGCAACACAACCTCTAAAACGAGGCCATTATTTCAACAGCAATGTATCAACATTCTAAAGTGTTGATAAACCATTTTATTGACTAGAGCTTCGACAACATTTATATTTTTCTTGTCATGATTGAGATCAACAACACAGGAATATGTTTTAACATGATTTTAATATAAATATTAAAGTAAGGGGCTGTACATAACGAAGGTAAACGTAAATCTTTTAACTCCCCTTCGTGACAATCTGTAACAAATTTAGGATCCTATCCTTTTTTTAAGTTGTAATATGTGAATGATCTCAAATTATTAATGTCTCCCTTTTATGCCACAATTGGTTACTAATCTCTCAATCATCCATTCGTCCACTAACAAAAATTAATCAGAATCAAATTTGTATTCAATTTATGAATGTGACATGTGAATTTTAGGCCAATTACACCGTCACAAAATGACAAATTCTTACCCCCCCCCAGCATGGGACCCATCAACCAAAGAAAACATTGATAAACTAGAATACATTAAAAAAAGAGTTGTCTCATAAATTAATGGAAAAATTATTCTAAATTGACAAGAGTAACACCATTATATAAATCATTAAACCTAGAAGCACTATAGGATAGAATACCAAAGAGTAAATACATAATAATAATACATAAAGCAATTAATTCTAACAACAAAAATTTAATTTAATACAACCCTCAGAAAGACAGAGAAAAAAACACTTTTCTTATTCTGTATGGGAGAAACATAAATTTTCTTTCTTCAACAGTTAAATCTTTAATAAAATGCAAGACTAGATATAAACCATGGATAAGCGTAGGACGCAATATCTTCTGTATAGAAGGAGCTTCCGTACAGATAAGAAAAAGCAAGATGAGTCACACGGGTTCCCAACCTATGGGTCGCGACCCCAAAGATAAGTCACACGGGTTCCCAACTTATGGGTCGCGACCCCAAAGATAAGTCACACGGGTTCCCAACTTATGGGTCGCGACCCCGAAGTGGGTCGCGTCGCATTTTTGAGGAGTCACCAACTTAGACAGTAAAACACAAAAAAACAACAAATTCACAAATATGCAATATTTAGTTTTAATGCTGTTTTTAATTTAAAATGTTTTTAATCCTGTCTTTGAATTGAAATATGAAATCGAGTTGTTTCTGTAAGTGAAATGGAAAATGACCTTTGTAAAAGATAAAGCTTGGTTGAAAAGAGTAGTATATTTAGCAGATATATTAGAACGGCAGAATAGGTTAACGTGAAACTTCGGGGAAAGGAAATGAATATTATTTCACTAGTGTATCACCCGTCAAAAATGACGGAAGTTTTCAAAATAAATACACATCAGTTTAAAAAATAACGTAATACAGAACTTTCATTTATTTTATTTATTTTATATTTTATTCGTTCATTTCCCTATTGAACAATTTTATGCGGACGTTCGAAAAGAGTTATTTTTTGGTGCAGTAATTTGGTGCGCTGCTTTCTAAAATTAGTAGCGTCACGAACAGGACAGACGGGACGTGACATACATTGCAAATTATGTATATTGATTTTACGATAATCTCGAGGCATTTTTATCCAAGCTGAAAAAGTAACGAAGAAATATATATCTTTGAAAAATTGCCATGTTTAAAAAGTTTACTGTGAGATATACGAATCTAAAGGTATAATATAAAACATGAACATTTGAAAGAGGATATAACTGGGCATCTCCAATCCATTGAAATGTAACTCCAGCGTTATTCTGCTGAGCTGAAAGAAGAATAAACTACATAGCCATGAATTACTTTCAATAAATTATAATATAAATCTAAATTCGTTGCTTTTTTGTTGATTACCTAATTACAAATGTTAAATTATATCGGGGATCGCGGCTTTTATAAAAAAAGGGTCACAACCCGTAAAAGATTGGGAACCTGTGAGATAAGATAAGTGTGTTAAGTATCTATTCATAAATTTAAAAGGAGAAAAAATATAAGACTACGAAAAAATATAAAATAATTGTATTTATTATTTTAAGAGAATATTTTTATTTTAAATCTGTGAACAACAAACAAGACGCTATAAATGTTAAGTGATTAAATAGCGTATAGCTATAGCTTTACATATCGTTTGCTTATAGTACAATGTATATATATTTTAACAGCACATAACTGCTTTACATTCATGTATTAAAAATATGAAAAAATATATTACAGTAAGTAAATAAATATCACTGGGAAGACAGATATCTTATGATTAAAGATGAAATAAATAAATTATAAACAACACAGCTAAATACAGTAATAAAAATAACAAAAAAGTGATAATAAATAAATAACTTTGAAAATTTCATCGCTATCATGTTTCTATATTCAAAGTGTTAAACTTATGAAATTGATCAGAAGTACAAAAAGTACAATTACTATGGGTATTGTTAATTTAACATTCACATTCTCCTTTAAGTCCCTGTAGTATTCTCGTGGTTGTCTAAAGGTATTTGGCAGTCTGGTGCACATCTCCCAGTTGATAAATTGCTGAAAGCTTGTTTCATCCATGGCATCAATTTCTTGAGCTGACGGTGGTATCTTGATGCACGGGACGCGATAAATTCCTTTAATATCACAAGGTTGTATCTGTATTACAATCAACCTGTCTTTTAGCCTGCTCTCCTGGCTATATATGGCTTGTTGAATGCAGTCGAATTCCATGACTTTCAAATCGTTTTCCATATAGCCAGTGGAGGCGATGACTACAAAGCGATAACTTTTATCTATGGCTTCTCCAATGGCTTGAAGCATGGGATGCCCCAAAGGAACGTCCGAGTTGAATTCAAAGACAGACAACTTTGAATTCAGTAAAAATGCCTTAATGAATTGAGCTATCATCAAATCAAATTCTTTGGTTTCATCGTAGGAAAGGAATATTTGATAATGGTAATCATCAGGGTGAAGGTCGTTGCTCTGGTTCACTAAGGGAATGTTGTATGTTAAGGATTCGCCAGTCAACGCCACTAGCGACGTCTCTCGTCTGCCAAGAGTGAGACACGCAGTCAAGATTGGCCGGACACAGCGCCGATGTAACATTAAGGGAACGAAACTAACAAAAACTATAAAGGCAAAGAATAAAACGTTAATAATTAAAGTATCATTGAAATGGATTAAATCCAAAGTCATATCTAGAAGTGTATAAAAATGAGAACACATTTGTGAAATGCGTGAGTCTGAAGGTTGCTCGTCCCAGCACGGTATTTGGAATTGATTGATTTCTGTTGTATTGTTTGCAGACCAGGGAGATGAGACCATAGGAATAATTTGCAATTTTAAAGGATAAACGATTTCCGTCATGTCGTAGGTTCCTGTTGTATGGTTGAAATAGTTCCTGCTAAATTTGAATTGTTTGTTTCCATAGGAATGTGAACACAAGCATTGATATCTGTAAAAATATTTACTATTACCAGATATTATCGTGCGAGTGAAAGGAGGAGGAGTAAATGTCCCTTTACGAAAAAATCCCCAATATAACATCACTAACTTGGAGCAACAGTTGTCTCGACTGGAATCTTCATTAAAAAACGTGACGTCATATTCGAGCTCCGTCAAGTCCCCCAAACTGGTGTACACCGCTCCATCCACCAAAATACTTCCAGGGTTGAGTCGGAGCTCAACGATTTGAGGCTCTATGTTTTGGATTCTGAATTCAGAAAAACACTGAAACAGGTTGGTTTGCCAAGGCTCTACAGACCAATGTTGAATAGGATCTTCAAATTTATTTATCTGTCTATGAACCTCGTGGCTTTTGAAATTTTCTTGACGACCTTGAGGTTGACATTTGCATGCAGGGTCAGGAAAATGAGGTGTCCCGTGAACTTTTTCCCCATACCCTTCATCCATTCGGGGCCCCGGTCGAGGAAAAATTAGCATTGGATTATAATATTCACACGTGTAGCTACCAAAGTCTTCTTCTTGAATCATCTCGATAGTTAACATCGATATCACACTGTACTGTGCTAATATTAGACCAGATGTTTCGTTTAGTTCACTGATGCTCACATTAACATAAATCCTGTCGCTAAATGATACCGGGGATCCATTTTTCATCCAATTGGCCTTTTTATAGATTGGCAGAGCATCTTTCAGACTAACAACCATATATTCGCACGTTAATCTGACATCCTCTTGTGGATATCTGTTAAATGTGTACAAGTAATATGGGGGTTGTTTGCCGGAAGTAAAAGGGTGGAAAGTGCGGTGCGATACAGGTAAAGTGAGCCCCAATGAATGAGTTGCATCATGCACCTTACTGTCAATCCATGTGATGACATTTTGGAACAGTGCATACAGAAGTTGAAGAAAACTCCACCCACCGAGAATGTGATGTAAGTTCAGGAGAAAGCAAACGATAAAGAAAACAATCAGTCTTTTCCATCCATATTTCAACAGCAACGCTTGTGCAATGCTGTAGGAAAAATGGATCATTAGACAAATGATTGCACTCGCCTGTGCATACGTTTCTTGCCAGTTATATAGCGTATAACACATGGATATGATGTACAAATTGTTGAAATAAGACTGATGGTAGGTGGAAGAGTTTATATAACTTTGTTGTTCCCTCCATTCACTACGCGATATTCTTGGTTGTTTGTACCACCCGACGTAGTCTTGGATAAGTTTCTGTGTGTTCTCCCCTACTTGCAGGTCGTAGCTAACCTGATCATTCAGCCATAATTTTGTCAACAGGGGAAACAAAAGAATAATAAAAATATTCAGACAGGCTGTAACAAATATGCTGAAAACAGTAGGGCGCTTGAAGTCTCTGATTATGCGCAGTGTCCTTCTTCTAACTGGTTGCATGTTTAAACGTGTTGAGCTCCTTTGACTGGACAATTGTACTTTCAGTTCCTTTCTCTGAATCCTTGTGTCTTTAGCTCATCAATTAGAATTCTCGTGCCTTTTATTCCTCTCACGGGATAATTGTACACTCAGTTGTGCCCTTATAAGCCGCTTACAAGGCACAAGGAAGTTTCAAGGAACAAAGCTAAAAGAATAGTACATAATAAAAACTTCTTTAACTTACTTCATATAGCAATAATTTGTTATAATATATTTGGTTTAATAAGAAAATTATGAAGTGAGAATCTTATGATACGCTATACATACACGTTTTTAAGCTCACTTTCCAAAGTCCAAAGTTTAATGAGATACAGACAACATCACGTTTGAAGTACATACTTTCTAATATTCTCTATTGAGCATTGTATGTTGTAGATTTTTGGTTTGGAATTAGTTTGGCGAGTGCCAGATGATGATAATGTTACCTTCTATTGCACTGGTACTGGTGCCCATCAAGAAATGACACTCAGTGCATAAACACAAAGGATAAATACAAAAAAATTCTTAATAGCAGTCATGTTAACATTACAGAAAATTGTTTGTCTTTGTCTTAGTATAGTTATTGAAACAAGGGTTTGAAGCGTATGTTCTTAATCGTTGTCTGAAAACGGTGACTCGTTTACCGTTTACACAATCTAATCTTAAGATTACATTAATTGCTTTATAATTTATAATGATGCAGCACTTGTTAGCCGATATCTTATTGTCGTTTGTATAATATTCACTCGATAGCAATAAGTAAAATATCTCAATTCTTATTCATGTTGGATAAGAGATTGGGTTTCACTGTGTTTTTGATTAATTTTTGATTAAAATTATTTTTTTTAAAATTTCGTTTGAGTTTGAGCGTCACACTCACACAGATTCATAGTTAAAAAACACTACACATCGAAAAACATATTAACATTTTCAACACGCTACACATACAATGCTTATAATCTTATGTGTAGGGGTATCAGCTGTTGAGAAATAAATAACAAAACTAACCTTTCTAAGCAATAATTAACAGTTGGTTCGAATCGTTTATGTTGTCTCCATGTGAAAACATTCGCCACATTATTATGTTTTAGGGTATACCCTTAAGTCAAAGCCACTTCGATTTAATAACTGTGGAAATTCCCATTTTCTATTCTGTTTAAGTTCATATGTACGGATTGTGTGTTGAGGCTCTGTGAACTTTGTGTTACTCAAGGAGAAAGGAATAATTGGTAAAAACATAAATTTTTGGGGCATTCTGAAAATAAAATAAAACATTTATTCCTGCCTGCTTCAGATAAAGTAGGTAAATGGTCCGAATGATTTTAATCATCAGAATAAGGGACCGTCCATAAATGACGTCACGCGATTTTTGCCGATTTTGACCCCCTCCCCCCCCTCGTCACGAGTCGTCACAAAAACTTATACCCCCCCCTTTTCCAAAAATACGTCACAAATCTTTGACACCCCCCCCCCAAAAAAAAACAACAACACTTTATTTTCTATTTGAAAATAAGTATGTTTCAAATCACTTTTATTGCCATTTAAGTATTTATTATTTATTTAGTGATCTACATTGTAATATCGTAACCTGCGAAAAGCATTTTTTTTAAACGTTTAACCGGCCTTCAGAAAAACGAACTGTGTTAACATCCTTAGATTATATTATATTTTGATGCATACAAATTAAACATTGACTATTAATCATCACCGTTAACG
The DNA here is from genome assembly GCA_944989445.1 of Ampullaceana balthica. Taxonomy (NCBI): domain Eukaryota; kingdom Metazoa; phylum Mollusca; class Gastropoda; family Lymnaeidae; genus Ampullaceana; species Ampullaceana balthica. The sequence goes on from CALYLW010000155.1 coordinate 66,036, forward strand.
TCTTTGTTTAGAAAAAAATATATTTAAAAATAACATTTTTAAAATTTATTTTTAAAAAATCCCTCAATTGACTGACAGGCATCCCGTAAGAAAGAGGTCGGCGAACAGAGGTAAATAACCTCATCTGGGGTCAAAAAGAGAATTCTTGGAGGTAATGCAGACTCATTTGGGACATATAACATCCACTATAATCCACTAGATATATTAAAATACGTCATGCTTGGAACATATGCCCATTATTGAACCGGTTCCTTCCAGAAAATGCAATTTAAAAAAATTTAACAACTATGTAGATTTCTTACCTACGTACTATACGAAGACGCCTAAATCTACCCTACTTTTATATTGACACGAGTGACAATAATCTTAATCCACATGACTTGTCTGTATGAAGTATCATTTCTGTGATATTTAAAATGAATGCCGTAAAAACTGAGCTAAGAAGAAAAGTTGTTTTGTGCTCCTCTCGAATTGCGATGTCAAGAATTTGATGCATTCAATAAAGTTAATGAATAGTTGACTAATTTTAAATTGGCTCATTTACCATTATATCAAGAACAGTGCTTCTCAAACTTTTTAGTATGGCGGACCGGCAGCAATGTTTTCCATTGCACCAGGGACCGGTGCACTATTATACCTGCACTGACAATTTTTCGGTCCTTTTTTGAGAACATCTGCGGACAGGCAGCGGATGGCCCACAGACCGGCACCGGTCCGCGGACCACCACTTTGAAAAGCACTGATCTAGAAAACTAGAATGGCCAGGCGCGTTTTACCAAAAACCAATCGAACAATTATATCAAACTTAAAACGTTTTTAATTTTTCAAATAGATCCCCTCTTCCCCTTTTAAAGAAAAAGGATATTCCGTATCGTTTTAACTGAAAATATCTACACAAAATCCTATTCAGATCATTTTTAGACACTTGTCATGCTTGTAAAACTCACCAGTAGCATTTTCGGGGGGGGGGCTAACGGCGCTCCCCAAATCCCCGAGCCATGTGAGCAGGACCTAGAGTCTGGGGGGTGGGGGGTGGGTGGGTAACGCACACATAAACGTGTATATTTTGGAGAAAAAAAATCGACGTCTCCTGCCATGAGAGAACCAAACGGAGCTGCGGTTACATCACAAATGCTTTGATGTCAACATCAAACGACGCAGTGTAACAATTTCATATGTTATCTTGTGGATTCTCAAACTTAAGGATTATAATTAGATTTAATTTTCGTGTCTCGATAGCTTACGCCAACCAGCGTCTGATGGCCTACGACCGGCAAATTGAGAAGCACTGATTTTTAAAAAAAAAGTCATTAAATAAATTGTAAGCGACCAAATATTTCAGCGGAAGTTTTATTTAAAGTTACCCTTTTGATGTTACGTCACATTTCTTCAACCCCCCTCCCTCCCCCTCGTCACGCATCGTCACAAAAGTGTGACCCCCTCCCCCCCCTAGGTTCGTGACGTCATTTATGGACGGCCCCTAAGCCATCTAACCTCGTCTTAAGACCAAGTCTGAAGCAGACATTATACTACAGGGAGAACAGCTTTGTTCATCTTACTTGCCAGGTAGAGCCCTCAATTGCTGACTGTATAGACGACTCAGGGCCGTCACATTAGACACATTAAGCACTATGCTTAGGGCCTACAATCTATTTCAAGGGCATGCGAATATTTTTAGTCCCTACAAAAGACATAGAAAGCAAGTATTGAAAAAACAAAAATGTACTTCGCTTGAAAAAAATAGCAGAAATTAAATGTACAAATTTTACAACTTTTATTCTCTTGCCATGAAATTTAAGAATTTGAGTTGTATTTCAGCATGTTGACTTTTCTGCTCTTTGCATTAGCCAAGTTACTTATAAAGTCCTTAAATGTTATTTACCGCATCAAGTTTTTTTCCATTGAAAGAATGTCAGGGAAGGTGGTCGTGCTTGTCCTAAACAACAATCAGCTCCAGTTTTGAATACGAAAGTTTAGAATTTCAACTTAACTTAAATGGAAAAAGTATATGCCGAAAGCAAAGTTTATATTTGGAAAACTTTTCACCCACCTATAATAAATTTATATTTCGGATCGATTTTTATTTTTCAAAAAATGTTCGTGAAAACCAATTAAACAAAACAAAATCTGTTGCTTCCATGACATGATGTCGAAACTTTTTCCAAGAGAAGATAACATCCAGGGATAAAGGGTAAAAAGCATACATTTCTCATCCTACCACAGTCATAAAGATGCATTCGAATCATCCCCATCTAGATACTCCTTTAAAGGGTGAACATTCAACGGTGGGCTTCACAGCAATGAAATGCATTGTTAAATTTTCGCCAGCTTATTTCGTACGATATGGAAGGTTATTGCGTTCTACGCGTATGTCTATTCAATGTTTTAAGTCTTGAGGTTTTTTAAAGGAGTTTTGAATGTCGATAGCGTGTTGGTTATCCTGTTTTTTTCAGGCAACTGATTTCACACCCGAATGCCAGACACCTGCCCGAATCACATAAACGTTTGCATAACATCATTGCTGCACACCATCCTGCTGTTGCTGTGTCGAATCCAAAAATCAATAAACATCTTTCAAAGAAGCAAGAACAAACATCGCTCTAGATTTAATTGTACTTTAAAAATTTTTTTTCCTAATTATTAATTTACATATTTGGCTTGGAAATCTCCTGGATATCCTTTTTATCTCACTTTCTTGTCTTTTATTTCTAAAACTGTACAAGAGCAACAAGGGAGAATACATTACAAAGTATGCGTTAAAGATGATGTACTGTTTATTTCCGCTTCAATACATTAATCGTGTTTGACGTTACATTCTATAAAAATAAATCATATGTAAGCCTTTGATTGTTCCACTTTTTACTACACGCTTTTATTTAAGTCACACTGTTTGTATGCTGTATGTTGTATCCGTCAAATCTTGTAACGTAAAATTAAACCACTTCTGATGGTCCTAGAGATCTCAAAATTTTACCACATATAGATCTTGGATGACAGTCCATTGTGTCAAAATTTCAGATCGATCGAATGTACCGTAATTAAATAAATGCATTTTTACTTTACCTCTATATAGACTCTGTATCCGTGCTATTCTTGATTTCCACGTGCGTGTTTACCCCCAGGCATCGGTGACCACATTCCAGGTGTTCAACAGCTCAGTAATACGAAACTAAATCTAAATTGACATGATAATACAAGAAGAACAACTGGAGTTTTGATTATTCAAACATTCACTTTATCAATTATGCCCCTTCTCACAAACACATTTTTAAAATAAAATATCTCAGTCTCAACCACATTTTAAAAATAAAATACTTTAAAAAAATCCTTTTTTCTTAAAAGGACACGCTTTTATTTACACATAGAAAGTGCACTAAAAAGAAGAAAATAAAATTTTTCTATGATAACAGGTGAAATGAGTGACCCTATCCACTACACATAAAAGCGTGGGGCGCTCATCACAACTCTCTATCATGTACAAGGCTGCGAAACATAAATACAAATTTGTATGAATATTAACAAACATTAAAAGTTCCACAACTTTGATCATATACATGCTACTGTCATATTAATTAGAAATATTTATCTATATGCAAAAGAATAGTTGCAAACAGAAATGAGTTGTGTAAATCTGAGAGATCTCAAAATTTGAGCGCCCCACGCTTTTATGTGCAGTGGATAGGTTCACTCATTTCACCTGTTATCATAGAAAATTTTTATTTTCTTCTTTTTAGTTCACTTTCTTATATGTAAATAAAAGCATGTTTTTAAAAATCTTTTTTAAAAATATATTTTTTATTAAATGATACAATTCAAATTATATTCATTTATTTAATTGGACAGAAAATTTGCCATTGCTGCACTGGTTGAGCTAATTTTATTTGTTAATTTCATGAACTGCAGTACTTTAGAAGTTATGAACTCCAATTCAGTTGAAAAAAAAACAAATTTAAAAAAAAAGGAAAATTGATTACACACTAAAATGTATTTTGATTGAGTTAAGTTCTCTAAGCCTTATTTATGTTAATTAAACGCTAAAGAAGATGGCAGTTAAAAAAACGTTTGGAAAGACATATAATGATATATTCCAATGATTTTTACACATTAAATTTATTTGTTGCCATTAAATTGAAAAAATAAATAATTATATTTTGTTATTGAAATGGGATGTAGTTAAATTTATCTAGGCAGCACACTGTCTCAAAATGTCACCATCGATGACGAAGTGAACGTCAGAATTGCCAGAGCCAGCTCCACTTTCGGCAGGTTGTACCCAAATGAATGGAACAGAAGAGGCATTACCATCAAGACCAAGCTGAAAGTGTACAGGGCAGTGGTGCTCCCCACTCTGCTATATTATGCTTGTGAAACTTGGACTGTTTATCAGCGCCATACAAGAAAGCTTACTCACTTTCATACAACAAGCCTCAGGAAGATCCTCGGCATAAAGTGGCAGAACGAAATTCCAGATACAGTGGTACTGACCAAGTCAGGTCTCCCCAGCATCTTCACCTTCCTGATGCAGTCCCAGCTTCGCTGGGCAGGGCACGTTGTCCGAATGCCAGACGAGAGACTGCCAAAGAGAGTCTTTTATGGCGAGCTCCAGTATGGCCAGCGGTCCCACGTTAGGCAAAAGAAACGCTTCAAAGACACACTGAAAGCCTCACTGAAAGCGTTTGCCATCAACCCAGATACGGGGGAAGGAGCTGCAATGGACCGATTCACCTGGCGCTCTTCCATCCACGAAGGTGCCAAGACATGCGAGGCAAACTGGATCACCGCCGCAGAAAAGAAGAGCCAAGCCCGAAAGGCATGTGCTGTCTACCCTCCTGGAGATGTCCCACTCGTCCCTTGTCGCTTCTGTTCCCGAACCTTCCGTGCAAGGATCGGCCTCATCAGCCGTCTGCGCAGGCACAGACAGAGCCAGTCCCAACAACCCTCGGATGACAAGAGTGGTCCTCGTCGTATCGACGGACGAACGAACAAGTTAAATTTATGTGTGCAGCGTCGCAGCTGGCCGTTCCTCATATCTCAAATTTCGCTCGTATTTCAAAACGAAACTTCGCTCGCTCAACAGCTCGTATCTCAAATAAATCGTATGTTAGGGCACTCGTATCTCATGGTACCACTGTAATTTTAATTATAGTATTACTTAAAAAGTTAACATTTTAAAAAAATATTTCAAACACATACTAAATAAAAGGATGTTTAAAACCACCCTTTTATTCCTCTAATATGTCTTGCTCTTTTGGAATGGTAAAGTATCGGTACAGCTTCGTTTTTGACAATAAAGTGACCAAGCAAGAACGCGTAAGATTTTTTCTGCACAAGAACCACTGTCACATAATTTTTTTTTAAATTGACAATGCATTGTCCATAAAATACGTCAGGCTATTTTTGACAATTTTTAACTCCCTCCCCCCTTTCACAAATCTAGGACCTCCCCCCCCCCTAAAGTTCGTCACACTTTCGAACAAAAAATATAATTTTTATTAACAAAATAGTTAAAATTTAACAGAAAACACCGTGATGTCACACATGGCTGGACCCCCCCTCCCCCTGTCACAAACTGTCACATCACACTTTATTAGACCCCCCCCCCTCTGGAGCGTGACGTACTTTATGGACGGCCCCATTTCTCAGTCCACATAATTATAGGTTTAACAAGAAATAGTTAACGAAACAAATAAAAGAAGCTTTGGTGTATTGATGATCATTTTCATTCTTAACAGTGAACCAGATCAAAAGTGATCAAGGAATTAACAGATATGTTTGGTCTGTTGACCCCAAGGGTCTATTATTAGCAAGAGAAGAAGTGTAATGGTTGTATTTTGTATTCGGTTTTTTTATGAGCTGTTAAAAGAAATTCAATTGTTTAGAAAAGAAATAAAGGCAGAACACGAATTGCTTGAACTTAAAGCTGTTTAACAATTTCACTCTACGACCTTCTTATTTTAACTAGACGATATTCATGAGGGTGGGGGAGTGGGGGCGGCACACAATGAGTTTACTGAACCTGGTGACACCAATCCAAGACACACCCGTGAAATACCTAAAGAGCGACAAGGTTTTGGGGCGAACGTTATGTACATACAATGACCTTGATTTTATATGGGATCTTCTTTAGTTACTGAGTTTGTTAAATGGAACGGTTGTGGTCCACAGCAGTGGCATAGCTAGAGGGGGGCGGTGGGGGCGTTCCGCCCCGGGCGGCACACATTTAGGGGCGGCATTTGTGGGCATTTGAAAAGTGCAACCTATTCCGACAACCAAACTTTTTCTTTTGAAGGGGGAAAACCAAGGTGAAACAAAAATATTCGTAATTTCTTGTCTTAATTAACGAATTCCCACAACATTTGTTTGATTACATAGTGGATGTTATAACTAACGCAAAACCTTCAAAAATTTAAAATCACTAAACAAGTATGGATTTGTTTGGAAAATTAAGCGATATGCGACCAGTTGACGCTTTTATAAGAAAACTACACAAAAACACATCACGGCTGGGCCCAATAATATGTGCTATTAAAATCGCCACGATAGTTTTTGCATCGAATTTCGACATTCGCAGAATGATGCGCGAACAAGTACCTACATGGCATGGTGGTTCAAATATTGTGTTTAACTTGCAAGTAGTAAATTATATACTGTTTGAGTTTTCATAAAATTATTGTAAGGTACGTGATTAAATTAAATTTATTTTGTTTTTATTGCATTAAAGTAGCACAAATAATTTGTGTTTTTCATTAAAATACGGTTATTCATTAAAAATATTACGCCTATCCAATTAAAGTAATTTAGAAATAATTCGTCTATTTTGTGGAAAATTATTAAGATTTATTTCAAGAACATGAAAATCTTCAAATTTCTCCGTTAATAAACATACAATAGGCATAAATAATTTCGGAAAAGACATACTTTAAAATTTCAAGCATCTTGGAAAAATTGATATCTGAAGAATAAATAGTAAAACGAGATCAGATGATGGAATTTTACTCAATTCAATGCAATATTTTTCTCTTCTTTGTTATCTTAATTTATGGGAACCCATCATTTTTTAAATTAATGCAAACCCATTGCATGGGACTAAGATATGTGCTAATACAAAACGCTATTATATCAGTCAAACAATTTGTGAAGAGTTGGAGATATCAACTGAACGCTGAGCTAGAAGGAGAAAAAAATATGAGTGGGGAAAATTAATAAAACGTGGTTCTATCTTTAGAACGAGAAGTACAACGGAAAATATATTTATTCCTTGATGGAATTATAAAAGAAAATAAAAGAACGCTTTGATGAGTTGTAAGTCCTTGCAAGAAAATATTATTATATACTATCATGTAACCTACTAAATGAAGCATTTGATTATCATATAAATTACTTTATTGACACTGATAAAGAACAGTTCAATAATGAACGAAAAAGCATCCAGGTTTTTATGGCTGTACCTATATTACAAGAAGAGGCATTATGTTAGAAAAACGTGGGGAAAGGCCCCCCTGATCTATTAAAATTTATACAACAGTAAGATTGGAGAATTCTGTACCCAACATTATAATTTTGTTCTGAATTTTTTCAACAATTGCTATTAGTGTCGCTAGTTGAAAGGAGCTTCTCCAAAGTGAAGTTGATAAAAGTTATCTTCGTTACACAATGAGCGATTTAAGACAACAAAATCTTGCAATATTGTCCATAGAACAAGATATTACAAATAATTTAAATTTTGATAGTATAATACACGATTTTTCTATTTTGAAAGATAGGAAAGTAAAGGTATAAATATGATTACATACTAATGTATACACTTTCTTTGTTTGTAAAAAAATCATTTATTTATAAATATAAAATAAAAGAATATTAATTGATTTTTTTTGCTGGGGTGTAAAGTTGGAATATGTTTAGTAATAATATAATTATTATACTTTAAATTTTCTTGATAAATTTCCAAGAATTATGCTTTATTGTTATCTATAATAAAAATTAGCTCAATGTGCATAAAACTCTAGAATACGGGTAACTTACCCGGGGGGGGTCTGCGACCTCAGTAACTTTCTTGTGGCCTATTTTTATAAATGTGTATTTATAGGTATATCATCTTATGCGGCCTCTTTTATTACTGCTTACATAAATTTGGTATGCAATGGTAAACATGTTCCCCACATTTACTTCGTTTCAATAAAAAATATTTATTCATGTTTATAAATTTATGAAAACAATCAGGTAATTGACTAATTTGCAGTCCATTAATGACGTCACGCTATTTTGGCTGATTTTTCACCCCCTCCGCCCTCGTCACACGTCGTCACAAAAACTTAGACACCTTCTTCAATATGACGTCATAAAGCTTTGACACCCCCCCCCCACCATAAAAGTCGTATTTTCTATTTGAAAAAAAGTTTGTTTCAAATCAAATTTTAGTCATTTAAGAATGTTTTTAGTGCAAGGCTGCACTCTAAAATCGTAACAGGCGTTTTACGTAAACGTCATTAAATAAAGTGTCATTAATCAATATTTAAGTGGAAATTTTATTTTAAGTTGTGCGCTTTGACGTGACGTCAAATTTCTCAAACACACCCCCCTCGTCACACATCGTCACAAGTGTATGACTCCCCTCCCCGCCCCAGGTGCGTGACGTCATTTATGGACGGTTCCATAAAAAGGGCGGCAAAAGTTCTAGCTACGCCACTGGTCCACAGTTACGATGACTAAAAAAATTAAATAGAAAATCTGCATGACCCCAAACTTACCATTTAAAAAAAAAGAAAAAAATATTTGTTTTTAAAATAATGTCAATGATTTTACTTTACGAGTTGAGACAAAAAAATACAACCAACAACAACAATAACGCTAGCTGTTCTTAGGTGCTTAAAGATCTACTAATTATTGCCTAAAACATCTTCATAGTACAATAAATGAATGGCACAAGCGCCAAAAAAGAAACACTTGAGGCTACATCACTTGACGCATTCATGTTTATTGCCTCCTCACTTCCAAACTCGAGTTCCTTACGACCTCGCTAAGCCGCCCTTGCGACCATTAATGTGATCTCTTCAATACCTCAGGCACACTGCAAACCCATTCAGCCATTTATAGGAGCCAAATGATAAACACATTGGTCGTGGAGCCCTAACATAAAAGGAAGATGGCTCTGAATTCTAAGGCTAAGTTAGTCTGAAACTTTGAAGAGACGAGGTGAGGTAGTCACGCACATTAAAGTAAAACGTGATTTGGCCGAAAAATTTCCACAGTTGAAATATTATACATAAATGAATTAGAAAATTGATTTATCGTTTTGCTTGTTTGACCGGGTAAAAACCTCTAGCTTAGAAAAAAGAATGTTAAATCATTCGATGATAATACTTAAACAGGATATAACATTCCCCAATTGCTTATGCAAGGGCAAGTCTATAAAAAATAATCCCAAAGTGACCTCATAAAAATTGCCACGATCAATATGTGAGGACTTTATGATCCCTTTTTATGATCGCGTCTATTCCATTTTAGCCATTTACTTGTGAAATTCCATCGTCTCATTGTTTTCCTCTGTAAAATTGATGTTGATATAACCATTGCATTGAAAGAGCGGATGGAAAAGCCTCTAAATAAATTTCCCTGATAGATGTCTACGAATTACAATAAATGCCATGCCATACACTATGAGGTAGATAATATACCTATGAATAATAATTTAATAGATTTATAATGGGACACGGATATCCCATTCAAAATTAGGTTGTCTTTAAAATATTTTCTTCACGCAATTTCAGAGTTTAAAACAGAATAAATGATCTGACGACAACCTTCAACCACAGCCACGTAATCTAGTAGTCGTAACATTAATTTTCGTGACAATGAGTTAATGAAATGAAAATTTTCTTCTCGTTTGCTGTTGTAGCTTGGTGGAAAGTGATGCATAAAGATGTCAATAGCCAGCTCCACTCTCATAAAAAAAGAGGCTGTCACAGCGAACTGTTAAAAGCAATTCTTAAATTCAATGTAAACAACAGTCAAGCTAACGCAAACAAAACTTCAATCTCTGCTTTCGAGTGGTGTTATTTTAATTAACAATCTTTCCTAAACACACAAATAAACACGGAACAACTTCATTATTTTGAGCAGTCAAAGCGTTGTCCTAAATAAGGAAGTAAGCCTTTTTTAAATTGACTATCTATTTCTCAACACTGATACCCGGTTGTTTAGATGCCATGCGTCGAATGTTGTAGATAGGTGTCTTGTAAGAGAATATGTTAATTATTCCACGTGCACATTACCGGTAGTTAACGCAACATGCGTTGTCCCCCCCCCTCGAAGTTGGCTCTAGTGAGACAAAGAGTGGAAAGGGATTACTGGGGATTAGTGGTGAACGATTGAGAAAATTAGACTTAAACTTTAACGGTTACAATTTCGAAACAATAATAGAAATAAAATAATTCTTTCAAAAATAAGAAATGTAAATAAAACGTTATACCAAAAAAACTGATTTAAAATGATAACCTCTAACATTACGCCGTGACAAAATTAACTAATGCAAAACACAATTAACTTTCGTCTAAATTTCAATCAAATATTTTAGTCCAGGTACTGGCAAGGCCCCTGCGGCATTGTGCTGGCCACACATTTCCCTGCTCGTTAGTGGTGGCTAAATAAAACTTGTGAACGCTACTTCACTTGCCCCATAGTCCGTCATGGACTGGAGAGGGGGTAATCATTTTAGTTTTATTTTTGCAAATCACCACTTTTTCACTGTCTTTCCACACGCTAAATGTGTTTTAAAAAATTGTAATTTATTTTCTTCATTTTTAGGACGTCCCAGACAGATTTAAAAAAAAAGTATTTAAAAATATTAATACAATAATTATCCACGAAGCTTTTAGGTTTTGCTAATGTAATTTTCAAAACAAATCGCGTAAACATGAATTTTAGTTAAATTTCAGGAACTTGTTCATCATTATCAAAATGATTTCGTTTCTCCAGACACAGTGCATATTAGATCTAATTAAATGAGACGTAGTTTATAACTATTTTCTTTGTCACCGTGTTAAAAGTCTGAGAAAGTTTGATAGCGTTAAGGTCAACACGATACTTAAACCAAAAAATTCATATCCCTAGTCTACCCATGTGTACATAAGGATTAGACTTAACTAAAGTACCTAGTGCTCAGTGGCGTAGCGAGGGGGGCAGGGGGGAATGCCCCGGGCGGCACTTGACTAGGGGTGGCAGATTCGTAGTCGCTAAGTAGCTTCTAACAAGGAAAAATAAATTTTACAAGAAAGTGGAGATTTTTATCGAAATAAAAGAAAAGCGAAGCATGAAATTAATAAAAGAAATAAAAGAATCATCCAAAAGTATCTCAACGTTGCTTCTGAAAAAAACGTCAAACTCCTTATTAGGCATAAATTATTCTGATACTAATGCTACTGTATTGAGAAACCAGAAGCTTAAGTAGTATGAGAACGTGACACTGATATGGTGGTAACTTAGTTAATTCTTCAAATTCGACAGCTGCTAATGTTGTAAAAGCAAAAATCACTGTACCCTATCAAATTCAAACGAATCCTCTGAGCGGCAATTTGTTTCTGTTTTTTTTTGCGGGGGCGGCAAAATCCTCGCTATTAATTAGCTTCTAAAAAACAAAAAAAAACAACGTTACAATACCTTTTAATAAAATAAAAGAAAAGCCACAAATAATTTTTTTTAATAAATGAAGAAACTATATTAAAATACGTGAACGTTTCTAATGCCCAAACTTCAAACTCCATACTGAATCTAAAGTCTACAGATACTAATGCTACTGAGCTGAAAAACAGAGGGCTGAATAAGTATACAAACACGACACTGATGTGCTGGTAGATATAATTGATTCATGTTTGGCTTCTAGAAAAAAAATTGTTGGTGTACATAAATATTTTATTCTTTCAAAGCATCATTATCATAACTTGTATGTCTTTTGTTTTGTGGCATTATAAAAAGTAATAAGTAAAATTGCGTATCTAAAGGAATTACTACTTGGAACACAAAATTCCAAAAGTAGCCATTCATGAACAAGTGCTCAACGTTACTAAAGTTGTTTGCAGTTGGAAGGAATCGAAAATCGGATCCTAAAAAAGACTGTTAATAAAGAACAACAATACCTTGTTGTAAAAGAAAACAAAAGAAAACAAAGTGACAAGAAGTTCTCGTTAAAATTGTTGACATTATTCAACCCTTGAAAATAAAATGTGGCTTTTTCACAGAGACGACAGTGCTGTAACAAATAAAGGCAATATTCTGGATCCGATGCATTTGCTTGAAAAGTACAATCGAACACTCCAAGAACATCGTGTGAAAAATGTTAACTTGTCATCTCAAAATCAAACTGAGCTGATTGCAATTATAGGAGATACAAAAAAATCTTTTAATAAAAAATATATCGAAAAAAAAACCCCAAAATTGTTCCATTGTATTCGATAGCTCTTCATATATTTCACATGAGGATAACAAAATTGAGCTGTATGATATAGTAAGAAATTTATATAAAAAGAAGACGTTGTAGAATCTTTCAAAGATGTATATCTGAAGCAAAAGTGAATCCGCATACAAAATTTCTTAAAGGATTTTAAAATAAATGATGATCTTATAAAATAAACTGCAGAGGCTCAAAGCGTGTAAATACTTCATGCTGGAAAGTATAACCAAGTAGATCTACAAGGAAGACGCAAAAACATACAATCTAAATGTCCCAATCTCGCTCAAACAGTTCATTTAACCGTATTTTTTTACACGGTACTCCAAACGAATTATCTTTACTATTTTAGTACACTAGAGCGATGTCAGGCATTCGTTTCCATGTCCAAACTCCGTTGGGAATATCTAATTGTTTCTATAAGCAAGGCATTAAACAGACTTCAGGATACAAAAAGGGAATATATTATGGGGAATTTTTGAGGTTACTTTAAATCTATAGAAAAACTGCTAGAGGCAGACGAAAAGTTCAACGTATGAAAAGATGTAGGAACTTTGTTAGTCGAAAATTAAATCTTTTTATTTTCTAATTTATGGTTGACTTTAGGGTGACACGGTGGTCGAGTGGGTTCGAATGGGTTCGAATCTCTTTGAAAACAGTTGAGAAGAAAGTTTGTATTCTTCATAAGTTAAGATTACTGTAGAAATTCATGTGAGATTTTGGCAGTTATATAGAATATTTGAAAACAGATATGATTTTTGTACACCAGCCAATCTACTGGACTTTGAAATGTTGCCTTCAAATTTGAGTATTTAAAATATCTCACATAACACTGTCAAGCAAGATCTATTTTAATCTCACGGTTTAAAAAAAAATAATTAGCGAATTCGAGACAAGTTGATTTATTCAAATAAAAAAAATATATTTAAGCTCGAAGTTAACGTGCCTAAAATAATATCATTAATTCGATCATTGCTTTCAACTGTCTTAAGTAATACAAGGTGTTAAAGCAGCTTCTCTAAAATTAAGTTAATGAATAATTAATTACTATCAATGATATATACACTTAGATTGACTAATCTATTGTTATTTTTCCTACTGAACATGGCATGCCTGACAACATTGACACATGTAAGTTTGTGCCATGAGGAAAAACAGAAAACTTAAATTTCATTTCTTTTTAAAGATGAAAGCTTTTTAATTGTTGTTCTAACATAAAATGTATAGTGTCATTATCTTCTATTAACAACGATATTTTCTTTATAGCATTTTAAAACTTTAATTTTTTGGCAAATTTGGGTCTTGCCCCGGGTGGCACATACCCACGCTACGCCGCTGCTAGTGCTTCAAACATCTTTGTTGCAACTAATGGCACTTAGAAACAGGGAACTTAATCCGAGCCGAAAGAAAATCTTCGACTTAAAGTCTTAACAAGCGCTCAGGTAAATTACTGAGAAAAAAACCCCACCATAATCGGAGTTTAAGGAGTTATATGTGATCATTCGGAAAATGAACGCAGCTTAAAGGGCAAGGGCTCCATGATATCCGACACCGGGCCATAAAGTTACCCCCGATACGGCGCAGCAGTGCAGTGCTAACGTGTTTGACACGTTGACTAACACGTTACCTGTGACTCGGGACGTACAAAAACTAAAGAATGTGCCGTGTGACAATGCTAATGTAAAGGGCACCAATAAAAATCAATAAAAGTCGATGCACGGTTGCTGGTCCACAATCTGATGGCACCACAGTGTAGGATTGGGTGTCATTTCCAAAAAATAAAAATAAAAAAATTCTCGTTATTGTCCACATAATTGCTCCAAGACAAACGCTAATTTTAGCTCTGATATAAATATTTCTCAAATAAACTCCTTAGTTTTTTGTTTTAAAAAAATAATTTCATTCAAATGTACCGAATATGTGTTAAATAACATAAAGGCAACTATTCTAAAACTTAATATCACTTGATTCAACAGATGATCAGATCGTTAACATGATGAAAATTTGGGAAATGTTAGTTTTGAAAGAATCCATTCGTCACCTTTTTGTCCGTATATCTCTTCGAACATTCATTGATGGTAGTTTACTAGTTTTTTTTAAAACGCTTTTCAGCGTTCAAGAATAGTTTAATTCATTTTAAAACAAAGCTATACAGTATCTTATAGTGTCTCCCCAAAACCAGCATGAAAATCGTACACGTTCTGGGATACGCGTGGTGCATGGAAGGCAGGATTTACGCTTCAGTAATATCCTGCCCTGTGGTGACTCACAAATAGGAAACATTTTCACACTAAAAAAAATATGTTCAAAACGTTGTGTAATCAAGTTGAATCTTTTAAAATTATTAAATATCCGCTAGAGGTTTTAAGGAAAATCGTATACCTTTTTTGTAGGGGTAGCGTTTTGCTATTAGTGTCTTTTGGTCTTAGAAGTATGCGTTCGTGAAGTTATATGAACTTATACCTCCGTTCGTTCAACAGATGAGATCTGAGAACCGAGACTAAGAGGATGTTGTAGGAGAGACTAATTAGGCGAAAGTTTCTGTTCGTGTGATAGTACTTCACCGAGAATTGTGTACCCCCGAGTACATCCGAATACTTTATGGTCCAACGCAGCTGACATGATGTGAGTTGAATATTTGAATTTTATTTTTCAAAGCAAAAGACAAAGTGTGAGTCCCACCCCACAAACCTTTTAAAAATGTTGCTAAATTTGTTTTAAATTTTCGTCATAAATCTGTTTCTTTGATGAAGATTTCAAATACTTTCACTCAATACAATCTATTATTGATAATAACTTCATCTGAATGCCCCAAGGTGATGATTTCTAACTGATTACAGTGGTAACTCAGGTTACGAACTTAACGTCTTTCCAGAAAATGGCTCGTTACCCAAAACAAACGTTACCCGAAACATTGAAAACAATGAAACAGAGACAATCCGCTTCGAGATAAATGAAATGTTCTTTTCTTTAAAATACGGTCGTTTACCAGACAAAACAACACACAAGGTACATATGAAATAAATTTCAACAAATTAACTAAATAAATTAAATGTGATATAAACAAGGTTTAGAATAAGATTTAAATAAAAAGCAATCCACTGCTAAGAAATATTTATTGTGTTGTAAGGTTAATGAAACAGATTCTGTATATGTTTTCAAAACTAGGCTACTAGGCTAGTGCTAATCGATGTTGATACTGTGTGACATTCCTTTGTTCGCGATCGTTTGTCCCAAACCGTAGAACCTTATAGGTCGAGGCACTGTTCGTTATCCGAGACAATTTTTACTTAACCCGAATAGTTCGTTAATTGAGGCGTTCGTAACCGTTAGTACCACTGTTGTTGGAGCATAGCGAAGCTGTCCCAACATCGCAACTAACAACTCATTTCAAGCAGTCATGGAGATAAAGTTAAGAAATTGGTATCTTGCAATAATATCACGCAGCAACCAGTAACACATTTGTCTAGTGATCCAACAAGAAAACCAACTTTTCTCCAAACTCCTTTTTATAAAGTTCACTATTTATTGCTTCAACGGCAAGTGGCCTGTTTTTCTTCAGTCCTACCAAAATGTAAATCACTTTCTAATGACACTTGGCATATTTGTACCGGGACACGCCTTCTCTTCTGATTGTATTGTTTAAACATCCCTGACTCATGTGGTGACTTTGTGTTTCAAGAACAGAAGTGTGTAGCTGTTAAATTTTCGCTTTTGATGTTTGATTTTTGACATCGTATTAAAAGCGGAGATTCATACTTAGGGATTGTATTGGTTGTATAGATAATTTGTTTCTAAATTAATTCTCATTGATTTTAAATGCCACTGGTGATGGGCGGTTTTATTTGTTATATATGAACAAATACTTTAAATAAAGTAAAAACTAAATTGTTAACTTTGACTCGTTAATTTGAGTCGCTTTAGTGGAATCGGTAAAGACAAAAACTTGCTTACAACTTGACCGCATTAAACATCGTTTAATATAGTATAAAATATAACTTACTCGTATGCTTAAAACATTTTTTAAAACGCATAGAACGTATAGTCCAGATAATGAAAAATACGCACGCTTTTTTGAGAACTTTTTGAACAACAAAAAACTTGAAATGTTTCATGGAAACTTAAACAATTTTTAATCATGCAATTATCTAATTTTTTCAAATTAATTTTTTTTTATTTAAAAACGCTTAATAAAATTCAAGAAAAGGGTCTTAGACGAAATGGCGTCGTCAAAATGTTATATATCCTTATTAAAAAAGTATTGTACTTCAAACATAATACCATTCAGATAATGTCAACACTTAACATAACACAGACACATGTTTTCAATGAGATATGCTTGGAAAAAAAGAGAGAGATAGAGAGAATGAGAGAGAGAGAGAGAGTGAGAGAGAGAGACAGAGAGAGACAGAGAGAGAGAGAGAGTGAGAGAGAGAGAGTGAGAGAGAGACAGAGACAGAGAGAGAGACAGAGAGAGAGAGAGAGAGAGAGAGAAAGAGAGAGAGAGAGAGAGAGAGAGAAAGAGAGAGAGAGAGAGAGGGGGGTAATTTAGTTACAGATTAGGGACTAGGAATTAGATCTTCATTATTCTGAGTGTGTTTTACTTTAGATAAATTGACTGTAAACTGTTGGATGTAATATTGAACGATTTCTTTAAGTTTTCCACATTAAACTCTCCACTGCCACCCCCTGGCCCCGCCCGCTCCCAATGTTGATAACATGCATTGAAAACTGTCATGTCCCAAACAAAACCTCAGAGCTGGAAATAATTCACACAGGTATGTTGTATGTTGCACTGTTTATCCTGTTTACATACGATTATCCTATCAGGCAGTTCGTAGGGTTTAAGCCGAGCACCTGACTTCCCCGTGTTAACCCCGGGGGGACACTAGGAATTTAATCTAAAGATATGAACTTTCCCGTGACTTCCTCGAAATTTCTTAAGCTACCCTTCAAAAAAATCTTACTTTCAACAAAGAACAAGAACCAAACAAAACAACATTTGTCTCGAGATAGCTATTTGGTCGAAATAGTTTTGAAATTTTGAAGACCTACAGAAAAATGAATTGCTTATATCTTAGCCTGTTCATGAGTTTCTTGCTGTGTGTGTACGTAAATGCAAAGAAGTGAACATGCGCAGCCGGGTGGACATATGTCTAGGAACGTCATTTTGATCCCAGCCTGGAGGACCTAAGTCTACTGACAGGAACGTCATTTTGATCCCAGCCTGGAGGACCTAAGTCTACTGACAGGAATGTCATTTTGATCCTAGCCTGGCGTCCTAAGTCTACTGACAGGAACGTCATTTTGATCCCAGCCTGGCGGACCTAAGTCTAGATACATGAACGTCATTTTGATCAAGGCAAAATATAATTTTATTATTTTTTTTTATTATTGGAAAGAATGGAAAATATTTGGGTAAAAATACTCATTTACACAAATGCACTAAAAGGTATGCTACACATTTAAATCCCTAAATAATTGCCAGGAAACCATGAAATACAATTAATATGATTTCTAATGGTTAAAAAATATTATCGCCTATGACAATATCTATGAAAGATTGACAAAGACTTAAAACCTGTGTGAAACTGGAAAATTTTAAAAAAAAAGACTCAGGCTTTTGTCTACATGAACAACAGGAACATAACAAATAACTAGTACAAATGTATTTACTGTTTGATATGATATTATATCGATAAGTGTGAATCATCCAAATAAAAAAGTTTTGATTTTTTTAATAATTTAATTTTAAAGGATAGACCTAAAAGTGACCAAAGCTTTTATAACCCCTGTTAGTCAAGAAGTGTCCAGTGTCCATGTTGACGATCAACATCAATCGGGGACATTGTTTGACCAGAAATTATCTTTTAGTAAATATTAATTGGATACTTCTTTTCACGAATAAATTTGATTTTTAAAAATATATTTAAATTTATGCTATAAAACTTAAATTATTTCAAATTAATACTGTAATTAAAAAGTATTAACAAAAAATTATGAATGAAAAATGTATTGAAGGCGAAACAAAATTAGTTAGTAAAATGTTGGTGAGTGGTGGAAGGTCTAAAGATAACTAATGATAAATAAGAGTTACATAAGGATGTGTCACTTCGGTGGTCAGACGTTGCTCACTTGGGTAACACGGAGATGGAAGACGGACATTGCTCACTTGGGTAACACGGAGATGGAAGACGGACGTTGCTCACTTGGGTAACACGGAGATGGAAGACGGACATTGCTCACTTGGGTAACACGGAGATGGAAGACGGACATTGCTCATTTGGGTAACACGGGGATGGAAGACGGACGTTGCTCACTTGGGTAACACGGAGATGGAAGACGGACGTTGCTCACTTGGGTAACACGGAGATGGAAGACGGACGTTGCTCATTTGGGTAACACGGAGATGGAAGACGGGCATTGCTCATTTGGGTAACACGGAGATGGAAGACGGACATTGCTCATTTGGGTAACACGGAGATGGAAGACGGACGTTGCTCACTTCGGTAACACGGAGATGGAAGACGGACGTTGCTCATTTGGGTAACACGGAGATGGAAGACGGACGTTGCTCACTTCGGTAACACGGAGATGGAAGACGGACATTGCTCATTTGGGTAACACGGAGATGGAAGACGGACGTTGCTCACTTGGGTAACACCGAGATGGAAGACGGACGTTGCTCATTTGGGTAACACGGAGATGGATGTCGGACGTTGCTCACTTGGGTAACACGGAGATGGAAGACGGGCGTTGCTCATTTGGTTAACACGGAGATGGAAGACGGACGTTGCTCATTTGGGTAAAACGGAGATGGAAGACGGACGTTGCTCACTTCGGTAACACGGAGATGGAAGACGGACGTTGCTCATTTGGGTAACACGGAGATGGAAGACGGACGTTGCTCACTTCGGTAACACGGAGATGGAAGACGGACATTGCTCATTTGGGTAACACGGAGATGGAAGACGGACGTTGCTCACCTGGGTAACACGGAGATGGAAGACGGGCATTGCTCACGTGGGTAACACGGAGATAGAAGACGGACGTTGCTCACTTGGGTAACACGGAGATAGAAGACGAACGTTGGTCACTTGGGTAACACGGAGATGGAAGACGAACGTTGGTCACTTGGGTAACATGGAGATGGAAGACGGACGTTGCTCACTTCGGTAACACGGAGATGGAAGACGGACGTTGGTCACTTGGGTAACACGGAGATGGAAGACGGACGTTGCTCATTTGGGTAACACGGAGATGGAAGACGGACGTTGCTCACTTCGGTAACACGGAGATGGAAGACGGACGTTGCTCATTTGGGTAACACGGAGATGGAAGACGGACGTTGCTCACTTCGGTAACACGGAGATGGAAGACGGACATTGCTCATTTGGGTAACACGGAGATGGAAGACGGACGTTGCTCACCTGGGTAACACGGAGATGGAAGACGGACGTTGGTCACTTGGGTAACACGGAGATGGAAGACGGACGTTGCTCATTTGGGTAACACGGAGATGGAAGACGGGCATTGCTCATTTGGGTAACACGGATATGGAAGACGGACATTGCTCATTTGGGTAACACGGGGATGGAAGACGGACGTTGCTCACTTGGGTAACACGGAGATGGAAGACGGACGTTGCTCATTTGGGTAACACGGAGATGGAAGACGGATGTTGCTCATTTGGGTAACACGGAGATGGAAGACGGGCATTGCTCATTTGGGTAACACGGAGATGGAAGACGGACGTTGCTCACTTCGGTAACACGGAGATGGAAGACGGACGTTGCTCATTTGGGTAACACGGAGATGGAAGACGGACGTTGCTCACTTCGGTAACACGGAGATGGAAGACGGACATTGCTCATTTGGGTAACACGGAGATGGAAGACGGACGTTGCTCACTTGGGTAACACGGAGATGGAAGACGGACGTTGGTCACTTGGGTAACACGGAGATGGAAGACGGACGTTGCTCATTTGGGTAACACGGAGATGGAAGACGGGCATTGCTCATTTGGGTAACACGGAGATGGAAGACGGACATTGCTCATTTGGGTAACACGGGGATGGAAGACGGACGTTGCTCACTTGGGTAACACGGAGATGGAAGACGGACGTTGCTCATTTGGGTAACACGGAGATGGAAGACGGACGTTGCTCATTTGGGTAACACGGAGATGGAAGACGGGCATTGCTCATTTGGGTAACACGGAGATGGAAGACGGACGTTGCTCACTTCGGTAACACGGAGATGGAAGATGGACGTTGCTCATTTGGGTAACACGGAGATGGAAGACGGACGTTGCTCACTTCGGTAACACGGAGATGGAAGACGGACATTGCTCGTTTGGGTAACACGGAGATGGAAGACGGACGTTGCTCACTTGGGTAAAGCGGAGATGGAAGACGGACATTGCTCATTTGGGTAACACGGAGATGGAAGACGAACGTTGGTCACTTGGGTAACACGGAGATGGAAGACGGGCGTTGCTCACTTCGGTAACACGGAGATGGAAGACGGACGTTGCTCATTTGGGTAACACGGAGATGGAAGACGGACGTTGCTCACTTCGGTAACACGGAGATGGAAGACGGACGTTTCTTATTTGGGTAACACGGAGATGGAAGACGGACGTTGCTCACTTCGGTAACACGGAGATGGAAGACGGACATTGCTCATTTGGGTAACACGGAGATGGAAGACGGACGTTGCTAACCTGGGTAACACGGAGATGGAAGACGGGCATTGCTCACGTGGGTAACACGGAGATAGAAGACGGACGTTGCTCACTTGGGTAACACGGAGATAGAAGACGAACGTTGGTCACTTGGGTAACACGGAGATGGAAGACGGACATTGCTCATTTGGGTAACACGGAGATGGAAGACGGACGTTGCCCATTTGGCTAACACGGAGATGGAAGACGGACGTTGCTCACTTCGGTAACACGGAGATAGAAGACGGACGTTGCTCATTTGGGTAACACGGAGATGGAAGACGGACGTTGCTCACTTCGGTAACACGGAGATGGAAGACGGACGTTGCTCATTTGGGTAACACGGAGATGGAAGACGGACGTTGCTCACTTCGGTAACACGGAGATGGAAGACGGACATTGCTCATTTGGGTAACACGGAGATGGAAGACGGACGTTGGTCACTTGGGTAACACGGAGATGGAAGACGGACGTTGGTCACTTGGGTAACACGGAGATGGAAGACGGACGTTGCTCACTTGGGTAACACGGAGATGGAAGACGGTAGACTGAAAGGCGAAGGGAGATAATCTGGATTATAAATGGTAGCCGGGGATGGAGATGGGGAGGAGATGCCTGCTGGAATTGAGGAGTTGAGGAGTTGGCGATAGCCAGTATCCATAGATGGGCACGAAGGCAGACAGAGATAATGACGAGACGTTTTACACAAATAACACACTTCATATTAGCTTTAAGTTTAATTTCTATTTTAAAAATGAAATTTATCCCTTTAAATGGAATTTTGAGAAATTTAAAAAGTTTTTTTTAAAAAGAAGACGTTCATATTGCAGAAGTTTCATCAGTAATTATTAACTTAGTCATCTGCAGTGAGTTCGATTATTGATGAATTTGTGGTGTGGAGAGCTGCCAAAGTTGTGTAAAGTTCAGAGTAGTAACGACAGTCTTAGTGATGAATGATGCAGTGATGTACAAGTACGAGCAGAGCACCCAAATTTTGTGAATCTTTCAATCGAGACCTGAGCTGATTCACCATGTTTTATCCTCCATCATTTGCAAGGCATCAAAGCTGATTTCAATACAGTTTTTTGAATTCCCAGTTGTTACATCCAGGCTGCTATCGGATACCAACCAGTGTTCCCTCTAAGGTTCGTTGGTCCGCGTGCAAAACTCGTGTGCAAAGCTGCACAGCATCCATATTTAAGTGCAAAATTTCGCACCCAACAATATATTATCCCATTCAAAATTTGCTGTGGGGTAATTCTAAACTGATGTGCGGCATTGGTCAGACATCTGCGCGGCAGCGAGTGACAGTAGACTTACAAAGCGCCAGAGATTCCACAAATTGTTATAACTTTCACGAGTATATGTAGCACTATGTTCTGTCTAAGTTAATCTACTCTTTGCACAACTGAACTTGCCGAAGTAGGCTGATTACTGCAAATCGACAGTCTTCGATCACAAATCCTTTGGGGCTTCCCTTGATGAAGTTGCAATCTGTAAAAGTTTTTTTCTTTGGTTCTGATATCTTATGATTTATTTTTGTAATTTGTTAGAGTCAAGATTTATTTTCAGAATTTTTATTTTCTTGAAGAAATTTTTTAAGGTTTATAAACCCGGTTTTATGGAATCTTCCCTGCCTATTTGGAACTTTAAAGAAATGTGTAAGAGAAATGAAGATGACACATTGTGAAACGCTTGGTGGTCACTTAAACCCTTCTCAACCCCGAGATGTAATGAATAATGTTAATTAATAATACAAGAAAATGTATTATAATACGCAAAAAAATTAAAATATTATTTAAT
This sequence comes from Ampullaceana balthica, assembly GCA_944989445.1. NCBI lineage: Eukaryota > Metazoa > Mollusca > Gastropoda > Lymnaeidae > Ampullaceana > Ampullaceana balthica. Next base: position 89,006 of record CALYLW010000155.1, read on the forward strand.
AATTCATGGGTCCGAGGCTTTTATATAATGGGCATCCACAACAATGCAAAAACTTTATAACATATCATGTACTCAATTATTAATGTTAGCTTGTTTCCTCTTTATTTCTTTATACCGTCAAACACGCTTTCCAAGTTGTCTAAGCGACTTATAGTAGTTTAACCGGCAAATAGCTGGAGTGATAAATATCCTCGGGGGGGGGAACAGGAACCCGGAAGTCACGCCATAACAATACTGGTGTAGAGAAAGGACAAGGGAGTGGGGTGGTTGGATGAACGCAAGTGATTCGTTTCACTTATCTTTAAAAGTAAATAACAGGTTAAATATACACTCTTCCTTCTATAAGAAATAGATTGTGAAAACAGACAATTTCATATTTGACATGCATAGAACCAACCTTGAGATTTAATAAATTGTTTGTTTTTTTTTAAATAATTTCTCAGTTTTACATTTAAGAAATTTGTAAAATTATTTGAATTTTGTCATTTAACCCACTGATGGTAAGACGAGTTGTCTCAGATAGTCAGATAATGACGTCATGCTTGATCACGAAATGTGAGCATACGAGTCTAGTGAAGTTCTTACTCAAGGAACAATTTTAATTCAACGTAAAAAGTCGATATAGATATTGTTTCATATACAAACATCAACACACACTATTTGGAACTTTTATTTTCAGTCCAGAAAAAAAAGCATAAAATGACGACATTCGATTTTTTGAAGTGACTCTCTTTATAAGATTTATGATTAGTGCCAACCTCTGGGTTTTTTATCCTAATAATTTTTCTAGAAGGATTAAAAAAAAACAACTTAAAGAGCTAAAATATGAAACTGTGCATATTTCATTACTTTATTGGTTGTATTTTTTTTAACACTATAAGTCTCTAGGTTTAAAAGTGACTTAAATAGCGCGTTAAATTAGCCTCGCTAGTTATAAGTCAAGCTATAAAATACGTTAACAATTTTATAACATGACATGTAAATAGCGAAGCTAATTTAACGCGCTATTTAATTCACTTTTGGGGTAATATCAATAAACTTGCACTAAAAATTCATCGGCCTATAGATAAATACATTTTTTTGTTCATTTGGATAACAGCTTGAATTTTGTCATGAACGTATTAGATTAGATACTATTAGATTTATACAAGAGTTTAAAAAAATAACTTTAGAGAGAATAGAAAAATCTGGTGTTCAGATATTAAGCCCAGCAAACTTTAATATAATCAATTTTAACATGAGATGGACTCATTTGAGAACCATTGAATTTTCATTTTCTAAATCTCAGATTGTCATCAAAAAATAAAATAAAACAACGTGTCTGCCATCCGGAGAAACACTTCATAAATTCTTTATTTATTGTTTAGGTCTCACTAACTCGATTTAGGTAGGCTTACACTTCAGGGTTCAGATACGAAAAGGTGGTCGTGTGATATAACGTTTTGTTTATTTATTGGTTTTTAAATGTTTCATTTACAAATGTGTCACCCGACAAGTTGATTCTAACAACTATGGTATTCAGAACTTTATAAAATGATGTGTTTCATTTTTAAAATATTTTAAAAAAAATATTAAGTATTTAAGCGTGGTTTATTTTCAAAAGTATAATTATTATTTAACTGTTTAAAAGCAAATTACAAACTCCCTTTGTTACAAAAAATAAAATAATTGAACATGAACTAAATTGATGAATCTTTATTCCATTTTTGGCAGTGGCCACAGCTTAAGAAGATATTTAGTTGATCATTTTAACACCAAGTGTATTTCAATAGTCACATTTTCCAGCAGAATAAAAGCGTGCTATTCGATACACATTTTTCAATAGCACATATTGTTTTTCTTTTACACACGATCTCTCTGTCAACACGGTCACATGCCGACTTTTCACGCACCCAATGGTTATCTTGAGCCAATCAATATACAACACACAAAGCCAGATAAAAATTAACCTAATAAAACCATTATTGTTTCTTGTATGCTTGCATAGCAATGACGAGTTTTCATGCAACCTCAAGAATGATCGTACAATTTTTAATCAGTAACCAGTTTCAGAAACCTGTAAACTCTAAACGCTGCTTTAAAATTTTGGGAAATTTGACTGCGCTACGTTGTCAAATCTTAGTTTGTATGTATGTGCTGGGATTGTTTGTAAGACTGTCCCTGTTGTCTCATAGAACACTTCCAATGAAAAGCTTATATCTAAATTTTAGCAACTAATTAAATTTGGTAATGAACAACTAGTTTGCATTTCATTGACAAATCGAATGATGATTACCGTTTTCTAAGTCCTTGATGTTGCTGCTTTATGCTTTTTTACTTCGATTGTTGAAGGTTTTTAGAAATGTAAATGCCATACTAATGAAAGAATTAATAGGCAAAATGTTTCCAGCACTTCTCACTGGTGACCACTAAAAAATCTTATGTCGAAATGAAACTGAGTCGAAAAAATAAACACAGTTGATTGAAAACTAATTAGCGGAATGGGATCCTTTTAAAATTTTACCATAATGTTTCAAAATCTAGCAGTCGTTCTTCGATGTAAGCCAACTTTAATCACCAAGTATGATAGTCGGTTTGCTGTTCAGTTCTTTTGGGGATTACCTTCCTGAACAAAATATTTTTGATGTTGACTATTTCATCTACTTCCTTTTCTCCACGTATTTGTAAACTATTTAGGGGGTCGTCCATAAAGTACGCCACGCTCCAGCGGGGGGAGGGGGGAGTTAAAAATGGTAAAAAATAGCGTGACGTACTTTATGGACGGCCCCTTATGAGATATCTCTACATTTTCAACAACTTTTACCAAAATAATAGAAGGGATAGGTGGAAGCTTTAATGGAGTGAAACAAACGAGGAAAATAAAAAAGAATGTTTCGCTTTCCTCAGCTGCTTATCTGCGTCTCTTTAAAAATGCTTATAAAAATTGAATCAAGCATGGTCTGTATTTCATTTGAATGCCCATTGATGAAACCATGAATTACAGTAAATACAAACTTTTAAATGTTGGCTTTTGTTCACTTCAACACAACACATTTAGAATAATAGTATATAAAATTATCATACACTATAGCTTTAAGATTTTTAACAAAAGTATTTATTAATAAATAAAAGGCACTAGCCTAGGACCATATATTGTCTGGAGTCGTACTTGTGAAATAACTACCTTGTAACGTCAGTTTTTTAATTTACTACTCCTCGAAATCTTAAAGAGCTGAATCCCCCCACCCCAAAGACCAACTGCCTGTAGATAAGAAAAAAATATCCCGCACCCTTTAAATTTAACAGGAAAGTATAAATCGTGCAGCTCTATTTGTAGTACTGGTATATAAGAAGTCCTGGCGTCTCAACGCCTCCCACAATGTATTCCAGGCTCAGGTTATTTAGTCGTCCCGTGTCACAAGCAAATCCTGTCTTCAGTTTTGGCCCATTGTACATTTTTATGAACACCAAACGCGTCTCCTCCCCCCCCCCATCCCCACCAACCATGGGCGTCGCTAGCAATTTTCCCAGCAAAAATTCCCACTTTTTATTTTATTTTAACTGGCAATGCCATACAGGTACAGTTTTTAATTAAATTCAAGTTCAGTATAAAATAAGGGTTGAAAAAAGCCTTAGAAATTAATAAGACTTACAAATTAGTGCTGTAATAGTTAAAATACAACATTTATTAATGCATTTAATAAATTATTTTTTTTGCTCAAATGTAGGGGGGGGGGCAAATGCACCCCCTTGCCCCCCCTTCCCTACGCCCATGCCACCAACCCCACACACACACATCTCCTATCAGTAGATTCTATCGTATTATTTTTCTCTTCGAGCCCTGTCATCTCCAAGAAATAAAGATAAACATCGGTTCCTTTTAAAAAATGTTACACCTTCTTGTGTGTCACCAATCCTTGTGCAAAATATTTAGTGTGTTGTGGGCAAGGTCAACATGGGCAAAGAAAACTTAGCACGGGACGATTCCTGAATTTTTTTGAAAAATAACGATTTTGGCGACCTCTAAAGATTGGGCCCGGGGCGGTGGCTCCAAATCGAGTGGCGTAACTAGGGTGAGTCCTGGCCTAGGCTATATGAAAATAAAGGTGTCTACGCAAAAGACAAACAACCATTGTGATTATCGTACTCTTTTTTTTAAGCGGGGGGCCCGGTGGAGAAACTCCCCTTTACCCCCTTTCTACGCCATTGCCCTAACCCATTGCCCTAACCCATTGCCCTAACCCATTGCCCTAACCCATTGCCCTAACCCATTTCCCTAACCCATTGCCCTAACCCATTGCCCTAACCCATTTCCCTAACCCATTGCCCTAACCCATTTCCCTAACCCATTACCCTAACCCATTGCCCTAACCCATTGCCCTAACCCATTGCCCTAACCCATTGCCCTAACCCATAGCCCTAACCCATTTCCCTAACCCATTGCCCTAACCCATTGCCCTAACCCATTGCCCTAACCCATTTCCCTAACCCATTGTCCTAACTAATTGCCCTAGCCCATTGCCCTAACCCATTGCCCTAACCCATTGCCCTAACCCATTGCCCTAACCCATTGCCCTAACCCATTGCCCTAACCCTGTCCCTACAAATCGCAAGGTCCTATGCATATGGTTTACGCTGAGTGTGATTGTCTTTTAGTCTCTGGTGAATGACATCTTGCAGGATGTTTTTTTCACTACTGGAAAGACTTCCTAACTTCCTTTCACCATGTATCACGTGTCATCACGTGACAATACCCTAAAGTTAATTCCCCTATCTTTACTCCGCTTTATCTATCATTGGATTTCTAATACTTTTCACCTTCATTTCAAGGGAAGGTGAATTTAAATCAACAAATTTCACTATTACTTATAGTGTATGTTATCAGTTCATAAGACTACAGACACGATTTCCACGGTTGTATAAAACTATGGACTACCGTCTATTGTAATGGCTTTGACATACTACCCATCAATGTCCATGACATCACCAGACAACCAAACACCTGTCTATGACAATTCCAGACAACCAACTAGTGCCATGGTCAAATACATTTAACAGACAGCCAAAGGCCGATGTCTTTTACTTACAAATTTCCATGTCATAAACAGAATACCAACTAGTGTCAAATGTCCAATAATTTATGAGCTAGTTCCCATGAGTTTAACGGATGACCAATTGTCTCTAAGACTTTACACAACCATCAACCGGCGACCACATTAAAAAAGTCTATCATAAACAATTCGGTATCCACTGCGTCACCACATTGTTCAATGAAGTCCACATTACCAAAAACTTTTTACGACCCTTTACCCTAAATACATACAGCGTTCAGCTCAGAGCCGTTGGGCCCCCGGGCAAAGAAATAGTGTTGGGTCCCTCCCCCGCATAAATAAAAAATAAATATACATAATATATATAAATAAACATATTTTCATGGGGCCCCTATGCTAGTGGGCCCCCGGGCAAATGCCCAACCGGCCTATGCGTTAAGACGGCCCTGGTTCAACTGTACTGAAAAGATAACAAAAAACTGCGTTTCTCAAGTGTAGGGCCAATAAAAAAGTGGAGTTTTGGTTACAATTTTGCTATCGTTCGGGTATTCTAACTACAGGCCGATAAAGGTCTTGAATTATTGATTTTGTTCTCCAATGATTATTAATTAGCTAAAAGTTCAAGGTCTTGTTCAGAGAGCAGTTGTGTGGGCCGTGCAATCTCTAGCCACTGCAGGATGACTCTTATATTGAAGTGGCAAAAGTGAAAGAGGATATTCAACGACTAACTGCCAATGCAGGGGCACATATCCAAAAATATATATTTTGTTGTTTTGTTTGGGTTGGGGAAAAAGGGGTGTTCAATGTTTTTTTTTAAAAATAATAAAAGCTAAGCTATAGGATTTAACAATCTGAAGTTTCAGTACTGATTTTACAAAATTAATATAAAACAGCAATATAAACAAACAAATCTAAATATGTTACTGTATACATAAATATAATTATTATAGAAAATATTACGTAATATTTGTTATTGTCTTTATATTATATTTAATTGGAAAAATATGTATCAGGATAAGGGACTGTATTGTCAAGCTAGTCTTTAATTAATATTCATAAATAATTGATCGACACGATTGCATTGTCTTGGGCGTGCCATAGTTCTACATGACTAACAGTGCATGACGGTATCGTCTTCCTGGTGCAAGGGGCTCAATCCTCTATCACCGATCTCATTCATTCGACTGCTAGAAGAAACTACGCATGTGTTACTGAGAAAAAGGGATCGTGCACTGTAAAAGTTACCCCGGTGGAGATGGCTGTCAGTCCTGGTGGGGCTGTGGTGAATTTAATGACAGATGTGTGAGATTTCGGGTTTGAAGGGGTGGGGGAAAGGAGTCATTGTTAAAAAAATGTGCATTTCCTGTGCGTATTTTAAAGGTTTGTCTAAAAATGGCATTAAAACGTGATAATATTAGAGGTGGAGGGAATATAATATAAATTTGTTACGCCTTATAACTGTGCATATCCAGTGTTCCCTTAAACAATTTTTTGTTTTGGTTTAGAATATTTGTTGGTTTCCAAAGCTTTTAGACATTACATTATGGAATAATATACTAGATGGATGAAGTTTGATAAATATTCTTACTTACCTACTGGCTTAACCTCTGCTCCAGCATACAATCAGCTGCAGACATGGGCAATGCCAAAGCCATGTACGAAAATATCAAAAGAGCAACTGGCCCTCTGACGTCCAAAGTTGCCCCCCTAAAGTCCAAAAGTGGAGAAATTATCCAAGACCAGGCAGGACAGCTAAAACGGTGGGTTGAGCATTATCTGGAACTGTACTCAACAGTTACCACAGTCTCCAGCACTGCTATAGATGACATCCCCGATATGCCACTCATGGAAGAAATTGATGTCATGCCCACACAGGAAGAGCTGAGCAAAGCAATTGACAGCCTAGCTTGTGGAAAAGCCCCTGGGAATGATGGCATACCACCGGAAGCTCTAAAGAGTGGCAAGACAGCTTTACTACAGCCATTGCACGAGCTTCTGTCCCTCTGCTGGGAAGAGGGCTATATCCCCCAAGACCTAAAGGATGCAAATATAGTGACACTATATAAACACAAGGGTGATAGAAGTGACTGCAATAACTATCGCGGCATCTCACTCCTTAGAATTGTAGGAAAGGCCTTCGCCCGTGTCATACTAACACGTTTACAGAGTCTAGCATCCCGTGTCTATCCAGAATCTCAGTGCGGTTTCCGGGCTGGTCAGTCTACCAAAGATATGGTGTTCTCCATACGGCAGCTCCAGGAAAAATGCAGAGAGCAACAGATGCCACTATACATGGATCTTACGAAAGCCTTTGATTTCGTCAGTTGCAACGGGCTATTCCAAATCCTGGTAAAAATCGGTTGTCCCCCACACCTACTCGCCATCATCAGACAATTCCATGATAATATGCAGGACACAGTGCAGTTCGATGGAGCTACGTCAGAAGCATTTCCTGTCAGCAGTGGAGTTAAACAATGTTGTGTACTTGCACCTACACTGTTCGCAATATTCTTCTCTGTACTGCTTCGATACGCATTCAAGGATAGAAGTGATGGAATCTGGTTACACACCAGAGCTGATGGAGGACTTTTCAACACTGCCCGCCTCCGAGCCAAGACCAAAACGACAGATATCCTAATTCGTGAGCTACTCTTTGCGGATGATGTGGCATTAACAGAACACACAGAAACTGGTTTGCAACAACTCGTGTCAAGCTTCTACAATGCCTGCAAAGAATTTGGTCTGCAAATCAGCTTGAAAAAGACAAACATCGTGGCCCAATACACACAACCTCCTCCTACCATCAATTTCGAAAATGAAAACTTGGAGGTTGTGGACAGCTTCACCTACTTGGGTTCCAAGGTCTTTAATACATTGTCCATTGAAGAGGAAATAAACAGTAGAATTGGCAAGGCAGCTGCCACAATGGCTAAATTAAGCAAGCGGGTCTGGCAAAACACCAAGTTAACAGAGAAAACCTAACTGTGTGTCTATAGAGCCTGCGTCATTAGTACACTGCTATACGGGAGCGAGACATTGACCACTTATACATCCCAAGAGCGCAAGCTTAATAGCTTCCACTTGAGATGCCTGCGACGCATCCTAGGCATTAAATGACAAGACAAGGTGCCTAATACTGAGGTCCTAATGCGTGCCAATACCCAAAGCATGTTCTCAATCCTTAGTGAAAGACGCCTGAGATGGCTAGGACATGTTAAAAGAATGAGCCCTGGCCGAACCCCCAAGGATCTGTTATATGGAGAACTGGCATTGGGAAAGAGGAAGACAGGGCGCCCATGTCTGCGATTTAAAGATGTCTGCTAAAGGGACATGAAAGCAGCCAGAATACGCACAAGCGACTGGGAGTGTAAGGCAGAAGACCGATATACGTGGCGCACAGTTGTCAAAGAGGGCGTCATAGTAGCCGAGGAGCTTAGGATGGAGGAGGCTACAGAAGGAAGAGCTAGGAGAAAGGCCAAAACATTTGGTAGCACAGAATTCGTGTGTAAAAGCTGTGATAAAGACTGTCACTCAAGGATAGGACTGCACAGCCACTCGAGGAAATGCAACCCAACTCAACAGTGATGCACCATCGTCTCGCGAGACGGAAGGATGCCGATTATTATTATTATTATTATTCTTACTAATGAGGATGGAGTTAACATTTTAAAACTTTCAATGCTTACATTTGCGTCTACACTAAAATATCCTTTAAAAACTATTTAATCGATCTGAAAATAAATAAAAAATATTGTTAATATGAATTGTTACAAGAAAATAAATATACATATTTTTTTTTAGTTAGAACAAAATGTCTTTAAGATGAAGTTCTGTGTGGGTTTGTTCAATAAGTGTATCCAAAAAATAACGGAATTTTTATTATTAGTGTATAATTTTTGTGGTTAAGGGGAAATTAACCCCAACTAACATTAAATATCGATAATTCCCTTCTGTCCACAGTGCCGCTGATAAAGGCAGCAATAATTTATTTTATGATCCTGGTGTGGGACACGACAAGGTGTTCGTCTGCTGACACAATTTAGGTCTGTGTTTCAGGAGGAAGATGGCTGAGAGAAGAAAATGTGGGGAAAAGGAGATTACAGTTAGATATTGAATTTGTGATCCAGTGCGTGGATCCGTGGGTACCTGTCGCTTGGAATCCTAGCGAATGGTGTGCAGCAGATGTGCGTCAGGCACTTGGCAAACAATTTACTAACTAATCTATTAATCTACACATCGCTTCAAAAAAGGGGCGCAGCTTAAAATTGTTTTTAAACGTTATAGTATTTTTTTGTTGTTGTTTGCTAATTCAATTATAAAGGGGCCGTCCATAAATGACGCCACGCGATTTTGGCCGATTTTTTTTACCCCCCCCTCCTTTTTTTCCCCTCGTCACACTTCATCACAAAAACTTAAGCCCCCCCCCCACTCCAATATGACGTCACAAAGCTGTGACACCCCCCCCCTTTTAAGGCGTATTTTCTATTTGAAAATGAGCATGTTTCAAATCACGTTATTGTCATTTTAGTATGTATTTAGTGTAAAGTTGCTCTCTAATATCGTAACACGCGTGAATCAATGTAAAACGTCATAAATAAATAGTAAGAAATCGAATATTTAAGTGGAACTTTGATTTAAAGTAGCGTGTTTGGACATGACGTCACAATTCTTACTCCTCCTCCCCCTCGTCACACATCGTCACAAATGTGGGGACCCCCCTACCTCTTGGTGCGTGACGTCATTTATGGACGGCCCCAAAGGTTAACAAATATTTCCTCAATTTAACTTCTGGTGTTTAGTTGGTGGGGGGGGGTGGATGGGGGAAGGGGTCCGGCCATAAATGACGTGACCCATGAACAATAAAACCAGTGGGGGAAGTGGTAAAGAATTAAAGCTGTTGTAATGTGAGGCGGCCTGAATTGTGTACGAATTCGTGTTCGAGGGGAGGGAATTGGGGGGGGGGTTGAAATATCGATCACAATAGTCACTTGGAAAACCCCCCCCCCACTTCTTCAAATACTGATAAAAATTTCTTCGCTTCCCCCAAACCACCTCACTCTTAAGGACTCCACCAGTGTGATGTTTTTTGCTAATAAAAGTCAAGAGAAATAAATCTGCTATGTAGCATTTAGTTGAATGCCTATTATAAAGACAAAGTTTTTAAACTGAGGTTTTCCTGAATATTCTCTAGTGTTTTAGGGCGGGTTTTTGTGTGTTCGGGAGATTGACGAGGCATTGTGACCGAACGGCGACGGTTAAACCCACAGAACACAAGGCGGGTAGATAGCACGGGACACCGCTCTGACAAAAGGTCGTTACGACAGCCATCTGCAGTCGCACCTCTGGAAGCAGGGGAGCCCATGTGTTTTCGATGTATCCTGGATTAACATGCGTTTTCTTTGAAGTTACAATCATAATACCATGAAAGATGAAGTTGGTTACAACTATTAAAGGATTTTATTTCTTGGCGTGAATTTTTTACAGCAGACATTTTAAGGGGAAAAAAAAGGATTTCGTGAGCTCTGTTCTTAGTGGTTTCAATGTTAAGGAGTACACCACACACAACTGACATCACCAGAATGGCTTATTCTCATTGGTTACTAACGGCCTGTCTTTTAACGATGGTGAGTACGACTTTGCGACTGGTGTTTTGTGTTTAACACTCAACATGTTTTTCCCTATGAGATTATACACGTCCTCGTGTGTTTTGAATCGTTCACGTGTGATTTGTTGTGGGAATCTGAGACTGGCTTTAATTTAGAGTTTAGAGCAACATGAATGTTATAGTTTTATTCGATGTTTACTGGCCATTTAGTAGAACAATGACAAAGTTTGCATGAAGAGGGCATTGATGCAGAGGATATGGACACTCTTAACTTAAAACGAATAAAATTTGTTTGATTTATTATTAATGTTGGTACTATTAGTAACTATGTTAAAATAACGCGATGGTCAGATAATATAATATCATTCTCTCGTAAAAAGACAATCCGCACAAGTGCCTACGCCTCAATTAAAACAAAAAGCGGGATTAATTTGTACACACTTGTCAGTTATTGATACATAAGTTGGAAGTTGGAAATGAAGAACTATCAAGACTTAATGTATAGATTATATATAGATAAACAATAACTCCTCCCAGTAATCCTTGAAATAATTTAAAGAGACAAGTGTCAGATTCATAACCATTTTTATTTTTGACCTTAACATTATCATGATATATTCTCAATAACGGATCAACCAAATCAGTTGTATTTAAATTAAAATTACCATTTAATATCGTTGGTGTTACTTTTGGTTGTCCTGTTAAGCGAAGAAGCTCGCCGACTCTTTTGTTGTTTTGTTTGCGTTTGCTTTCAAGTTTTTCCTGCATGATTTTTTTTCCTTAAGGTAAAGCATTTGAGCTAAATAATTCTCTGTGCTACTGGATTTGTAGAATATATTAAGTGTTAACTCGTGGAAGAATTGCCATATTTGCAAAGGTTCTAGGAAATGGAAGGATAACCTTTAAAACTATTTTTAACAAGTTGAGATTACTATCTCCCATTTCAATAAATCACCATGTTAAAGGTGCAATGAGAAGCGAGTCCGTTAAGGTGCGTGTTCTTTTTCCTTGAACACTTTCAGTTTGAAGGTCGCTGAGAAAAAAAAATCACACGAGGAAACTTTTTTCACCTTTCAATTTCCAGACCCATGTTCAGTAGACCGATTAAGTAAGGTTCGTGGACTAGTGCTGTTTCATGGAACACCATTTTGAGAAGCACTGCCTTGAGAGACATGCACTAGCCAAAACGACATATTCATTCATGCGTCCTCTTGAAACGTTGGGGTATTAAGAAATAATTTTATTCCGGATTTCCTGTTATCGGCTTCGGGCCATTGGCTTTTATTTTAAACTCCAATAAGATATTAATCGTGGGCGCGTGGATGAAACAGTTGGCTACAGTTTTTGTTTGGTCTGGGTGCGGGAGGGAGGGGATGTGCTAGTAGTAAACTGCTTGGTCTAAATTGAGCCTTACTCTGAAATTCCCCTTTACACACCCAGGGAATAGAAAGGTGGTGGGATTTTATTCCCTCTATGTGCAGAGGCAATGTCGAGACGAACTGTACAATATATTTGTGAAATGGGTGGGAAAAAATCGTATCTGTAACACCGACTGCGCCATTAAATTTCCACCATGCCCATGATTAGGTAAACCATCCCTAAGAATTCGACGCTTGTTAAATTGTAGCCCTATTCATTTGGGTAGGCAGAGGTCTAGAGACGGTGCGAAATATTACAAAAAGGTTTATAAATAAAATCATATTAACTCCCAAAGGAAAGCTGCGTGACATTCAGGTGACTCTGTACAAAAATAAATAAATAAGAAAGTGTGACAGTTTGTGACAGGGGGGAAGGGGGGTCCGGCCATGTGTGACGTCACGATGTTATATTTAACTTTTAATTATTTTGTTATTAAAATACAACATTTTTGTTCGAAAGTGTGACATATACTTAAAAGGGGGGAGGTCCGAGATTTGTGACAGTTTGTGACAGGGGGGAGGGGGAGGTAAAATGGTCAAAAATAGCGTGACGTACTTTATGGACGGCCCCTTTGCCATAAGAAAAATTCCTATCATCTTTAAACTTTGACAGTTTCCATTGCATATTGGATTCAAAGAGATAACTAAGACTACTTTTCTTACCTACTACAGACCCACACTGAATCGCTTTCTAATTTTATTTTGACTTTGGTTTCTATCGTGGTATTATCTTTAAACAATAATAAAAGAGAGTAAACTTTGAAATAATAAAATAATTCCATTTTCTAGCAATTTGTAAATCGGGATTGTTTTAGAGATCAAATGTGTTACTAGAATTCATTTGTGTTTTTTCCAAGTAGACAGGAGTTTTAACAGGCTAAATAACTACAGGGAGTAGAACTATTGGCATAATGGATTGACCATTGAAACAGGGACGTTCACTTCGCGTCCAACTCAGAACATATTATAGTATAGTTTGCTGGATTGCCAATGCAAAAGCCAGAGCGATACGCGTTTAAGTTCAAGCAAAAAACTTTTGGAAATTCACGTATTATTAATTATCGCCGCTATCTTGAAGGTTAACGTTTAGCAATTATATTTTGGTGAGTTTTCCCGAGTCAGACTTCAATTCTACATGTCTTGTGTCTAGACCAGTGATGGTGAACCTATGGCACGCGTGCCATAGTCGGCACGTAGAGTCTCATCAGCCGACACGAGACTAAAATATTACTTCTTTAATCAATAATCACAATAAAATGATACTTTTTAATTTAAATAAGTTGTTAGTCTGTTCTTTAACTTTTCACTCACTTATCCATTATGCCACTGGCATAGCCTAAGCCTAGATGTAAGATTTTCATATATCGCTATAGTAATTATATACATACTTTTGACCCAATTTATGATTGTTTGGGCCAGTCATAATACTTGTTTGCTAAACGAATTCAAATTTATTGCAGACTACCCGTGAGTTTTAATGCTTTCATTGTTAAATAGATTCCAGTTTTCATATCTAAGCATTTTGAGGTAACCTATTAATAACAGTTATGTAATATCTTAAACCAGTGGTTCTTAACCTTTTGGGGTCCATGCACCCCTTCAGATGCCCAACAAAGTTCATGCACCCCCTCGTGAAACTTGCAGAAAATGCATAATAAACTATGTTTATTTTAGGAAAACAACAGTTTTGACAATAGGCAACAGGGAATTTAGTGAGAATATCTGCTGCTGCTTACGATAAATCAGCGATTTAAATCTGGGGACTTTTTTGGACAAAGCAACTCTCATGTCATCCTCTGCGTTCAACTTATTCCATTCCTTGGTTTTAATCGTCAAAGTTGTGGAGAATCCAGCTTCACAGAGATATGTTGTGGCAAATGGAAGGATAGTCAGTACTGCCCTCTTGGCTAGTTAGGAATCTAGCTGGACGCACCAAAATTCAATCAAGGTATCGCAACTGAAGGCACTTCTCAGTACTTCTCTGGTTCTCAAATAAAAAGGTCATCTTTAGCAAGGTCACTGTCATCAATGTTGTCCAAGTCACAGAGAAAAGGATTGCGAATCCAAAGGTCTTTCCTAGAAATTTCTTGACAGAAATACCCATCAAAGGGCCTTTGTAATGTTGAAAGGTGCTCTGAAATTTACCCTTTGATGTTGTCAGGCAGTGATCCCTCAGTGCTTCCTTCTGCACCAGATATTACAACTTCATCCAAGAGTGGAAAGTTGGCCAAGTTGGACTTTTCTAGTCGTCTTTGGAATAGTTGCAGTTTGTTAAGGCAGGCTTGCAATCTCTCAATAGCATCCATTACAGTCACAGAAGGTCCTTGGCGAGATGTGTTCAACTCATTCAAGATGGAGAAGATGTCAGCCAGGTATGCCAAGTAATGAATGGAATTTGGACAGTCAAACTTGTCAGCAAGGTCACTCTCTTTTTCTCGCAAGAAAATGGCAAGCTCCACTCTCAGTTCTACTAACCGAGAAAGTATCCGTCCCCTGGACAACCAGCGCACCTCAGTGTGGTAGAGCAGAACTTCATGCTCAGAGCCCACCCCCTGACAGAACAACTTGAAGAGGCAGTGGTTCAAGTCATGTGAGCGGATAAAATGTACAATTTGGACTGCAGTAGAAAGAACTGACTTCAAGGTTGGAGGTTGAGTTTTGCATGCCAGTGCCTGACGATGAAGGATACAGTGTGTAGTGACAATATCTGGAACTTCTTTCTTCACCAGTGCTGAAAATCCTGACTTATTACCGAGCATGGAGGGAGCACCATCTGTGCAAATTGAAGAAATTATTGAAGTCCAGTCAAACTGGTTTTCAGTGATGAATGGCCTGTCTAGCTGCAGCACATCAGCAGCTTTGGTAGTAGCTAGGAGTGGCTTACAAAAGAGAAATTCCTCCTTCAGCAACCCACTGTGAACATATCTCACAAATACAAGAATCTGACTGCATTGTGCTACATAAATGAATTCATCCAGCTGCACGCTAAATTTAAAAAATAATGCTTCCCATCTCGCACAAGGCTTGATCCAGAATGTCTGCAGCCATGTCACTAACCTTGGAATAAATAGTGTCATTGGACAAAGGGACTTTCTCAACCTGCTTCCTCTGCTGGTGACCACACATCAGTCCCACCATCTCCAGAGCACAAGGCTTCACCAAAGTTTCTTCAATGGCGTGGGGCTTCTTGTTCTTTGCAATAAGATATGCAACCTTGAATGATGCCTCCAGTGCAGGTTTCCGTGACATAGAAAATCCAAGCTTGGGCAAGTTACTTGAGGTCAAGAAGCGAGCTCTCTTCTGCTTGAAGACCTCAACACTGTCCTTGGAATTAGATGTATGGACTTTCTCCAAGTGCTCTCGGAGTCTAACAGGCTTCATGTTGTCATTGCACAGGATTTTTCCACAGAGGAAGCACTGAGGCTTTTGTGTTCCATCTATCTCTTTCTTTAACAAAAAATTATTAACGATTTTAGGGGGTGATGACAATCGGAAAGTCGTACCAGTCATAGGCAAATTTTTAACTGACGAAGTTGATGTTTTTAATGACAGGTATTGGATGCTCAGCTCAAGATTTTAGGTTTCAATGGCGAATATTGTGTTACAATTAACGTTTTTAAGACCTTTGCAGCGTACCGTGCAATAAAAGTGAAGGAAAAAAATCCCAACGTTTACATCCGCTCAAAACAGTGAGAGGGTCACCGGAAGCCATATACTGACGTATTTGTTGACAAAATTAAATTATTTTTTTATAAAACTGTGACGTAAAACACGAAATTCCGAGGAACTAGTAGAGCGAACAGTTCATTTTGCAAAAAAGTTTTTCCTTCAATTTTCGACTAGCACAGAAAGATGCGCGAACGAGTATAATAAAACAAACCCGTAAAAACAAAGTTTTTGACTATAAATCCCTTATATATGAGACATAACTAACAGTATTGATTATTTTCAAACATTTACAGACTGAATCTGTCTTAACTCAACTTTGCATCATAACCCTAGGGGGGAGAGGTGGGTGGGAGGGGGGAGAGGGGTAAAAGTCTGGTCACCGATTCGCTTGACCGAGCTCAGAGCGACACGTAAAATGTAAACAAAAGCGCACCGTCGTTTCGTTGGGTCGCCTCAATGCTCAAACTTTCACGTGGCAAAAAAACAATAACAAATCGTGAATTTAAATTACATACCTCATATAAGGATAAACTAAAAATGCATTAATTTAATTACGGTACGTTCGATCGATCTGAAATTTTGATACGATGCATTGTTAGGTAAGACGGGTCCGTGTGCCAAATTTCAGTTCGATCGGATCATTGGAAAGTGGGTCATTTTCGACTTTTGTTTTTCCGCCCGCCGAGCCCATGAGATGATGAGAGAGAGACAGAGACGGCCGCGAAGTTAATATAAGGGATTTAAAAAAACAAACCCGTAAAAACAAAGTTTTTGACTATAAATCCCTTATATATGAGACATAACTAACAGTATTGATTTTTTCAAACATTTACAGACTGAATCTGTCTTAACACAAGTTTGCTTCATAACCCTAGGGGGGGAGGGGTGGGGGGGAGGGGTGGGTGGGAGGGGGAGAGGGGAAAAGTCTGGTCACCGATTCGCTTGACCGAGCTCAGAGTGACACGTAAAATGTAAACAAAAGCGCACCGTCGTTTCGTTGGGTCGCCTCAATGCTCAAACTTTCACGTGGCAAAAAAACAATAACAAATCGTGATTTTAAATTACATACCTCATATAAGGATAAACTAAAAATGCATTAATTTAATTACGGTACGTTCGATCGATCTGAAATTTTGATACGATGCATTGTTAGGTAAGACGGGTCCGTGTGCCAAATTTCAGTTCGATCGGATCATTGGAAGTGGGTCATTTTCGACTTTTGTTTTTCCGCCCGCCGAGCCCATGAGATGATGACAGACAGAGAGACAGAGAGACAGAGACGGCGGTGAAGTTAATATAAGGGATTTAATAAAACAAACCCGTAAAAACAAAGTTTTTGACTATAAATCCCTTATATATGAGACATAACTAACAGTATTGATTATTTTCAAACATTTACAGACTGAATCTGTCTTAACACAAGTTTGCTTCATAACCCTAGGGGGGAGGGGTGGGGGGGAGGGGGAGAGGGGAAAAGTCTGGTCACCGATTCGCTTGACCGAGCTCAGAGTGACACGTAAAATGTAAACAAAAGCGCACCGTCGTTTCGTTGGGTCGCCTCAATGCTCAAAATTTCACGTGGCAAAAAAACAATAACAAATCGTGATTTTAAATTACATACCTCATATAAGGATAAACTAAAAATGCATTAATTTAATTACGGTACGTTCGATCGATCTGAAATTTTGATACGATGCATTGTTAGGTAAGACGGGTCCGTGTGCCAAATTTCAGTTCGATCGGATCATTGGAAGTGGGTCATTTTTGACTTCTGTTTTTCCGCCCGCCGAGCCCATGAGATGATGAGAGAGAGACAGACAGAGAGAGAGACAGAGACGGCGGTGAAGTTAATATAAGGGATTTAAAAAGGCTGTATATGGGCACCCTTTGACGTGCCATGCCTTGCTTATGGTTTACATTTTCAGATTATCAGTTTTTCTTTTTTTCCTTTTCTTTTTTTCTTCCTCTTTTTATTTGGTTTTTTTTTCTGAATCTTTCATGCACCCCCTGGAACCTGCTCATGCACCCCTTAGAAGACTTTGTTTGGATCCACTTTAATGTGTGTGAAGAACTGTTTTCAGCTTTGAATTTTATCAAACTATTTACACGTAACACAAGAAACAGACTTACATATAACCTGAGTGCTGCATGCAAATAACTAAGTATTTTCCAAGGTTTGACGAATCATTAGTATGTTTATAACAACACAAATCCTATTAATAATTAATTTAATTTAGAGGCCGTCCATAAAGTACGTCACGCTATTTTTGAACATTTTTAACTCCCCCCTCCCCCCCTGTCACAAACTGTCACAAATATTGACCCCCACCCCCCCCCCTTAAGTACGTCACACTTTTGAACAAAAATGTTTTTTATTAACAAAATAATTAAAATTTAATATAAAACAGAGTGACGTCACACATGGCCGGAACCCCCCTCCCCTCTGTCACAAACTGTCACACTTTCTTACACCCCTTCCCCCCTCTGGAGCGTGAAGTACTTTATGGCCGGCCCCTTACCAAAACCAATGTAATTTTCTGATAAAAACTGGGGTATTTTTCGTTGAAAACTCTCTTCTTGTTTTTTATTCTCTTTAAGTCTTAAGACAAGAGTGTGTTGTTTTGCTAAACCAAAACCCCTTTTTCGGGTTTTACTAGAGTGTTGGCATTTTGCTAAAAAAATGTGGATTTTGCTTGAAGTTTGGGCACGCGGCCCCAAAAAGGTTCGCCACCACTGGTCTAGACCCTATATTCTAATGTATGATTAGTTGAATCATGCTAGCCTCTATTTAATTAACAATTTATAGCTATAATGGTTAATTTATAGACCAAATCCTCATAAAACCAATGTTTTTAAAACTTTTTTGCTCAATGTTTCAAGTTTCAAGTAATAAAAAGTGTTCAGTTACCCTAGAAAATGAAATCGCAAAATTTAATGTCTAGCTCTGCTTTCTCTGACATTCAATGCATCCTTCAATACAGCCATCGATAATTTTAAACGGTGTAATAAATTACTTCAGATTTGTTTTTGGGCTCACAAAATGCGCATTTCGAACTTTAATATAACATAATTATTATTAGATGGCAGGTAAATCAGACCGACTAATCGGAAAGCGAAAAATTAGATTAGGCTATTCGAGGTAAGCGTCTAAATGGACCTCTTAAAATAAATATTGCCCCTGTTTCATTTGTAAGCAGTTGACATAATTAGCCTGTGATGAAAAGCTGGATTCCTTAAGGCCACCAAAAATAGTAAACGCATGAGAACCACTGGCTCTGAATAGTGGGACCCGCACTTTGCCATGGTATTCAGCTACGTTGTATCTCATCCTCATATTTTAAAAAAAAATGAAGAATCATCCATAGCTCCCAACCCCAATCCCCTCACTTTACACTTTCCGGATGTTCTTTGTATGTCCAAATAATACAAAAATAACACGTTTAACATAGCCTTTCAGAGAATGAAGACAGACGTGGTATAATACAGACTAAACCAAACATAGAGACCATTCTGTAAACAGGGGAGGATTTTGTATGATGATTGATGGATGCAAATTGTTGGTAGTTTACGATTGCAAGGCACGCCCTTATATTGTTAGACACACTTCTACTCAAAGAGTATAGATATTTGTTATATTTCTGTGTTCTTGGCTATTGTGGGGCCGTGATTTCATGTCACTTATCACAGTCAGATCTTACTAAATGTCATATACCGGTATCTTTTATGATAGATAAATTAAACAATATATTCCATAACGAAAAGATGCTAGCTTTCTCATTCTTTATTCATTTGGTTTTTTATTTCTTTCTTTCTCTCTCTCCCTCTCCCCCCTCTCTCTCTATGTATATATATATATATATATATTATATATATATATATATATATATATATATATATATATATATATATATATGTATATAGGAGGTGTGTGTGTGTGAGTGATTGATTTAGGAATACCCGAAGTTGAGGTGAAATAGCTAAAATCAAGGTGTTATGGCTAAGTCAAAATAAAGTGTTATAGGGGCCGTTCATAAAAGACGTCACGCGATTTTGACCAATTTTTACCCCCCTCCCCCTCGTCATAAAAAATTAGACCCCCACTCCATTATGATGCCGCAATCCTTTGACCCTCTCCCCCCCCCCTTAAAAGCGGTATTTTCTATTTGAAGATGAGCATGTTTAAATCACTTTATTGTCATTTTAGTATGTATTTAGTGTAAGACTGCACTACAATATCGTAACACGCGTGAATCCATGTAAAATGTCGTTGAAAAAATAGTAAGAAATCGAATGTTTAAGTAAAACTTTGATTTAAAGTAGCGTGTTTTGACGTGACGTCACAATTCTTAAACTCCCCCCCCTCCCCCTTGTCACACATTGTCACAAATGTGCGGACCCCCCCCTCCCCCCTAGGTGCGTGACGTCATTATGGACGGCCCCATAGATAATAGAAAAAATATGATGTTGAGCGTCTTAAAAGAAAACAACTAAAGGCTAAAAGAGCGGCTCAATAAGTCAAAGACAGTAATAGTTCTTTAAGCTTCGTAGAAGTTTAAATGATTTATTGAAAATGACTGCAGGCTAGAAACAATTTGAAGAATCTCTTTTAATGTAGTAATTTTTTTTTAAATCCTCTTTTTTTTAATGCATTATTGGAACAAGGACCGTAGTTAAAATTTCGGAGAATGCCAATGCGTCTTTGAAGTACATTGCATTTTTAAACGATGTCTGGAAATCGGAAAAGCCACACTTGAAACTACCATATTAGTGTTAGCAGACATTTATTTACTGTTAGCTAAAACTATAACAACTAAATCTATTTGAGACAGTTGAGTACATGAACCCGAAATATTTCCATTTAGAATCTCTTAATGTAAGTTAATGGAAGACGGTCAACAAAATGGGACAGCACTCTCGGGTAAAAATAGGAAATCAGTATCATAGACAGTGCAGGTAATGGGACATTACTCTTTCAAGTTCACTCAAGGGGCCAGCAACCTTGGGCAGTGAAAGGACAAAAAAAGAGTGCATTAGTCTCACTGGAGGACAATGGGTCTCTAACTATATGACATCTTTATGTGAGCCGAAAGAAGTTTGTGCTTCATATACATTACATATGATCTAACGATGATATGTACTCAATGATTAATGAAATTGGGACTATATGTTTACATAGCTTTTTGACTTAATTAAATGTAACAAATATTTTATGTCACGTTCTCAAAATATGTAGCCCTTGCACAACTCACATGCATTATGTAGTAACGTCCCTGAATTATAGGACATCTCTTGTCGAAATGTTGCATTTCTTGTTGCACCGAGTGGGGACAGCGCGGATTGTAAAAGTCAAAAGATATTCTAGCCCCTGAAACGACAGGCCCGCGATAACAGGGCGCAGGATAATTTAGTGCCTTGTAAAAACGACATCAATGCTAAAATTGACATTGAACATCGCTATGAAAGCAAGTTGTCTAAGCTTTTGCCTTCGTTGTGATTGTATCGAGATATGTTGAAAATATAGTGTGTTAAAAGACATTGAATACCGCTCATACTTTTAAATAGAAAACAAAATCGAATAAAGGTTTCCTCATAGACATAATATCAGTTTGTAATATGAATAGGTTTTTAATGTATTTTTTTAATATGCAAAGAAAAAAAAAGAATACTGGTTTAAGTACAATGACTTTGATGACTAAATTCTTAAAGCTTATTTTTTAATTAATTATTTTTTTAAATTATTATTTTGCTTTTGCTATTTTTGTATATCCCATTTATGCTCAAATTAAAGCTGGGTATCAGATACACTATTCCTTAAATCACTTTTGTTTAAGAGTATGTTCTTTCATTTCAGATTTCACCTTCTCTGACAGTCAGCAATTACACAGTTGATTTGAAATGTGCTGAAGGTAAACAACACACGGCAGATGTTCGCTATAATATAAGAGGCAACAAATTTATGTAAAACACAGCATAAAATGACATTAACTCAAGTATCAGTATATTGTATTTAAAAAGGAACGAATTTAGTTTAATACTTTTATAATTTAAAAGAAAATGCTAAAATAACATTAATTATAGTGTAAAAACACACTCACACACACATATAGTATACAGCTACATCGTAAACAAAAAGCTGCACATCGAGGTAAGCTCAAGTTAGTCAACACCCCCCCCCCATCTCCCACCCCCACAAAAATAATTTTAAAAATAAAAATATACAAGTTGCTGACACTAGCCATTGATTGCACACGACAAGTGATAAACACAATAAACACTGAGGCTAAAAGTGCTGGTAGTAAGATGGGAGGAATATATTCTCAAATAGTGTGTGTGTTGTTTGGGTGGGGGGGGGTTACATTGTTTTGTAGATGACTGTGGTAGAAGAGTAGAGGTTCAAAAATGTTCATGCTTAATTAAGAACCATCTAATTTTGTGTGTACTCGTTCGTTTATCTGTAAAGACTTTGTTAAATGCTGCATAGTTCATACCTTCTAACTTACTTTTCCATGTACATAATATTTAAATAAATATTTTGAAGTGATGATTGGAGTACATTTTAATCTTGACGTGGATAGGGCTGCATATGTCATCTGTGCCACTAGGTTTGGTGTTACTCTTTGTTTCGGTGCCACTAGGTTCGGTGTTCCTCTTTGTTAAGCTCTAATATTCTCACCCAAGGTTAAGGCCGCCTGGGGCCGCAAGACAAATCAGCCACTAACTTCAAAGGAAAAAAAAACTTCAGCTGACCAAAAATCCCGCCCTTAAATATAAATAAAAACTTTTCATCCTGGTGGAAGGCTCAGTCAAGTTCTGCGGACATTTTGCTCTATGGTGGGGTCGTCAGACTCAATCAGTTAGTGTGCAAAAGTTTAAAAACAAAACAAAAAATAAGAAAGGTTGCAGACCGAAGAGTAATAAAAATCAACATGCGAAATTTTAAAACTTTTTTTTTACATTAATTTAATTTTAAAACAGAACTGATCAGAATTTTAATTATAAATTCTATGGCGTACCATTTTCGCACATGTCAATTAAAGCTGGATTTTCTGCATCTTTTTCTAGGGTACAATTTCGTTTTCGTCGGGAATTATATTTATTGTCTTTGGGATACTTAAGATGGATTGAGAATATTCATAAGTGAGACGACCCTGTGGGATCTTTTGTTACCCTCTATCAACGAAAAACACTACTATCCCAGTCATATTTGTGCTACCAAACAGAAAACTTCTGCTCTCACTTAGATGTGCTAATAATGATGCTCAAAGTTCGAACCGCATGTAATTCATGTAGACGAAGCTGGTGATTTCCTCGAAAATGAAAATAATTTTAAAAAACAAAAACGTTAAGGCCCCGCAATTATCTATAGAGTACAATTACAGAGCAACTTTTCCATCAGCAAATTTACAGGTGTGGTTTCCAAGCAAATGGCAAATGGGTTGTGAAACACAATAAATCGAAATTAATTTTCTGTGCTTCTGCGTTTATTCTGGTCTAATTGAGAGAGCTCTCGGGGTGATTAAAATGAACTTAATTAGGCTAATTATGGATTTATCCCTGATTGAATTAAATAAAAATATATAAAAATTTGGTTAAGAAAAGTATTTTTAAAGAGACGCTTTTACTCCAATGCACTAAAGAGTACAGTGTAAATTATAAATTATTCGTACACAATTTCTCATTATTCTCATGTCTTCAATTTCATGTCTTCATTTTTTTTTAGCACCAGCCATTTATTTATCAAACTTTAATTCAATGTCCTATCTCAATTAATTGTTCAGGTTCGCCGTTTTTCGAAGCATCGGTACACAGGACGTGTAGGTTTTAAAAGTTAGTAGAATTTAAGACTTAAAAGAGATTATGGGGATTAAGTTTTGCAGACTGATTTGTAAGCCGCTGGTTCTACTTATTCTACTGGTAACTTGAATGTCAATAAAAATGTCACGAGAGTTATCGAACCTTATCGTCATTCAAATTGTATATGAATTTCGGGAGTTCGGCACTGTAGTTAATATTTTTGTTTTCAAATAATAAAAAAGGACAAAAATACAAATTATAAAAAGGTTAGGCTATCAATTTAATACTCCATTTCATTATCTTTAAACTTCATTATTTAAGTTGTTATTTACAAATTAAATACATTAAAACAGAGTAAGTTCAGCAAGCTTTAACTTTAACTTTAGGCGTTAGTTTTTTTTAATTTTTTTTTATTTTTTACTTTAGACTTACTTTGGTTTTAGTATATAATTTATATTATAAAAAAATTCAGTAATTATTAGATTAGAAGAAGAATGAAACAATTAGAAACAGAATTGTAAATTGATATGCTTAATCCAAGTTTACTTAACTAGCCTTTTTTCTTAAGTTTACTTGTGAAATTTTAAAAATAAGATTTATTTAACATAACCTCATTAAATTATATACAACTTTTATAACTATAAAAGGCGATGCCTTTGAATAAAAAAAAATACTGAAAGTAAAAGCCTTACTTTGAATTGAATAATATGCAAATTACATTGTTTACATTCTTAATTTTGCAGTTAAAACAGGATATTTGTATAATAATACTTTGATTATTATCTTTTCAGGATGGATACTAAATGGAACATATTGTTACAATTTTGTTCAAGTGACTCTAGATTTTTATGATGCTGTCGACACATGTGAAAAGTAAATCATTTTATTATTTTAATAAAACATGAATATAATATGTACCAACATTTTTTCAAAAATGATTTTTAAATAAAACCAAAGGCAACTTTATACCTCATCAGTCTAACATTTGAATTAATTAAATTAGCAGAATACAAAAAATATCAAGATCCAGAAGACATGCATTAAAAAAAATTATTTCCTTTTACAAACAAATAATATTGTTAAATTAGCCTTCTTCTCCATATCAACTTTAATATTGTATTTTTAATATTAATTTTAAAAATGTATAATTTATTTATTTTTTATTTCTTTTAAATTTATACTAATGGGCTGTCGATAATGTACGTCATGCTCCAGAGGGGATGGAGGGTGTGTAAGAAAGTGTGACATTTTGTGACAGGGGGGGTCCGGCCATGTGTGATGTCGCGGTGTTTTATATTAAATTTTAATTATTTTGTTAATAAAAAAAATAATTTTTCTTTGAGAGTGTGACATACTTTAGGGGGGGGGGTCCCGAGATTTGTGACAGGGGGAGGGAGGGTAAAAATTGTCAAAATAGCGTGACATACTTTATGGACTAAGCTGAGAAGGATCCATTCTGAAGAAACATTTATGAAAATTACCTAATGTAATAAATTTCTTTAATTCACAGATTTGGAGCTGCACTTCTTCTTGTCAGGGATGAAATAGAAGCAAAGGCTATCTCTGTACTGGCTAAAACACAGTTCTCACAAGACCACTACTGGATATTAAATGGTAGAAGTATGTATTGATTTTAAAGATTACTCTTTATTATTATAAAAATTAGGAAAATGCAAACTTTTAAAAAATATGTTTAAAATAAGTCAGTTGTGTAGGATCTCTAGATAATAAATAACTGATTTGTAATTTTTTTGAGCGAACAAAATATTAATTTTTTTTTCATAAATGACAATATAAATGAAAAAGTATTAATAACTTATTTGTAAAGATAAAAAAAATATCTATTTTTAAGAAGAAATTAACAATATGTCATATTAAACTAAATTTACCAACAATGAATGAAAAGCAAATCTTACTGAATTAGTAAAGGATAACTCTTTTTTTGTTTTAAACAGGTGCCACAGAAGATTGGAATGATTTGTCCACTATTTCTAATGACACTAAATGTAAAGGTTACTGGCAGATTAATGAACCATCAGATACAATAGGAAATGTGGCTATTGCCAGTAATAATTTGGGTCGATGGGCTCTTCAGTCAGTTTGGACTAACTTGCCGTTTGTTTGTAGGACACCTGCTTGTCCATCAGGTAAAAACTAAATTAGAATATGATCAGATAACATTATTTGGTTGATCAAAATAAATAATTATGTTTTTTTTAAAAATTAAATGCTTATAGTCATTTTCATTTCATAATGTCATAATGAAGACACCATCTCTATCAGCAGCAGCATTTTTGGCACTAAATCCCTTGTAGAGTCTAGGCCTGCTTAGTGACTCACTTCCATTCCAACCCATACATTGCCTTTGGCTTTCATGTCCAAACCCCAATCAGCTGCTGATCTTCATCAATGACATGTTTCCATCTTATTTTTAGCTGGCCTGTTAGCCTTCTACCTCCTGTTTCTTTATATATCCTGTCTTTTTATACTTCCTTACAGTTTTGCATTCTTTTCCATTGTAGTCTGCTTTTTAATTATTGACATTATGGGAGGGTCTTCAAACAACCTATTTATCTCTTGGTTCATGCAGTGTCTCTAAACATAATCTTACAACTCAATGTGAACACATGACTCTATAATTAGGGGTCTACCGATATGCCTTTTTGCCGATATTGCCGATATTACCGATATTTTTTTTGCCGATATGAGTGCCGATATGAGTATTTGTTAGGACAAAAACCAGCGGTCATATTTGATGACGTCATTCTTAAATTTATCACTCGTAATTATTTATCTTTAATATTAGGGGACTACCGATACGCATTTTTGCCGATATTACCGATATTTTTTTCCGATATGAGTGCCGATAGGGTATTTGTTAGGACAAAAACCAGCGGTCTTATTTGATGACATCATTCTCAAATTCATCACTCCTAATTATTGATATTTTATATTAGGGGTCTACCGATAAGCATTTTTGCCGATAGGCCCCCTATTGTTGTTGTTGAGCCTTCTCGTCCATGAGGGGCATCTACCGATCATCGTCGGCGTCTGCGATTCCTCCAAGGGCATAGGCCACCTACGAGAGACCTCCAGACATCTCTATCCTGGGCCAGCTTCTCCAGGATCTTCCATTCATGGCCCCCTATTACCGATATTTTTTTCCGATATGAGTTCCGATATGAGTATTTGTTAGGACAAAAATAGCAGCGGTCATATTTGATGACGTCATTCTTAAATTTATCACTCGTAATTATTTATATTTTATAATTAAGGGGTCTACCGATAGCCAGTTTTGCCGATAGGCCCCCTATTACCGATATTTTTTTCCGATATGAGTGCCGATATGAGTATTTGTTAGGACAAAAATAGCAGCGGTCATATTTGATGACGTCATTCTTAAATTTATCACTCGTAATTATTTATATTTTATAATTAAGGGGTCTACCGATATCCAGTTTTGCCGAAATTACCGATTTTTTTTCCCGAAACGAAGTTTCCGATGTGTTTACAAGTTCCAGTTCATGACCTACATAGGACTCATAACAAAACGAACCGTCCTTTATAAAAATGTAGAAGCATATTAGGTACTCCTTTTGAAACTTCAACCTTGACTCATAATTATTAATTCTAACCAATAGTTTAATGGGTTTTGCACACGGCCACCTTTAATGAATGAAACAATGAGAACAAAGTACAACAGTAATAGAGTGAAAATGAGGCTGAAGCTTAATGGTTGCCAATGACAACAAGTCTTCACACGGTACATTTTGTTATTCCATACGAAACGAAATGTTTTAGACATCTGCGATTCTGCGTGCATCTTTGCTATTAGAGCAATTACGTGAACATAATGTTTACATGTTATACATTTATTAGAGCAATTACGGTATACTTGGCATCGGCAATAATGTATTTACACAGTATTTCGGAGTATACGAAAATCGGCCGATACCTAAACAATATCAAAGGACATGGCACACTGTATCGTGGCTGCACATATTAATACTAGGACTCTTTTGACTATTTCAATACCGGTATCGGGGTCGATATATTAATTTGTCGAGATATTGTAAATCTAAATGATAGTTTTTTTGTTTCCGTTTTTTTTTGGGGTCAAAATGTCACTTATTATGAAATATCGGTGACGTCAATATCGGGACCTTTACATGCTACCGATACCGATATTGCCGATATCCAGATATCGGTGCCGATATATCGGTAGACCCCTATCTATAATTTTACTATATCCTAAGAATTTGCCATTAAAAACCAAATATTATTTCCTCTAATGAAAATTTTAACTCACAAAAGATAATTTAGGGCAGCACGTTTAAATCTCATTGAAAACAAATTAAATTTTATAGCTCTTAGTCCCAACATAAAGTTTATGAAAATAAATTTATTCTGCTGGAGTTGAACTTAGGTATTTGTAATTAAACAGTTTAGAATTTAAATAATTTAAAAAAATGTTTGTGTTACAAGAGCATGTTCATTAGCATTATTCAAGGAAAGGATGTTTAATTGCATATTTTTACTAGCTTTTTAATGGAAGTTACATGTTAGATAATTGATTTCTCAAAACAGAAGGTCATGCTGACCTTTGGTGTGTTTACAATTGTTGCACTATAAAATATATTTGAAAACTTATTTGGTAACACCAATAATATTCATTTTTTAAGAGTTAAGTCCTTGGTTGGTTGACATTGACAATGTTTCTTGAATTTTTTTAAAATTAATGTGGATAACTATGTATACATATATTATATATTATATCTTATATATATTATATATATTATGTCTTTAATAGCTCTATACAATTATTTGTTCTTATTTATTTTTATAAAATTTCTACTCCCTTGCCTATAATGCAATGATTTCTTATCACCTTATGCTGGTGACTAAGAAATTGTAAAGGAAGGATCGCTTCAAGAACTTTAAATTGTCAGCCCACTTATTGAGTTTGTTTTTAAAATGATCATAGCTTGTTAATTGATAGATTGCTTTTTATTCTATAATGTAATGTAATCTAAAACAATAAAAGAAGAAAAAGAAGAAAAGCCGCAGTTTGAAAAAATGAGAGCTTATTTAATGTTTGAACCAGCTAAATATGCCTAATTGCTTCATTTCCTAAAATATTTCATGTGCAAAACTGCCATAGCTCGTTATGGCTATCTGACTATGTCACAGACCTATTAGGGTTAAAAAAAAACAAGTGGCCCCTTACAAGTTATTCAGACCTGCCTCCCTAACAAGTTATATCCTACGAAATAGCCAAGTTAAAAGTTTCTGATGGGCAATTGCAGAATATAAAACAAAACTATTTAACTAAAAAAATGTATTTTATTTTTATTGAAAATTAAAAAAAAGGATTAATTAAATTTGAGTTATAGTAGATAACCAGACAGGTTATTTAATTTCTCTCCCTCAGATTACGCACTTAATCAAATTCATAATTAACCATGCATAAACAAATATCTTTTCTTTCTAAGTATCTTACAGATGTAGTGATGGGATGTGTCTTAATCCCAGATGGAAGTGTGATGGAGTTTTTGACTGTTCAGATGGCTCGGATGAATTTAATTGCTCAGGTACAATTAGAAATTGTTAAATCTATTGTCAATTTCTATATTTATTTAAAAATAATTTTCTATGAATTGTGATAAAAATGTTTTACTTTCAGGAAATATTTTCACTTGAATTATTTTTTAATATCGTCATTTATATTTTAAATATTTTTATACAGTTCATATAATATTTTATTGTTTCAAGTTTATTACTTTTGAGTTTTACATTAAAAAGATAATTATTTTCAACTTATTCAATGTCTGATTCTTTTTTTTTCAATTGCGGCACAGATATTTTTCTAACATTCAGTTGATATAAATTTACATTTAGCTTGTGTTATACATTACAAAAAAAGCAATGGAGAACTGAACTCATCAGATGAAAGTAACTGTCAATGGATTATTGAAGGAGAACCAGGGGAGATTCTAAAAATAACTGTAAGTATTTTGGTTCAAATCTCTTTAAATTAATCCTGTGAATAGGTATTTTAAGATTTTTTAAAATCAATATTAAAAATTACTGTAAAAATTAAATAATGTTTCATTATTCTAAATTTGTTTTTTCTTTTGCAATTTTTTTGGTTAATTGATTTTTAGCCATATTTTTAGTGATATGATTTTCTTCTTGCTATGTTATTGATATGTTATTATTGTATTTAAGTTTACAAAAATCCAACTCAATGACACTTTGGGTAGCATCATGATCTACACTGGTGGCCCAACAATCAAAAGCAGCAGTCTACTAAAACAATTAAGTGGCGATGACATGGCTGGCACTACTTTATACAGTAGAAACCAATACCTCATTGTAAAGTTAGATTCGTATATAGCATTGAAAAAGCCACACATAAGTGCTGTTTGGGAGGCAGGTAAAATGTTGTTGAATTATTCTTATTTGAAATTGTTCTATTTTTAATAGTTTTTAGACCTATAAACTCAGTTTAAGAATTTAAAATTATAAGATTTTATTTTCTGTACAACACTCAAACACTTTCTAATGCTCAATGCCATTCATTTTTTAAAACTTCAGATGACAAGATACTAGTATTAATATTTTAAAAAGAAAATCATAGTTACAGCCAGTCCTTCATTGAAGCTGCACCTTGAAAAAAAAATATTATCAATTATTATTGTCTGACAGATAATCAACTTTCAAAAGGAAAGACAGATACAGTGACTGTCTCCAATTCTTACCAGGAGATTACCACACCATACTTTGACTCTCACAATGTGCCAGCAACATACAAGAAAGAATGGCTACTCAAGGCCTCAGAAGGGAATATCATTACTTTAGAGGTAATGATAACGTTACCTACAAAAGGTAGATTTTAAAAATTTTATGCAATTGAAAAAATTAAATCAGATCAACTTCTAATTAGTTTTAGTCCAGCAGAGTGCTGTCTAATATTTTTGTAAGCCACAGAAACAAAATTCGGAATACCTCTGGTTTGACAATGACATTTTAAAATATTTTTTGTTGTTGAAATTTATATATCAAGAGTTATTTATCAAATAGCAATATCAGATCATCAAGAATGTAAATACCCACATCAGGGCTGGGTGGTTTAGCGGCCTGAGTGCTTGGTTGCCGTACTGAAGGTCACAGGTTTGAATATCTGTGAATGCAGGTATTTGTGCCTGAGACCATGGGTGTCCTTGAGTCTACTTGACTCTAGTTAGGCAAACAAAGGAGGCTTGGAAAAGCAAGGGCCCTCATAGCTGTGGCCTGTGAATACTGCACCACTTGCCAATACATTCTTATGAGAACATAGGATGCAATAATCATCTTCTGTATAGAAGTAGCATCTGTAGTAGACAAGATGAGAAGATAAGATAAAAAATTTAGACCAGCGGTTCTCAACCTGTGGGTCGCGACCCCCACGGGTGTCGAATGACGATTTGGCAGGGGTCGCCAAAGACCATTGGAAAAATATTTTTTTTGTGTGTTTAAATGTGTAAAAATGTGTAAACCTTGCCATGTACATATTTTGTCTATTACTCTATACTAGTCTATAGTCTATTCAGTAACTTTAGTTAGTTTAGTTGTAAGTTAATTATTTTTAGCTTTTTATAAAGTTTATTTCAACACTCTTTTATGAACCCCTAGACAACCGGTAATTATATCAACAGAGAGTAGGGCGCCTCTGAATGCTCATAGGTCTGAGCTCAGCAGGCTGGCTAAGTGAAGTAGAAGCTGAACTGCTGCTGCTTCTGGTTCCACACACTGTAGTGTAGGGCTGTAGGTCAATATTTCATTGTGCGTTGTATTGAAAGCTATCGTTATAAATTTTTCATTTTAAATTTTAAGTTTTTAAACCAACTGATGGAAATGGAACATGCAGAGAAGAACATTATGATTAAGAAAAAAAAATATAGTGACGATTTCTTACAATATGGTTTTACTTCAATAGTTACAGCAGGAATGGAGAAACCGCAATGCGTTATTTGTAATGAAGTTCTTTCAGCCGAATCTATGAAGCCAAACAAACTGAAACGTCATTTTGATAGCAAACATCCAAGTTTTGCAGGGAAGGATACCGAGTATTTTAGAAGTAAAGCTGATGGCGTCAGCAAAGCCAGACTTGACACTGGCGGCAAGTACCACCAACAAAACGTAGCAGCCGTTGTAGCTTCATATTTGGTGGCGCTAAGAATTGCAAAAGCTATGAAACCTCACACCATTGCCGAAGACTTATTGTTGCCAGCGGACAAAGATATTGTTCGAGTTATGATCGGACCCGAATTTGTTAAGAAATTGAGTGCAATTTCCTTATCTAATGACACTGTCCGGAGAAGAATAGATGATATGTCTGCTGATATTATTGATCACGTAATCCAGGAAATGAAATCTGCTCCACTTCCAATATTTAGCATCCAGCTTGACGAATCCACGGACGTTGCAAACTGTTCACAACTACTGGTTTACGCGAGATGTATGAATGAAGGCGACTTTAAAGATGAGTTTCTTTTTTGCAAACCTCTTGAAACGACAACTGCACGGGATGTATTTGATACAGTTGGTTCATTTCTGAAAGATCATAAGATCTCTTGGGAAAAGGTTTGTGGTGTTTGCACTGATGGTGCTCCAGCTATGCTAGGATGTCGGTCTGGATTTCAACGTTTGGTACTAAATGAATCATCAAAAGTCATTGGAACTCACTGTATGATTCATCGACAAGTGCTTGCAACGAAGACGTTGCCAAAAAGAGTTTCAGGAAGTAATGAAAAGCGTCTAAGTTCCGTCAATTTTGTAAAAGCAAGTGCGCTGAACAGTCGTCTGTTTTCGAAACTTGTAATGAGATGGATGCATCCAATGATGTTCTGCTATTTCACACTGAAGTGAGATGGTTGTCGAGAGGGAAAGTTTTGAAACGCGTTTTTGATCTTTGTGACGAACTAAAAATGTTCTTTAATCAGAAGTCTAAACGACAGTTCGAAGCACTTTTCAGCGACAAAAATGAGCTTCAGAAAATTGCTTACCTGGTAGATATATTTGCCATTTTGAATGAGTTAAATTTATCACTGCAAGGACCAAATGCAACATGCCTAGATTTGTCTGAAAAGATCCGATCATTCGAAATGAAACTTCAGCTTTGGCAAAAAAATTGGATGACAATAAAATGTACATGTTGCCCACCTTATCTGCTTTCTTTGAGGAAAATGACATGGAACCGGACAAGAGAAGTAAAATGATAATTTCTGTGTAAGAACACTTGCATATGCTGGCGGACGAAATTTCATCGTACTTTCCAAATCTACTTAACACTCCGTTTGCACTTGCCAGAAGTCCATTCACAGTCAAAGTTGACGATATTCCTGAGACAGCACAAGGGGAGTTCATCGAACTCATTAACAGTGATGCAGCGCGAAATGATTTCTTTTCAATGTCAGTTACAATATTCTGGATCAAGTGTTTGCAGTCATACTCTGTTCTGTCCAAAACTGTGTTGCGCCTTCTTCTTCCTCTTCTAACAACTTATCTTTGCGAAACAGGGTTTTCCAGCTTGCTGGTTATCAAGTCTAAATACAGAAGTAGACTTGTTGTGGAAGATGATCTTCGTTGTGCTCTCGCAAAGACTGTCCCGAGAATTTCTGATCTTGTGAGAAAGAAGCAACCTCAACCTTCACATTAATTGACTTTGGCTTTCTTACGTATTTGTAATTCGAAATAAATACGAATACCTTGTATGTAATGTATGACATGTATGTAATTGTAATCATTGTTACATATTGTGTTTTTTATTACTAACTACGTTACTATGAGAACGGTGTCTGTGCTTTAATTACGTAAAATTTGTAAAAATGAGAATACAATGTCATTCTGCATATGAGATATAATTAAATATATTATAACAGTAGCAAAATTACAGCTATGAGGTAGATACCAACAAAATTTGACGGCGGAGGTCGCCACAGCACGAGTAATTTATTAAAAGGGTCGCGACACAAGAAAGGTTGAGAACCGCTGATTTAGACCTTTAAAAATATACATTTCACTTTCAATAATTGTATTCAGTTTTCTTAAATTGGGATATTTGCTAGTCAGTGCAACCTCATTATTTAAATGTTTACCTGTCAGAGTATTATGTTGGAATTGATATTCATTTTTATGACAGAGCATTGAGCTCCACTGTTGTTGATTGCTTCCAAAAATCATTGTTAACCTAGTAATACATACAGATTGTTTAAGAATTTATTTAAAGAAATACATGTAACACTCATTTTTTTTGGCCATGCTTTCTTTGTTTGTATATAAAGTACATATATAATATACTTTCCTGAATTTTTCTGTCTCTTTACAATGGTTTCCTTGTCTACATTGCACACACACCATATAAACAAAGCTTCTTACCTGATTTCTACTCATTGAACACCTCATACCTCAAAATCTATACACCAGATATTATTCCCTAAAATTAAAGTAATTCTCTCCAATACTTGGCTAACTACCTATTCAAATATACTGCTGTCATAGACATTTTATTATGATATATTTAGTGATTCAACTCCCATTTTATTTATTGAGACCCATAAACCTTTCTGCCATAATTTCAAGACAAGTGTATGGTTTCAATTTCACGTTTTTAAAAATTGAATCATAGAATTTTTGCAGTGAAACAAAGAAACACATGCAGTTATTTTTGGCTTCTCATTTCAACTTTTCTAATGCTTTTGGTACCTTACCATACAATCAACAGAAAGATGAAGTAGATCAAATTCAGTTTTATATAAATCAGGTTCATAAATTATACTCTGCTAATGTGCCTAACATAAAATTATGTTTTCCATGTTGCAACTTTTCCTGTTTCACAATGAAAATATGCTGAAAATTTGGTTAACCCAAATTTTTTATTGGCTAAGTTTTAACTCAAGTATTTTTATTTTCGCCATTTAAAATGACAATTTTAAAAATCATTTTACAATTTTCTTATGTAGGAAAAAAAAGGGTGGGGGTATTGTGTATGACTAAAACAATATTTTTGTTTAAACAACAAAGCTTCAAACTAGATTTTTTACTCTCATAGTTTTGTGGTAGGGCCTGTTTGTCCCTTTAAGATTTTCCACAATTTGTGAAGTTTTAAAAATAGTATACAGATGCTCCACATATATGTCCTATTTATTTGTATGAGAATTAGAGACTGGGTACATTTTTTTTTCTCATTTTTAAATAGATAGTAAACAATACCTTTGATGTTATTGGACCGAATCCTGATTTGTTGATCAGTCCTGTTGGTCTTATATTGTATGAACCTGACACAAGAAAGACCATAATTGTCTCCAACTCATCTGTTCTGTCAGTCATTGCCAAGGCTAATAACAAAGACAGCAGACGTATGAAAGCTAATGTCAGACAAGGTCAGTTTTTAGTGTCAGCCATTGTCACACTAAAGAGTTATAGTTCATGTTTCTGTACTCTTCATTTTTGTGAGATATTGCTTATCTTTAATTCTTGTTGTAAAAAAAAATATATATATTTACTCCTTCAGGTTGTGACTTTGATACCACCCTAACACTGGCTACTCTTGAGTTGAAAAATCTTCCCAGAGACCTTATATGCCATTGGATTATCAGAAACAAGCTTTCTACAAACTTCTCTCTCTTGTTACACGAGGCTACCTTTGCTGATGCCAATGATAAAATTAATGTAATTATAAATGCATGATGAAGTATAATAAAAGAATGCGCAATATAGGTGGTGTACTTAGAAAGTATATGCGGTGGTGTGTTTGTTTGACACAAATTTAACTTAAAATATATGTTTACTTTTGAGGAAAGGATAATAAATATAACTACAGCCTTTCAATCAATAAGATAAATTGATTGTAGTAAATTTTCTGAAACATGCATATGAAAGATTTGAGATAGGGCAAGAAAGTTAATTCACTGTAAATTTACATAACAAATTTAATTATTTGTACAGGTTTACAGTAATGCAAGTGACACAGCTGGCAAACTTGAGTACACAGCAAATTACACTTTGACACAAAATGTATCCCTGTTTGATCTGTCTGCTAGTGTTATGTTACAATACATCTCTGATATTGTGCAACCTAATAACCAAATCAAGGGTGTAATCTCAGCAGGTAACTTTAAAATTTGTGTGGATTTTTTCCATTAAACTGTTTAAATGGCAATTACATTTAAATATGTGCACCTGTTAATTTCAAAGATAAATTTGAGAGGAAGCAGATATTTCTTAATTTTGGTGTGTGGAATTGTATAATTTATAAATAAACCAAATAATGTTATTATAAAATAATTTTAGTAGATTAGTTTAGACCAATAGAAGGATACTTGGTTTTTAAAATGCATATCTAGTCAATACGTGATATACAAATTTATTGCATGTAAATTTAAGCTGTTGCAACTTTAATACTGAAGATAATAAAAGAATGTACCCTCTATTTTTTATTTTTGGAAGATTTACAAATGAAATGAGATAAAACAATTTTAAATAAAATTGTTACTCACTAGTCCTTTTTGTGAATTTAAAACCAAACAGTAATAATTAAATTAAAAGCATTTTTATGTAATTAACGGAGAGGATTTTGACTTCTAATTTTCTTTTTTGTGTTTGTTTTAGAATGTCCTATTCCAAATGCACATGATATGATAATCAAGGAGCAAAATGAGGGTAGACAACCTGGAGAGAGTTATGAAGTTGATATAACATGTGATGTGGGCTTTGCTTTCAAACAAGAGGAGTACAACTATACTCAGATGCTAGAGGCTCAGTGTCAAGCAGGGGGAATCTGGAACTGGGGCTCTCCAAGCTATACAAGATATCCTGAATGTCAAGGTCATTAATATTATCTTAGGGATATTAATTCCTGTTATATGCTGTAATTGAAATTTTAGCAGATAAAATATTAAAATAAATCATTAGGTTTATAAATACATTACCTTAAATTCATTTAATTTATGTCAATATAAAACAAATAATTTAATTAGTTTTTACTAAAACCAAAATTGATTACTACCAACAAGACATTAATTTAAAATATTTAAAAAGCATGTGGTTCCAAACTGGAGGTCACACCACCTAAACACATAGTCCTATAAATCTTATGCTGCCAATCTGGCATTAGAGAATGAAATGGTTTGCATGAATGAGCCAGGAAAAGCAACACACTATCAATATTCAAAACTCTAAAAAAATGCAAGACTAGATGTAAACCAAAGAAAAGCAAAGGACACAATAATCTTCTGTGTCTGTAATGTGTAAGACAGGATATTCACTGGAGCTTATAAGTGACATTATGACATAAAAAAATAATTCTTGGAAAAGTGTTATAAAATCAGTGTAATAAACAATAAAATTAAAAAAATGTAATTGAATACCCTCTTTTCACTGTTAATACAGTGATATATTGTTCTATTCAATTTCAGTTGTTTACTGTGGAGTGCCAACACCAATAGTTAATGGTTTCATTACAAACATTACCACTACTATGTATAAAGGCATAGCTATTTATGGGTGCTTTCCTGGGTTCAACATGAGTAGCAGAAATAATGCCACATGTGGAGAAAATGGCCAGTGGTCAACAGCTCCTGCTTGTGAAGGTAAATCATTTTACTAAAGAGAAGAAGATTGTACATTCGAACCCACTTAACTCGAGCCCGGTTAACACGCCAACCCTATTAAGTCGACGTTTTTTATTGGAACCGCCAAATTCTCTCTTTGTCTTAGCATTTTCTCATCGGTTAATTCTATTTTTTAAAGTCGCCGAAACCTAATACATCTAGCACAAAAGAGGGCCAAATTTGCAACTTAACGTTGGTTAACTTGATCCCCATCTGTTCGCCTAGCGACGCACTCTGGCATTTTTAGTTCAAAATAGTGTCGACTTCTCGCTTTCCTCGAGACTTCCAGCTATTGTGTGATTCTACGAGATTTCAATAAAAATTGCCGGATGTTTTTACTTGTTTCAATTTGATCTGTGTGTGAATTAGTTTGACGTGTCTCCGTGGAGTACTTATTCACCCGAGGTGCTCGAAAATCGCGTTAGCGGTCTTTAATCGTCATTATTTCTCAGTGCATGTTATATTATTATTAAACTTAATTCATTATCTGATGCATTAATCATTTTATTTTTTAAGATCAACGAATATCTTTAGAAAAGAAAATAAAGGTTTGTATCGAGAATTGACGGTGGTTTTTATTTAATTAAATAAAAAATTATTATTCTTTTAAAAGTTTGTTGTTGCTTTATTACCATTAAGATACGTGACTAACATGCGTGTGACGGTGAAATCAAATCATTTTCTTAATATTAAAGTATATATATAATATACACGTCATCACTGTTGCAGGTCGAATTCTGATATTTTTTTAATAAATTCGCTTAGTTGCCGAGGTCTAACACACAGCGTGCTGTGATCAACGGTCAAGGCCGCAATAGTTACTATTTATATTACAAGTTTGATTGACTGAGGAAATTTGAGTGCAGTCTCGTAGTGACAGATATCCTGCACGTCAAAAGCATTAAACTTAAAATTATCATATTGATATTATCAATGGTTTTACTAATTTATATGTTACTCTCTTGTATGCGTTCTCTCAATACATAACCATGTATACAATAATCCACTGAAGAACTTGTTTCAATAAAACAACTTTAATATGTATACTATGTACATAACATAATTTGAGGTTATATAAAAATGTAACGTGGAATTCTCAGGCACACACATCTTGTCCTTCCATCACGGAAGTTTTCTGACAACTCCTTCCCCCAACCTCTTTAGCCAATGGGCTTTTGCTCACGTGACCTCTCCGTCATGCAATCACGCAAAACACTCATGATACACTGGTGATTTCCTCATGATTCACATGTGACAGATATGCTTTTTTTTTAATTCGCTGATTCGACGGGCCTTTGCAAACGCGAGCGGCAGTGACATGCCATGCCACACGCGCCAAGGGACGAGGCGAGGTGAAAAATTTAACCTTAGTTTTAACGCATGTGCAGACAATTATAAACTGGTAACTTTTTTTTTATCAAATAGAATTGAAACATGACCACAGAGACGTAATCAAAGTCATTTTCTTCGGCATAAAATATATATATATATATATAAAAATTCCACACTAATCATAACTTTTCCCGACTATTTACCGACTTTCAAGACTGATAATTTTTTTAAAGAATTCCCAACTTTTTCCCGTTTTCCCGACTGAGTGGGAACCATGGTTATATTTAAACGGTCCTTTAAAAACGAACGGTCTTAACCACCTTAGGAAAGAGTGAAGAAATATTAGGGTCCCAATATTCCTATACTATTCAGATTTATCGTCCCATCACTAATTAATGCAAATCATGTACATAAAGAAATTTCAAGCACATGTTAATATTTTGCCGCCATATTGGTTTTCATTTAACTCGATCATCGGTTATCTCGACGCCATTTTTCATACCCCCCAACGCCGTCGACGTAACCGGGTTCCACTGTATATTATTTGTGAAAAATCTTTATTTCATTTTGGAAGAATTGGAAAATAGAAAAAGATATTTGCTGTGAAATAAATCAAAATCGTATAGTAGAAAATACACTTACTGGCATATATTCCAACTTATATGGTTAATTCTACACATTTTTTTGTAAGGTGTTAAGTCATAAATTTAATTTGGACTTTTTTTTATTACTTTGAATAAATTAATACTAAAATTTTAAGTGGCTATGCCTTAAATTTTGATAATAGATAGCTGTAATTCAATTAGGTTGCATGAAATTATCTTTGCTTTTAAATCTGAGAGTTTCTGACCATCTAAATTAGAAACACAACATATTTTATTTAAGACCATTACTAGTGTAGCAACATATTTCTTTAGTAATTACTGTCAGTAGTAATCTATAATTACAAAGTATTTAAAAACATGGACTTTTTCTTCCATTTAAGATTTTTTTTTAATGCAGTCATATTTCCATGCTCAAAAGTCAGAGAAATGCAATGATATTGTTAAACCTTAGACTTTCAAACTATAAGGAGATTTTGAAAGAACTGATTTTTTAAATGCTATCAGATACAATAGTTTTTCTCTACACAATATCACTCTTATAATCAATTTTCTTCAAGAACCAACTGTCTTGTATTTGTAGTTTTTTTTCCCTGGAACCTTTAATTCTCTTTATGTTTATCTTTGTATACATTCTAGGCTTTATTCATTCACTTCTTCTAGTATTTCTTTTTACAACCACATTTGTTAATCACATTTCAACCATTTCAATTCAAAACAATGATTTACTTTTCCTACAAGCAAAATAAATATCACAACAAGAATACAAAGTGACTTGTGGGCTCTATGCCCTTTATAGATGTGAAGTTTTAAAATGTTTATGAAAGATTCATTTTTTCTCTCTCTTTTTGTCTACAGCAAATAATTGCAATGTAATCCCACCTCTGCAGAATGGCTATTTTGAAGTCATTAATGGTAATGTGAGCAATCTGATGTATGGCACAGTGGTTCAGTACAACTGTAATGGAGGCTATGATTTGTTGGGATCAAAACAGATAGTTTGTCTTTCAGAAGAGGGATGGAGTCATACAGCACCAACCTGTAAAAGTAGGTACTCAGATACCAAATGTGCAAGTTCCTAATAGTTGTAAATGCTAGCATGATTATGAAAAACATATTGTTGTCCCAGGGACTTAAAATAAAGTTTGCTCATTTTAATCACCTGAAAGCTTTAAGTGTTATCAATAAAGCAGAAATGATTTAATAAGAGACACATTAATATTTTGAAGATTTGAAAAATAAAGATTCGAATGAATTGTCAAATGACCTTTAGGTTAAAAACAGAAATCTACTCCTAAATAAGTTTTTTACTTTAAATATAGTTTAAAATTAGCTACCCAATAAATTTGTGTTATGCTGTCTACTTTTGAGAAAATGAAAGTTTTAAAATTATTAATTTATTAACATGTTAAAAAATTTTAATTTACAAATATGTATGTCTTTACCAAGAATTAACTTGCAGTCTTCCACCTGTACAAAATGGATACTACTCCTCTTTCAATCCTATGAAATTTGATGAAAATGTAACACTTACTTGCTTTGCTGGATATCATGTTGCAAGAACTAACGAAAGCTTTTCTGAGATTGTGTGTAAGGAAAACAGATCATTGAGCTTTTATGATGAGTGTGTTGGTAAGAGCTATCATTATCATATCATTCAAGTGTTTATAATTACTTCATCAATCTCATATAGATTCATAACTTATTTATGTGAATGATTTAAAAAAATAAGTTAATAATTTTAATTTTAATTTTTTTGTATCAATTTTATTGCCCTTGAACAGTTAACATGATTTAAAATATTATTTAACACACCTTTTCACATAAAGATGAACATTTTAAAAAGACACCAATGATAACTATGCATTCCTGGTGATCATCCATTTAATTATTTGTAAATATTATGAAGTTATAACTTAAAAAAAACAATGATCAATAATGTAGATGGTCTAAGACTTGTATCACTAAAGCGCTGAATTATTGTTGCTTTTAGAAAGCCTTTATTTCTTTTATTGAACTTAGGCAAAAAACAGAATTATGTTTTTTTAAAATATTGTTAAACATTAATAATTATCGCTTTATATTTAGTTACAATTAAAAGTACCTTTACATATTCATTTAATGTCTCTTTTTTTTTGAAAATAATTTTATATATTGGTGCATCATCAAATATGTCTACAAAACACATTTCCTTCAGATACTGATGAATGTCTAAATCGTTCATTGCATAATTGCACAGAAGATGATATGCATTGCTTTAATATCATGGGGTCGTTTAAATGTAACTGTGATTCTGGGTATCAATTCAATGGAACTCATTGCATTGGTAAGTATTTGTACTGGAAAGAAAATGCTAATTAATATCTAAATTTCATTAAATTGCTTAAAACATTAATTTATCATGCATGTTAATGTAATTTTTGTATAAAATCAAAATATTAAATTTTTATAGTTGAACTTAGCTTTAATCAAAGATTGCTTACATTTCTAGCTCAAATTTTAATACATTGTCTGAAATAGTGGTGGAATAAACTTAAATTTTTTTTTCAAAATGAGTTACACTCTGCATGATCCATGTTCATATGTTATGAAGAGACAGGAAAATGCTTAGAAAGTAAAAAATATTGCACATTTATTTTTCAATACCATAGTAAATAATTGTTATAAAGCTGAATTCCAATTAATCATTACCATATTGATCCATCTGGAAACATTTCTTTCAGACAGTGATGAATGTAAAAATAAGTCAAGTAATTGTGGAGAAAATTGCACCAACACAAAAGGATCTTATGTCTGTTCATGTAATAGGCCTGGCTATGTCCTTTATACTAATAATGGAACAAGTGGGTTTTACCTTCCACAAGAAGAAGATGGCACAAACCCTCTGCATGTATACCACATCAATCATACTTGTGTCCGTAAGTTAAAAGTATCTTTGTCTTTTTCATCTCTAACATCCCTTTTATATACTGTGAACTTCAAACTTCTAAAGAAGCTCAAAATTTAAACAGTTGCTATAACTATTATATCTGAGGTTCAAAAACTTAACCAGGTCAAAGACCTAGGGACAATGATAAACAAATATATATACATTTTTTTTTAAAAAACCCAGGTAATATCTGCTTGAGCCGACCTGTAGATCCACCCAATGGAAAATTCTTAGTAACAAAGCTAAGATATCTCTACAGTGACTCTCTTAAAATAGTGTGTGATTTTGGCTATTATTTAAATGGATCGCCAGAGGCCACCTGTAATGAGTCTGGGAGCTGGGTATATGGAGGAGTTAACACACCACCAACATGTCAAAGTGAGTCTTTTTATTGGAAAGAAAATATCTCAGTGATTTTTTTCAAACATTTCAATTCTCCTATCCAAGATGAATGATTTCTTGTAACCATTGCTATTTTTATTGACATTTAAACTTTTTTGTTTTATTCTTTATTCTATGTAAAAACATTAAAGAAATTTAAATAATTAATATGTGGATTTAAAATAACCATTTTGCCCTATTTTTAAAAAGAAAATTTATTCAATTTTGCTTACACAGGCATCATTCTAAATTCTAAAATAAATTCAGAAGCACATTGAAATCTACATTCTTCCTTAAATTATGCTAATTCCTTATAATTCCATCAAGATAATGCTAATCCTGTCAATATATTTAATAGCAGCAGTAACATTAATCATTTTTTTCTTCTAAATCATGCTCCAGTGTTTACCTGCCCAGTGCCAGATGAAGGAGACCATGAGATTGTTCGTATTCCACCTAACCAGAGGGAGATAAAACCAGGGGAATCTCTGATCATCTCTTGTCGAATTGAGGATGAAAACAGGACAGTCATCAACAGAACTTTGTTTTGTGCTCCAGTTTTCAATGGCACCAGCTTCACTTTACAAGGAGACAATCCGAAATGTCCAGGTACTTTTCTCCTGTTTTTATATCTTTAACATATTTAATAACATGATATAATTAATCATAAAGTAATCGGAATGAAAATGTTTGTTAT
Organism: Ampullaceana balthica; assembly: GCA_944989445.1. Classification (NCBI taxonomy): domain Eukaryota; kingdom Metazoa; phylum Mollusca; class Gastropoda; family Lymnaeidae; genus Ampullaceana; species Ampullaceana balthica. The sequence goes on from CALYLW010000155.1 coordinate 132,115, forward strand.
CAGATGTTAAATATTAGGCTTAATCTCTCAATAAATAATTGTGTTATATTTAGAATAACCCAAAACCGTCATTTATTTTATACATTTTTTAATGAAATATATGCTTTTGGAGACTTTTACACTAGAATTAGAAAGGAAACAGAGTTTTCATATGACATATTATGTTCATATCTGCTGAAGCAGTAAATTTCATTTATAGACAATAATAATAATTGAATCATATTTCTTGAAAATGACTAACATGAGGATTGGTAAGGCCATCAAAAGAAATTGATAAACAGTGAATTTTAATTGATATCATTTGTTAATACATAGACGGTTAGTCTAGTTGTAACTATTCTTACTAGATAATTACAATTAAAAGTGTGTGCTTAAAGTGAGACTACCATTTTAAAAAAATGATTGTTATATTCAAACATTAATTAAAAAAAAGAAAATTAATAATTATGTTACAGGCAATGTGTGAAATCAGGCATTCTATAGAATGCCTAGGCAATGTATAGAATGCCTGATGGTTTCAGGCAAAGTATGAAATTTGTAAAACTTTTGCATACTTTGCCTAGGCATTCTATAGAATGCCGGATTTCCTTTAGGCAAAGTGTAAAAAGAGCACAACAAAAAGCTTTATTGATAAATACGTATTTTAAAGTGGAAGTAATACAAAAAAAGCATATCATATACGCTCTGTATTTTTTTTTGAGGTCTTCCTCTCATTCCACATCTTGTAAAACATCGTCAGGTATGGATGGCGTTGTGAGGCCTACTTAACCCCTGCAGCCAAAGAGAGCTTCGTATGGTGATATTTTAATCCCAGAATGAAAAGCTCTGTTCTTCTTGAGTTGGGCCAACTGTAAACCCTCACTCCAGTGGCCAATTATTTCATCTTGCATCCAAGCACACAGCATATTTTCAATGTGCTGGTTAGCATCTTTCAACGCTCCCCTGGTTTTGTATGTGGCGCAGCTTACCATGAATGATCTTCAAGGTGGGCCAGTACTCCTTTAGGCTGCTTACCACATTATTTACAAACTCCTTGCCATTATCGGACTGTAGAATCATTGGAGCACCAAGCAACGTAAATATGTCTACGAGCTGCTATGCTACTTCTTGTGCCCTCTTTGTTTTCAGGGCCCGGAGAATCACGAACTTGGTGAGATGATCTTGATACACCATTATGAATTTGTATTCCCCATCAGGATGGGATTGAAAGTCTATGAGATCGACCTGACAACGAGAGTTGAATTCAGAAAAAAGCCATTGGCTTGACCACAATGCCTTTTTTGACGCCTTTTTGTTTTGTTCTGGCAAGGTGCGCTAAGGTTAATACACAGTTTTATATCATGATGGGTAGCGTTCTTGTATTTGGGATTGGGTGAAAGTTCTTTCAAAATTATGTCCCGTCCTCCATAACTAATGGCCAAATGGGCTTTATGAAGTACGTCAAATATCTTGGAGTCCGCAGCGTAAAACAGAATGACACTCACGCCTTCTTTAACAGGGTAGATCAACTTACTCTTATTTTCCACCATCATGACATCATAGTGTTTCACCAGCCAATCCTCCCATGGTTCTTGCTTAGTGGTGCATGGTCTTAGCCATTTTCACATCGTCCAATTTTTGTTAACAGTTTCGGTTTTAAAAAACGCTATTTTTAGCAGCATTGGCTCTTACTTAAGATAACTCATCATAGAACTATCGTTGCATGTCAACATGGCGTAATTCCTTTCCTAGCACTACATTCTCTTCCGACATGGTCACACAGCAATCTGAAGGGAAACGTTATAGGAGAACGTCTGTGGAATCTCACCCGACTGATATAAACTGACGTCGTGAGAAGAATTTTGGCAATATTGTCTTTGATTTGGTAGTGGAAACTTTTACCCGCTAAACGCTGTCTTTCAAAAACTTTCAACACTCACAGGCTTCGATCGCCATCATCAAACAACGACCATAGCGCCACCTCCAACATGAGGGGCTGGAAAAATGGCGGGGGTAGACCAATTACATACTTTGCCGGTTGACAACTGGGCATTCTATAGAATGCCTAGGCAATGTATGAAATAGCAATCATTTCATACTTTGCCTGAAACCATCAGGCATTCTATACATTGCCTAGGCATTCTATAGCATGCCTGAATTTCACACTTTGCCTGTAACGATTATAATTTTATTTTTTTATTTAATTTTTGTTTTGTACAGTTTATGGGAAGTTCTCCAAAAGATTTTTTTTTAAAATCAGCATTTTTAAGCATCTTTATATCATTTAAAATTTCATTTTCATCAAGTGCAAACAAATTCTATGTAATATATTTAAGTTGACAATTTTTTATATAATATTCCAACAATTATTTTTAATGAATTTCTTCCAGATGTTGACTGTGGACAACCTGTATTTGGTAATATCTCAGGACATCGTTCTGTAAACCTGAATAGTACATTATATGGCAGCTCCTTTGAATTTGAATGTGTCTCAGAAAATGGATTTCGAGTTTTAGGAAACTCATCTTTGGGAAACACAACTGTTATGTGCCAAAGAAATGGTCAATGGGGGTTAGACACTCTTTCATGTGAAGGTGAACATCTTTTTAACTTCTTGGACACTTAAAAAGTCACATTTAAACAAACATTATATGTATATATCAACAACCATAAAGTTATAAATTATAAAGTTTAAAAGAACACTTTCTTCACTTGTTATTTCATTCTCACGCATGATATTGTTATGAAACAAAGTTTTTAAGTAACAATCTAATTATGCATCAACATTTTCATTACTTAAGTATTTCTCATCAAAATACCAAAACCTTTGATATTTTATTTTTTATTAACACGAACAAAATAGGTGATGACTTTTTTTATAACACTAGTTTTCATGCTATTCCAGCATGCTCATTGCATTATAAATTGTTCTTTTAATTTATATTAAATAATTTGTTACTATGAATCAATAACTAGCATGGGTAATTATGTATATTTTTAAAAATAGACCAAGCAAGAAGCAAGTGGATGCTAAAAGCTTTAAATAATGCAGCACCACTATTTAGGAATTCCCTTCCAGAAACACTAAAAAAAAATTTAATCAAACTTTATATTAAACTGTAGCTATGTGAGATATCAGATAATGATCAAATAGACACAATATTACTAGACTTCTCAAAAGCATTTGACAAAGTTCACCACCTTAGTTTACTTAAAAAACTTAACTACTTTGGAATCTCAGGTTCCTTACATCACTGGATCCAAGACTTCCTTTTGGGCAGGGAGCAAACTGTAATAATTAATGGATCTAAATCTGCACCAATAAAGGTTAACTCAGGAGTTCCACAAGGAACTGTGCTAGGTCCCTTACTCTTTTTGATTTATATAAATGATTTACCCAACAACATCTCAACAGGTACAAAAGTTAGGTTATTTGCTGATGATTGTATAATCTATAGAACAATTAAATCAGAACAAGATAGCAAAATTTTACAAAAAGACTTAGATGAATTGATAAAATGGGACACTAACTGGAGTATGTCTTTCCACCCAGAAAAGTGTCAACTGTTAAGAGTAACAAAGAAAAAGAAACAAATAAATTCAAAATATTACATTCATGGAAAAGAACTGACCCAAACTAAAGATGCAAAATACTTAGTCATAATAAATGAGAAACTGTCATGGAATCCCCATATTAAAAAATCAAACAAAAACTTAGGCTTTATAAAAAGAAACTTTAACAAATGTAATAGAGATATAAAATAAAATGCTACCTCACTTTGGTGAGACCGGTACTAGAATATGCGTCTTCTGTATGGGACCCATCCACCAAAGAAAGCATTGATAAACTAGAACAAATTCAAAAAAGAGCTGCCAGATTCATTACTGGAGAATATTCAAAACTGACAAGAATAACTCCATTAGTTAAATCATTAAACCTTGAAACACTAGAGGATAGAAGAACCAAGAGTAAAGCAGTAATCATACATAAAGCAATTAATTCTAATTTAGAAATACAACACAAAGATAACTAAATACAACCCTCAGATAGACATAAGGATAAAAACACCTTTCTTATTCCGTATGCAAGAACAAACACATACAAATTTTCATTCTTCCTGTCCGGAATTTGGGCGTGGAATGGGTTGCCTGGAGAATCCAGGAAAACCAACACTTTATCAACATTTAAATCTCTAATAAAAATGCAGGACTAAACACAAACCATAGATAAGCGTAGGACGCAATAATCTTCTGTATAGAAGGAGCGTCTGTAAACAGATAAGATAAGATATCTGATAATTGATTTCCTTTCAGAAAATTGTGCATTTTAGTCATTTTTTATTTGTTAAATTTAGCCATTGAATTTCATGGTCATTAACATTAACACAAAGTTTCATGGGGAATGATGTTATCTACTTTTCAAACTAGAGGAAGCAAGGTTTAAAAAATTTTTCTAACCTGTGGTTGAACTTCTAAACTGAATCCAGTGCGCTTAGGCTGCATAACAAATATATAGTTTAAAAACTCATTTTATTAACACATTTTTTTTAAGAGAAAGAAAACTCAGTTTTACTTTTCCTTGCATTCAAATAATAAAAAATAAAATAAAATTGCCAACTTGCATGTTTCAGGGTCAAGTTGCAGTGATCCAACCACAAAAGGGGGTACAGAGCAAATAGTTGCTAAGAGTTATGAGGTGGGTCAGATCGTTACTTACAACTGTACAAGACAAGGCTTCAATACAAAGACTAATTCAACTTTATTGTGTCAATTTAATGATGGAAAAGCAGTGTGGAGTGGGGAAGCACCACTTTGTGAAGGTAAATTAATTGATTTTAATTTGACAAAAACTGTAAACCCTTTATTTTACCTTCTTGATTTTGCGCAATACCATATCAAAATAAATAAAGCAGATGCACTTTATAATATGTTCAATAACCATTTGCAGTACATTAGATTTCTAAAAAATTTCACTTACAAAGAAAAGGTAACTGATGTTTATTTATGTTATATGTTGCACATTTTTAAAAATGTATACCGTACATTATCACTAATTTTATAGACAATGAGGGATGGTTGGAAAAAAATCTGGGACTTCCACTGGTCGCAAAACCCAAAAATTTTGAACTAAGTCCAAAGAAATAGTTATAACAAATTATATTTATGTGCATTTTTAAAATTTGTGCTCCAGATTATATACTAGGTTCAGTAAACATGCTTTGGACTTAAGATTAATTAAGAAACTTTGTTGCTATAATTTGGTTGATGATATTTTGAAAGTGATTGCTTTTAAAAAACTATAAAAACTATCTGATTGGTTTATAATGAGGTCTCAAGAAAATTGTAAAATGTAATTTTATTTTTAAGAAGAATTAAATGTAATAAAAACCTTTTGCTTTACTCTGGATAAGAAGTACCATAACCAATAAACGCACACAAATTGAAGTAAGAACTATCAAGGCTTATTTTGGCGATCCAAGTTAAATGTTTCCATCCTGGTATTATATTTCACAGATACTGAGAAGCCTAAAATATCCTGTCCAAACTCTATCAGTTCATTTCGTTTGTATGAAACCCTGCATTACCCTCTGCCAACTATAACGGACAACTCAGGTGGCGCATGTTTGACTCTGGTGTCTGGTCCACCTCCTGGTTACACTGTTGTGTCCCGACCCAGAACTATCAAGTACAGGGCTTATGACTTAAACAACAGAGACCACTTTGCTGAGTGTGAATTTAATATTACATTAAAAGGTGGGTCAAGGGCATACTAAGTTGTTTCCATAATCAAAGTATTTATTAATGATACATTTTTGTTGTTGTCACAATCATAATGCAGTTAAAAATTAAAGATTATTCAATACAGATCTAGTTAAAAAATATATTTCTTGACACAGATATGATTAATTCAGTGTATTATAGTGGGTATTTACTTTTACATTTCTTTCTGATCAAGTAGCTAAAAAGTTATTTGGTCTACAGTGGACCCCTGGGATACGGCGTCCCCAGCTAATGTTTTTTTCACGATGCGATGTGGAATACAATGTTTTCTCTGCCCCTCATTATGATATTCTCCCCGCCTTACAGCATCAACTTCCAAAATTCAAATTTGGCGGTCGGCGTGCATAGGACTGTGCGAGTTCACTCGTCTAGCATCACACCCATACATCACTATATAAATCACTGCATCGTCACTAAGATGCTGGTCTGCTATTGGCTGCTGCCTCTTTCTCTCTTTGTTAATCTCGCGCCCAGTTCAGAATCTCGCATGTGTTTCGTAAAGACTTGATCTGGTGTGAGTGCTTACGATATCGTATTTTTGTGTGAGTTTCTTGCTTAATTCGGACTTTAATTCCCATGGGTCCCAAGATTTCTGGTGATGCTAAAAGGAAAAGTAAGAAGATGATTACTATGGAAACAAAGCTAGAGGCAATAAAGAAATACGAAGAAGACATGTGCATCATATAGCCGTAACCAGCCAATGATTGGAATGATTAATAAGTGTATATAAAATTTTGATGTTTTTACCTGCGGTTTTTCACGCATTAGCTAGTTGTATTCCCCACCATACGACGATTTTCACCATACGATACCAACTCCAGAACGGATTAATGTGGTATGGCTGGGTACTACTGTACTTAGCTTTTTAAATTATTTTAATTTTTAATTGTATGTTTTTCTGGAAATTTAATCTGCTTTCAGATCAGTGAACTTTTTTACTTCACAGAATTTGTAGAAATGGTATCAAACTAGGACATTTACTGAGTTAAAGCCACAAATGTGTCATTCTGTCAGCTAACATTCAAAGATTTGTGTATTATGCTGTAAAAATAATTTTAAAAAATTACTTTGCATTCTTTACAGTATACATATTTATAAAAAAAGTACCCAATTCCTGTTGATAATATTTTTCATTATTAACTTTGATTTGTTAAAAAATGTATACATTAATTGACACTAAATGATAGCAGGAAAAGAGAGACAAAAATATTACTGTAATATGATAGAAATATATTGTGAAGGGAGTTTTCATACTAATTCTAAATGTTATTTTCATGGGGGTCAATCTGATATTTTAAACGTAACAAGATATTGTATTAAAATTTTAGTTATGTTTATCATGATGATCGGTGCACTTAATTTATAAAGTTAATTTCTATCAATATGCTTTATTTTTCAGAGCACACAATTCCTATTATTGAATGCCCTGAATCTGCTCTATGGCAAGACTTAGGTAACAGCATTTCTGTATTTAGAGTGCTCAATGGCAGTGATCTGAAAAATTACTCAAAGGATGGGAACTTGATTTTTACACCATCCAGTCTCAATGTTAGTGTTGGAGGAGTATACACAATCAGAGCAAGGGTAGAGAGTGACAAAGACATTTTCAAAGAGTGTGCCTTCCTGCTTCATTCTAGATGTAGGTCTAGAAATTATGACATTTTGTTAAAATGATTTTTTGGTACAAAATCTGATAAATAATAGTTTTTTAAATTTTATCAGCTTTCAAGCTCTCTATTATAAAATTTAATTCAAGTATAATGCCTCCCTAAGCAGTCACTCGTTTTAATTTTATTGTAAAAGAGAGTTTAGACTTATATTTAATCCTGTTATTATTGTCACCAGTGGCGTAGCTAGGGTAATGTGCGCCCAGGGACATGACACAAAATCTGCGCCCCATTGTTGGACAAAAAAAAATAAATATTTTTTTTAATGAAATGTTACGGTTTATATGGTTCATTTTCGAAGCATTTGGTATTTGAATGAAATAGAATACATAATAATATTGCTCTATGCGGTTGTAAACAATTTATTTGAAAAAAAACTCTACTAATTATACATGACTCGAATAGACATAGTCTACAAAAAATTGATCCTCCTTGATTTGAATGGCGCAAACTCGTCAATCACGTTGTCAAAATTAATATTCTTAGGTGTTTCTCTTTCGATGCTAAGAAGTGCAAGAGCACTAAGACGATCTTGTCCCATTGATCACGTAAACTAGACAAAATAAGCATTCAGTTTGCTGAAGGACCGATCACAGTTTCAGTTGAAACAGCAATTGTTAGAAGTACTGTATTTGAAGTGAAATGCGCAGATTCGGAAATACGTCATCTCCATATGAAACAATAAAACCAAGAAGATCCAAAAGAGTTTCCGGTAGAACTTCAGTCCGGTTACTGAGCAGCATTTTTCAGTCTCCGGTTTCTGTGCACAATTCGTGACCATTGACGTCAGTGTCGTAGAAAATAGCAAAATCTAAGCAATTTTAACGAAGTGTATCGACTTTTGTCTCAGCAAGAAGAGTTTTGACGTCTAGTAAAAATCCAAATTTGTTGTATAGGTTTTTAGACGTAAAAACCGTATTGATATCTCTCTTTGTAGTCTATCAATTACGCTGTTCATATCACGTGACATTTATTCTTCTGCAGAAAGTCCTGCATCTCTTTTTAATTCTCCAGGCATCCTCTGATGTTGTCTAATCCTTCTGTCAACCTCGATTGCCAAAGTTGTGCATCTTCTTTTCCATTGTCTACCGCAACCTGGCTCAAATTACCACGAATTTTGACAATTTCTGACTCAAGCGATTCAAGATCAGATGCTGCTTCCTTGAAATTCACAGTAGGATTCTGCAACCGTTTCTGGACACAATCAATTTTCCCAAGTATGATGTTCCAGAAATGTAACAAAAATAGGAAGTTAAAGTTTAATATACCTACCAGCAAAGCTTCTGCATCACATCTGATGTCAGGCGTCATATTTGTATGTTCTAATAATTTTTCCAACAGCCCTACCAGTTCATCTAGTCCTCATAGATAGCTTTAACAGCTTCTGATCGTGCACTCAAACGTGTTTCAGACTCCCTCTTCATTGTGATTGGCACAACTCTTTTTAATTATTCCCAACGAGTTGTTGAAAGAGAGAAAAAAAAATTATGCTTTCAACTGTTCCAAAAAACATGATAGTAACTGGATCCTGTTTATCTGAGTACACTCTTGCTAAGTTTAAGCTGTGGTTGTCACAGTTGATGCACAATGTTCTGTGATTTCTGGCACATATTCACTGTATGCAGAGTCATTACAGCAGCATGGTCATAACATTGTGACCGACAGTCGGCTAAAGGTGTGCTATTAGATTCCAGTTTTTCTACGATAACTCTTTCAAGCAGGTTTGCTGCGTCTTTGGAATGTATCTGTACAAAACCTAAACATTATTATTTGATGGTTACTTTTTTAGTTTGAAAATCCACATCTAAAAATCTGATGACTTAAGAAAACTGTTCCCGGTGTCCTAGATCGAATGTTGAGTCAAGTAAGATACCGTAGTACTTGTTCTTTTCTGATTTCACTCAACATCTGATTCCTTACAGTCGATGTAAGTAGGTGGATAAATTCATTTTGGATTTCCGGTGAAAAATAAGATACTGAACCTGGATTATCTCGGGCATTTTGTAGGTGTTTTTCTAACAGTGGATCATATTGAGCAACAAGTTTGATCACAGAGAGACAGGAAAGAGAGGCGGTGTCTGCTGTTTCATATGAAAGGAATCCAACTTGCTTTGACAAACCGATGGAAGCCCGTGAGAGGAGAGACCTTCCCTCCTCTCCCCCACTTTACTCCCTCCACATTGGGATTGGGGAAATAAGATTTTTTTTTAAAGAGTCACAGCATGCAGCAAAGGGAAGCGAATTAACCATTCTGTAAGCCAGTGGTTCTCAACCTTTTGAGATTCAATAACCACTTGAAAAATGTGTGTCTTAGCTACGGACCACTATTAAAAATTGTGCTACTGCCGTGCTGGAAAGTTAAATATAATTATACTGTGTATATAGCTAGCTATAAGTAATATACATGTTAGTTAGTAAAACTATACTAATATGCTACGATTTGCTTGCTCCAAAAACAATATTGTAATGGATTTCTTTTGTAACGAACAAATGTCATTTATATTAGTCTCATAGTCTTCTTATTTAATTCTACTTGCTTACTATAAAAAAAACGTTAAGTCATAAACAGTAGTTTGTATTAAAAAGACTGCCGTATTAGTTTATTTAGTACGAACGATGTTTTGTTTTTATTGTAAGCAATGCACAAAATCCACTTTTACAAAGTTGCAAAGGGTAAACGTATTTTAAAAGCTAGCTGAGGCAGTTAGAAGTACTCAAAATTTCATTAAGCCCCCTTTCTGATGCAACATATTCAAAGTGGTATCGCTGGTCAGTTCAATGATTTGGTTTAATTGCGATGTTGGCCATTTTTTTATTTGATGAGTGAATGTGTGCGGGATTAGGCCTGGACACCACGAAAAACCACTGAACTTTAAAAATCACAAAAGTAAAATTTAAATTGGTTCTGCATTGATTGAATATGACCAGAAATCAAATTTATCAACAGTTTGTTTATTTATTTCAGAATTTTCTGGTTTCTCGGTGGTTTCGTACAATTGATCAAACATCTCAAAGGTACCTTGAAATAATCTTCTTTTCCAAAGATCAAGATTTTTCGTAAAAGCAGACACTTTGTCACTGAGAGTAATATAAATGTGTCTGCTTTCCTTGCCGAGGTGAATTAAGTTTATTGAATTCTTCAAAAATTTCTAGCCAATTAAGCCAGAAAAGCAACCTTTAAGCTATGGTTCAAATGATCAAACAAGCTTTGAGTTTTTTCTGCAAGAAACTCTCTTACGTCATCACATTATTCAAACAGTCTGATAACCAGCGAACTTCAGTATACATCAATAACTGTTAATTTTCAAGATTAATATTCGAACATAAGAAATCAAAGAGACAGAATTTAATAGACGAGCCTTGATAAAATTTAAAAACTATTTAGGCCAGATCTCAAATATATTTTAAGTCTGAGTTTTACTTGCTAGTCTTTCTTGATGAATCATACAGTGCGTAAATTTCATGCTTTGCTCGCGGACCACCAGGCACATCTTCGCAGACCACTAGTGCTCCGCAGACCACAGGTTGAGAACCACTGCTTTAAGCCACTCCTTTTTCTTGTCTTGGTCATTTTGGTTGCTTTTAGTGTCGTCTCCGTCTGTTCTATTAATAGAATCGCCTTTGCCTCTTACTGCTCCCCTAGTCTCCCTCCCAGCAACTCACAATTTTGTTTTTTTAAACGCCATCAGCAATTCTTCATTGTGGATGTGTCATTTATTTATGAGTAGAATGGCGCCCCTTAACGCTCAATGGGGGCGCCTAAATCATGCTTGCCATTGGTTTGTAATGAAGATATTTTCGGAGCTCCAAAATTCAATCTTACATACATATTTGGGATACAATAGTTTACATCAAAATAAAATTAAGTAATGAGTTTTAATACTCATTTTGGCGCCCCTAACGTGGCGCCCTGGGGACATATGTCCCCCCCTGCCCCCCCTCGCTACGCCACTGATTGTCACCATGTTTATCAAAACTATTTACCATGATAAATAAAATATATGGGTGACTGCATTCAATCCATGTGAAGTGAAGCAAGGTATGTTTTAGTCTGAAAAAACAACAACAAGGCAATTAAATGAGCCTTTTGACTATTGTCTTTTTAAGAAGAGTTTATAATTATAAAATATAGATAAATTGAATTTTCACAAAAATTGTTTTTTAAAATCTCAATGCCAAGGTAGTTTTTGTACTCCCTCATGTTACTATATTAGATTTTAATATTGAAATCAAGATATGATTGGTTTATTAGTCATGCAAGGGATAGTAAAGAAAAACAAGAAATAAAAACTTGAATTAGTTTTTAAAGGCAATATCCAACAAGGAATTTCCGATTATTTTTTTCAAGGGAAATAATTCTAGATATATTAAAAGTAGATTCAAATAAGTAATTCTGAAACTCAACACAATATGACTCATATCACCTCATACTACATCACACCAAGAATGTGTCAATATAATGCGCACCACGCAACATAAGCATTCACAAAGTGGGAAAACCCCATTAACTATCATTATAGATTACATTAAAAGGCATTTCAAATCAATAACTTTAAAATTAAACAGAACAATTGCTTTACAAAATTGCTTCTACAATTACGAAAGTTACTCGAACAGAGATTTTTGAAAAATTCCTTCTTCAACATTGTTCTAAATATTATTAGCTATTGTTTCACGTTTGTTTCAACCCGATAGATGTTATGGTTGGCGAGAAATTGACAAAATACTGATCTTTTTTAGGGTTTTTTGGATTTTCCAGGAAATTCAGTAAACCTTTTTGGTATTTTTTTGGCCGTTGCACATCCTTGGGACCTCCTTAGCATATTTGCAAAAATACCGGAACCATCTATCTGGTATGGTTCAGGAGGAGTTGCATTGTCAAGCTTGACAGACATTTCGAATCTATAAACGCAATTTTTCCAAGGGAAATTTGCGTTAAAAAAACAACTTATAAATAATAGTAAGGCAAACATTTTTTATTTAAAGTGTAAAATATCTTTTACAGTTTGCAAAATTTTGGCTTAGTGTATCATGTTCTGATACTCAACACTACATCAGATTAGGTCAAAGCAACTGTTATTGTTTTTTTTTAAATTAATCTTTTTTTTAAAGATTGCCATTAATTATTTAACATGATGAAAAAATCTCCAAGGTTAATTCATTTGTAATAATTATGATGTGCATAATGTATAATTAATATTAAAGTTCAGATTAATCTACTCTGAAGTATAGAGTATTTCTAATATATTAAACTAGATACGCCCCCGTGGCGTAGCATACGCCGCAGACTTGCTCATGGATAGTGCAAAGAAAGGGGGGAAAGAACGGACACAAACTACAGCACGAAGAAATAAAAACATCACAAGTGAACGTCAGTAGGGGACAACTACCGACGCATTGTAGGTTTCGAGAAATTCGCACTGTGGTTATCTACCTGCCCACCAACCTTCACCACTCTAGCTTGCCAACCATAAACTGTTATTGGTTGACCCTAGCGACGGTCAGCCATTTTAGCAAAATAGGGGGAAAAGAACGGGCACAAACACAATTTTTAAAAAATAATGTTTTCACTGGCGCTTGAACCCAGGACCGTGTGTAAGGCGGACGTGATAACCACTACACTACGAATCACATGTTATTCTGTGAAGGAACAACACAAGTGAATGTAATAACCATTGTTGCCCCTCTCTCCACCACCTCACCTTAATAATATAATAACCCCCTTTAAAGTCCATGACAGACTATGGGGCAAGTGAAGTAGTGTTCACAAGTTTTATTTAGCCACCACTAACAAGCAAGGGATTGTGTGGCTAGCACAATGCCCCGAGGGCCTTGCCAGCACCAAGAATAGAACCCATGACTCTCTTCTGTCTCGGTTCGGCAGTTTAGCGCGCTACCCCTAGAAATCCGCGGCCCATACAACCTCAGCTTGCCAAACCATAAACTGATTGGTAGACCCCAGCAAGGGTCATTGGTCATGCTTATTTGCACATACTCGGTTTGGTGAATTATATATATAGAATTCTCAATGCTTGAAGAAATAATGAATAGTTCTGAGTATAGTGAAGCAGCATACCCTACTTCCCCCCACCTCCCATAAACCCTACCTCTACCGTAATTCTTAAAACTGGAGGATTCAGCTAAAACTTTAGGCATTGCAAAAATAAAAATAAACTGCTATTAGAAGAACTAAGTAATTGTGTGATTTATAATCAGGAGCAGTGGATAGTGCCTTATAACTCTTAACAGTAAAGATGATAATTTCTCAATATTTAATCTCATTCAGACCATACCATGTTTCTTACTTACATAGGACTAAAATATTCATTTTAATAAAATTACGTTAGGAACTAACCTAGGCCTTAAGAACCCAAAGTGTTTCAGTTAAAGCTTAATGCGAAAAAATATTTTTTTAAACTTAAAATTTAACATTTTTATATTCATCTTACATGCAGCCAATGTCTGTCAAGAAGCAATCTTCTCACCTCCAGAAAACGGACAAATCAATTGTATGGGCACTGAAAACTCCAAGATATGTTCTGCTGTCTGCAATGATGGATATTTATATCAAGATAAAAGCAATTCTAATAATTTTACATGTATAAATGGCAATTGGTCTATAATATCTCCTCTTCAGCCTTGTTTGAGTAAGTTATTTTAGCTACTCATTTACATATTATTATTTAAAAATGTAGGATTATTTTGTTGTTTTTTGTAACTTATTTCCAAATTCATTTCACCCTATAGCAATACTAAGCATCTCCCTGGCACTAAAGTCAACATGCTAAGGTCTTACCTCAACTTACACAATGACAGAATTGAAAATACTGATCACAAAGTGCACAGCATCCAAGGCATTATTGCAGGATTAAATATGCAATGAAATGATCCAAAACATTGACATAATATAACAGAACATGCTATTGAAGTTTATTAACAGAGAAGAAGCCAGGCATGGATAATAACAATCTCCTTTGTGATTTTCCTAATTTTAAATTAATTGAAATAAGCTGACAAAATAGTCAAAAGTACACTTAATTGTCATTGAAAAATACAATTTAGTTTATATGTGAATCAGAAGTTGTAATGTAAAGCAGTCTATCAACTAAGGTCTCTGTCTTCAACCATTTCATAACCGATAGGCTTCATGGAACAAATGCATTAAATTGCTGTATATTTTGACCTATGAAAGCCTATGATAGGTCGTGTATGTTTTGTTTTTTGTTGAGATTAAAGAATTAGGCATAACTGCAAATATATATTCATAGGTGGATCACTTGTTTTCTCACAAATTAGGCTCTTGTCACGAGATTCAGCAATGACAGCATCAAAGATGATTAAACCAAAACAAAGTCTGCCCTGAGTTGCATTCTCTTTTATGCTGACATCATTGAGTAACATAATCTTTTGTTTTCTTATGTAGCCATGTGTACCAACAACTTGGAAACTGTAGCACTTGTAAATATTCCAAACACTTGCAGAAGCTACTACAGAAGTACTCTTCAGCCTTCACCTACATCAGTGTTTCTCAAATAGTGGGGCACGCCCCCCAGGGGGGGGCGCGAGACTCTGTAAAGGGGGGCTCATTTGACCGTTATGCAGAGGTGTACTTATAACAATTTTATAGACAAATGATACTATTTACAGTTGCGCGGGGGGGGGGCGAAATGTTTTCTTTATTATTAGTGGGGCATGACAGAAAATAAATGAAGTTGTGTCAAGTCAAAATCAACACAAAGATGACAGTCTGTTAACTATTCATAAGACTCAGACCATTCGTTTTGTATGGAATAACACCACTGGAAGCTCAATGTTAAACGTTATCTTCATTAAGTCATATTTTACGTTTCCATAATTTTTATAACTCCATTAAAACTTGTGAAAATATTTTTTTAGTAACCTTCTCTATAAAAAAAATATTCCTCCATAGAGGAAAAGTCTGTTAAAGAGATACATCAAGAAACACACCTGTAACACTGGAATGAACAAACCTAGAGGTGGATAGCCTTACATACCTTGGCAGCATCATTGACATACAAGGAGGGACAGACGCTGGCATAAGAGTGAGAATTGGCAAAGCAAGAGCTGCATTTAACCAGCTAAAAACGTCTAGAGCTGCAATAACTTGACCCTCCAGACAAAGGTCAGGATATTCAACACCACCGTCAAGCCTGTCTTGCTATATGGAGCAGAAACATGGCGAACAACAGCACCCGGTTAAAAAAAACTACAGGCATTATCAACTCATGTCTTTTAAGGATTCTCCTAATCCGCTGGCTCAATGTCATCGCCAACAAAAAATCTCTGGCAGAGATTACAACAAGAACCAGTGGAAGAGTCAATCTGCCAGCACAGGTGGAGATTAATTTGCCACACCCTCAGAAAGCCTGACATTGCGAGACAAGCCCTGACTTGGAACCCCCAGGGAATGAGAAAAAGAGTTTTACCCAAAATGACTAGAAGAAGGGAACTAGAGGCACACACCAAAAAGAGTGAGCACACCAGGAGACAGCTGGAGAGAATGGGTCAAGACCAGGAAGCCCGGAGAAAGACATTTTTTGTAGCATATGCCCCAGATGGTGATGATGATGACCTTTTCTATGTAAAGATAACCATCTGTTTCAAATACATATTTTTATTAGTTACATTATTTCAAGATTAGACCCTCACATTACACACACGTTTCTCTGATGTATACATTTACTCTACTTGAGTTACCAGCTGAGCTCATTGATAACATAGCCGCTATCTGAAAGTGAAGCAAAATGAAATGGCACATCTGCTGTGTTTCACATTTGTTTCAAATGTTCAGTAAATAAATACTAAATCTGTTTGTTTTAAAAATCAAATACATTTTTTTTAAACTTTGTTTTTCTTATTTAGAGTTGGGGAATGCATCTTTAAAATATCAAGCTGTCATTGAATACAGAATGATTGATGAAATAATAGACAATCCTCAGTATAATTCAAGTTGTGATGATTCACACAATTCTTTCCTACGTGGGCTGGTGTCAAACATCTCTGTCTGTGATCTAAACACCTTTACCATTGAAAAGAGCTCAACAGTTAACATCAGTCCGAATAAGGTGTGAGATTTATTTTAAAAATTCTTTTTTATTATTTTTAAGAGTACTTCTAATAAGTTTATAGTGATAAATAAAATTGTTTATTGGAAAAATTATATAATATAAATAATATTTATCAATTTTAATCTAAATATTTAAATCTAACCATTGCAATTGATATTCAATATTGTTCTTAACTTGTGTCATTCATAGATAAAAATGTAGAGATACGTTTTTAGTGCCTGAAAAATTTTATAAGTCAAAATATGCAGATTTAGTTAGGGCTTTTTAAGACCAACAAATACACATTCTATGTTCATTTTTGTTATAAAATATGATTTAAACATAGTTAAATGACAAAATAATAGAGATAAATATTACTAATGAATTTTTGAATTAACTTCTGTTTAGTTAAAATTTGAAAGTTTATTAATTTTAATGGACACACTATTTTTTGTCTGATAGTTGTCATTTAAGAATGGTTAAAGTGTAAGTTAACATTACATTTTTTAAACAATTGATATTTCTATATTCTAATATTTTAGATTTGAATCCATATTTTTACTTGAATGCATGAAATCATTTTGAGAGTACTAAACTTTATTTGATAAAATTGCATTATTTTCTTCAAAATATATATATAGGTAAGATCAACTCTGGTTTTGAGTGTCGTTTCTACAGGAGCTCAAAACTTTTTACAAAGATGTGCTGATCAGCTTAATAATTCAACTCTGTTTGGCCCCACCTATCCTAAAGTCAATGGGATGACTTGTCTCTCTCCTTGGCAAGTAGAAAACATCAATGTCAAACCTGAAAATATTTCTTGTTCCAGCAATGGTGAATTATTAAATGATAGCATTTGTTGTAAGTCCAAGTTTCAAAATAACTTTTTTCTGTGTTCTGTAATAAATATTAATTAAAATTGTTCACAATTAATCATATCCACATAAAATGGTAAAATATTCTTAATATTCTGCATTGCTAAATGTAACATGTCCTTTTGTACATATTTATTAACTGATTCATGATGTATGCTTTTGATTTTAAAACCCTTTCATGTGTTCAAATATGTAACATTTTTGGTTTGCCTTAAATCCCCTATAATTCTTTTTTTTTATTTTAATTTTAAGCAAGAAAACAGCAAAATTTGTTAATGAAAATTTTTGAAATTTATTAATGATAGTAAAGACGTATATAGAAGTTCTAAAAACTTACCTGGTTAAAAAGTATATTAGCACTTATTGGGCTGTGAAATGAAATCACAGGTCTTGGCATCACTGGCATTAACAAAACATATAAAGTCTGGTCTAATAAATGAGAGGCTCTTTACATTTGAATATACATCCCTTAAAAATATTTCTTTAATGTCAATTAAAAGGTTAAAGGGGGTTTCTGTTATCATTTTATTACAATTTAGAAATTTTCTAATTATTCAAAAAATTTTTACAAATGGAATACTTCATAATAAAAGTGAGCTTTTCTTAGAGAAATTCATAACAAGCTTACAACATTTTGATACAAATTGAAAACCCAAATAAAACATGAATAGCCCATTAGAAGAAATTTTGAAATATGTTTTAAAAAAATCTAAAATCATTAATGGATGAGAAAGTCCCAACAAAACAAATACCAAATAAAATTAACAAATGCTATTTCAATATTAAATTAAAGCAGCTTTGCAAACAAAAATACTTATATACTTCATTTTTAAAAATTAAGGCTACTAATGTAAAAAGAATGCACAAAAGATACACACAAATTAAACACTTGACACTAAAACTTAGTTAAAATCTTCAAAATGAATAATTAAACAATTAAAACTTATAATCCTTTATTAATTTTTAAAAAATGGGATCCACAGGAATAGCCTCACTAAAAGGCCCAAACAATTAAACCTATAAGGAAACCAAAGTTAACATTCTAAACATTCTAAAATGAGTATGTATAGGCATGACTAGACATCACAGGACAACAAACGTTTCTGCAAAAAGCCTTTTCGATGAACAAACAAACAAAAGCAAATAAAACTAATAAAATGAAATAAAAACTTAGCTGCGGTGTAATCCAAAGCCAAAAATAGCAATTTAATTTGAATAATAAAAAAAAGAAGCAGTTAAATTTCATTGGTTATCTTTACTTCAGTGCCATGTGGACCAGGTATGTTTTACAGTGGAGGAATTTGTAAGGAATGTAAAGATGGATATTATCAAGATATGGAGGGTCAGACAAGCTGTAAGCAGTGCAATGTAGCCAAAATATCTTATCCACCACGTACAAGTATCAAACACTGTTATGGTAAGGTTTATAAACTTTAAAATTTTTAAAAATAATTATATCAATGCAGAAAATTTCATTACAAGGATTTTATCCTTAGCAAAATGTAGGGGTTTCTCCTTTTTATTTCTGTTTGGATATTTTCCCATACCATTTTAGAAATAAACCTATAATTTTATAAATAATTCAGATACTAAGTAATTCCAACAACTTAATACATTTTCTGAAAATATGCTCTAGATGTTGCTCTTAGGTGTAATTGTAATTTTTCTTTAAAGTTAACATATGAACTTGTCAATTTTAGGAAAAAACAGCATTAAAAAATTAATTTTTAAAAATATTAGAACTGTGTCCTGCTGGTTTTTCAAGTCCTAGTGGCTACATTAAGGATATATGTACACAATGCCCTGAGAACACCTACAGTGCTGAAAATGGTACTCAGTGTTTGCCTTGTCCTAATGGTGGATCAACTAACAAAATCTCTGGTGCATCTTTATCATATTGCTCAGGTAAATTGTTCTATTTTATCACTTTAATTAACATATGAGATTAAAAAATCTTTAACAATGTATTTTTAAAAAAAATGTCATCAAAATAAATCCACAAAAAGCTTGACACAGGGAAATAATGTCCTTTTATTTCTTTTTCTGCAACATTTTCAAACAGTAATACCTCCTAAATTGGTATTATCGTAATTGCAAATACATAAATTTTGAACCTAGCTAAGTTGACTCATTTTTCATTTTTTCTACAGTTCTGAAATAATTTTTTTTTAAAGTGCTAGTGCCTAATTTTAATTTTTGATGTTTTGATACTTTTTACATAAAATCACATGGGAAACAATGAACTTGGAAAGTAACTCTGTAAGTGGAAGTCATAAAAAACATACATAGCAGACATTAAAAATGGCTAATTTAAGTACTTAAAATAAAATAAAATATACTCTGTAATTTGTACTCATGAAAAAAATATATATAACTGCAGCAAGTTAAAGTAGGTAACATTAAACATGGTGGTATATACTGTACTTGCAAGTCATGACAACTAACAATACAAATGGCAAGTTGGACTGGGCTTATAATAAATACAAGTGATCACAGAAATCATTCGGTAGGTAGTAAATTACATCAAATGCCACAATACATTAGCAATATAGACCTCTTTTGGGTCTAGGTAAGAAACAACCATGAAAAGACAGCTAATATAATGCTATTTAAGTTTTATCCATTGAGTTTATCTCATCTTATACATTACTGATGCTCCTTTCATACAGAAGATTATTGTGTCCTACGCTTACCCATGGTTTATGTTTACTCTTGCCATTTATTAGAGCTTTGAATGCAAATAGTGTGTTGACTTATTCCACGCCAAAATTCCAAACTGGATGAAGGATTTTTTGTTTGTGTTTATTTTGCAAATGGAACAAGAAATGTTTTTATTCCTATGTCTATCTGATGTTGTATTAGATTTTTGTTGCATTAATTATTGTTTATGTGGTATGTTTACAAACGATGAGAAAAGCCCTTTGCATTAAGATTTTGATGCAACTGTTAAATGTATACTAGCCAACATGAAAATAAACACATGTAAAAATATTTTCTAAAGGTTTCTTATGTATACATGTTGGTCTTCCTTAGCAAAGGGCATCATCATTATCATCAGTGGTGCTCTACACTCAGACATCCTTTCAACATTTCCTGCTAAGCGTAGTCTTCCTTTTTTAATACTTGTGACTATGGGTGGGTCTTTGTACAGATGGTATAGCTCTTGGTTTGTACGAATTTTCCAGATATCATTTTCTATCACAGGGACATATATTTTCTGGAGGATTTTCCTCTCCCAAGTGTTTAGGTTCTCTGCCTTTCTGGTCAGGGTCCAAGTCTCACTAGCGTACGTTACTACCGGCCTTATAATCATGGTGTATATTATTTTCTTTGTTCTCCTTGAGAGGATTTTGCTTCTTAGAAGTTTTTGTAAGCTGAAGTAGGAGCGGCTGCCTGCTGTTAACCTTTCTTTCAACTCCGAAATTATATCCTTGTTCGTTTATAGTTGCTCCTAGATACTTGAATGCAGCAACTCTCTCAAATGTGTGTTTGTTTATAGTGATGTTATCATCAGCATGGGTGTTTCGTGACATAATCATATATTTTTTTTCTGTTCGTTTATAACAAGACCAGCTTCGGCAGATGCATTTTCAAGTTCTTTGAAAGCTTTAACTATGTCATTACAGTTTCTACCCAGCAGCCCTATATCGTCTGCGTATGCCAGGTACTGTAGTGGTTGGCTATACAAGGTTCCTGATGATCTTTGTTCTGTTTTGCCTCTCTGGAAGTAGTTAGTTATGGTTCCGCTGGAACTGACATGTTTGTTTCTAATGATTTTCTCTAGTGTGATGTTGAATAGCATACATGAAAGTGAGTCTCCTTGTCTGAGACCGCGATCAACTGTGAACTCCCTTGAGTAATCTCCCTGTACCTTGACTCTACTTTTGGAGCTGGCCATTGTCATATATATGAGAACGAGTTAATTTGTGTGGGACTCCAAGTTCCTGTAGTGCGTTGTATAGGTAATTCCAATTTACGCTATCATATACAGTTTTGTAGTCAATATATAGTTGATATATGTCGATGTTTTATTCATAGCATTTCTCCAGGAAACATCTTATAGTAAAAATATGATCTGTCGTTGATATGTTCTGTTGGAAACCACATTGATAGTCCCCTAGTATCAATTCATTATACCTTATAAGTTTTCTAGCTATGACTTGTGTGAGGATTTTGTACATTACATTAAGAAGTGCTATTCCTCCATAGTTTGAGCAGGTTAACTTAGATCCTTTGTTTTTGAATAAGGATTATGAGCCCAGTGTACCATTCGGTTGGCATTTCTTCCTCCTGCCAGATTCTGGATAAAAGTTCGTGTATTTGCTTATTTAGCTAATGAACCGCTCGTTTTATCGATTCTGCAGAAATGAGGTCTATTCCTGGAGCTTTGTTATTTTTCATGATGAATATTAGTTCTTTTATTTCATTTAATGTTGGTTGGTTTACCAGAGGGTCCGGTGGAGTGTAATCCTCATTGGTAATTTCATCTGGTCCAGTTAGTAATTTACTCTACTGCTCTCTGTGATCAATTCTCCCTTCTTATTTTCGAACATGTGGGATCTTGCTTGGAAGCCATTCTTTTCCTGCTTTATCTTCAGGTACATTCCCGCCACATCTCTTTCTTTTGCAAACTCTTCTATCTCTATTATTTTTTTTATTTTTCCCAGAATCGTTTTTTCCTTCTACAAATTTTGCTGGCCATCCTTCTTGCTTTATTATATAGTTGCTGTGTTCTTCTTGGCTCCCTTTACAGCATCTTTTTATGTGATGAGCTCAAGGGAATAAACGGCTATGTCACATTTTTGTAGTTTTGAGATATTCAAGTTTAAAAGTTCAAAATTATACAGATTTCTAATAAATTAACTAAATAGATTTGAATTTTTAATTGGGTCAAAGACATAAATTTTGCTTAAAACCTCATTCAGAGCATTCCATTTTTTATCTTCTATCAGATACACTTTATTACTAAAAAAATTTAAAAAATGTCACATAGCTGTTTCTTCCCTTGAGGTCTTCATGTGTATTTGCTTGTGTTGGAAAAATTGTGCTACTGATTGTCATTCCTTTACTGATGGCAAAGTCTATACGTCACATTCCGTTGTCATTGCTCTCATCATGTAGACTTTCATTTCCGATTGTTGGTCTATAGACTAGTTATTTCCCAATTTTTGCATTGAACTTACCAAGGACTATTTTCATATCGTGTCGTGGTGCCTCATCAAATACTCTTTCCAGTGTTTCATAGAAAGTTTCCTTTTTGTTTTTATCTGTATTTTCCGTTGGAGCATTTTCACAGATTAAAGTGATGTTGAACATTTTTCCTCAGATCCTTATGGAGCATAATCTTTCATTCACCCAATGATTGCATTCACTGTCTCAATTTTTACTGCAAATCCTGTTCCTAAAGTGTTTGAGTTGTTTCCACTGTAGAATAGTGTATACTCCTTAGTACTTAGGATATCCGAGTCTCTCCATCTTATCTCCTGCAGTGCTGCAATCACGATTCTATATCTTAACAAATCATCACTGGGGCGGGCCAGGACACCTGCTCTGAATAAGCTGAGTACATTCAATGTGGCTATTCGTATCTCATGTTTGTGGACAGGCATAGGTCGTAATCCAGTGTAATCAGTCCGTATTTTATTTTGTGGTTTTGTTTTCGTAACTGTAGTTTTTAACACGAAAGGGTCGTCAGCCCTGTGCACAACCTTCAGGGGGGATGGCCCTTGTAGCTCTCAGGATAGCTGCCTTTGTTCGGGTTGGGTCCCTGGCCTATGTTGATCCCTCCACTTCCTGCTAGGCAGCAAGTTCTGATTTTGGTCCGCCCCGGGTATTTTATTTCCCCGGTACCATCCATATCTGGTGGGCTTTCCCCTATCTGCCACCTGGGGAGGCGCTCATTGGAAGATCAGTATCTCTGCACGCGTTAGCATAGGGCATAGAATCTTTTAAAACCATAACATTAGATTGTTTAGTCTTATGCTTGCATTCCTGAATTCATTAATTCTAAGTACAAATTTAGTGAATGGCTTTTGTTTTAATCATCCTAATGGTTTTGCTATTATTCATACTTAATTGAGCTAATTAGTGACTTAATCATTCTTACAAAGGTTTTCAACAACATATGGGGATGATAGGCACTTGGCCTTAGTTAAAAAGTATTTCTTTCCAGAAAGCTTGCTTGTAAAACAAGGGCAAAAGAAGTGCTTTGACTTACTATTAGTATATAAGTGAACAGCTCCATGCATGTCCATTATATCTATCTAGTCCAGCCTCGGTGTAAGCCTGTAAGGGATAGTAAAGACATTTGTGAAATTCATTAATCTCTCTCTAGCAAACTTTTGTTGTGTGACAAAGTCATAGTATTTGAAATTAACTTTTATTTCAAAACTATTATAATTTGCAATCATTATTTACTTCATATATAGTTTATAATTCTTATATAATATTTCAACAGGTCCTTGCCCAGTGGGTCATTACTCTGTCTCTGGCTTTGAACCATGCCTCCCCTGCCCTAAACATTTCTACAGCAATAATACAGGAAATAAAAGATGTGAAGAATGTCCAGATCATTTGATGACAATTGGTTATGGCTCAACTGATATAAGTGATTGCAAGAATGATAGTAAGTTATTAATTTTAAAAAATGAAGTGAAGTCAAATGTCATTATAATAATAAGAAGTATTTTAATCAAAAGGGACTTTTGTGCAAAATTCTTTTAAAAGAAAAATTTCTTAAAATTCTTCAAATTTGGGCTGTTAACGATTTATTTAAATTTAATAGTTAACTTTTGAAAAATTAACGATTAATTAATCGTTAATTTTGATTAAAGCCAAAAATTAAAATGTATGATGTCAGAAGTAACACTTATTAAACATTCTTGTTGAAAATCTAAATAACTCTGCAATGTCTCCTTTATTAATGTTAATAATAATAATAATAAATTGATCATTTATATAGCGCTGTATCCCAGTAAGGAACTGGGCTCACAGCGCTTTACATGAAAGAAATAACATACCTATAAATATTAAATTAACTTTCATATCATAACAAACACAAAAATTACAGTACATTATACATAAGCTACGTTAATCATTTACAAGAAATGTTGTTTCATTAATTTTGAAAATAAATGTTGAAAAGATGTGTCTTAAGTGCAGTCTTGAAGGACTTGGTTGTTTGAATACTACGTATGTGTAATGGTAGAGAATTCCATTGTTTGGCTGCACAAAAAGAGAACGACCTTTCACCAAATGTTTTGGTGCGTGTCGTAGGAACAGAGAAAACGCGTGTGTCTGCAGAAGATCGTAGCTGGCGAGTGGGTGAGTAGACCGACAAAAGTTCAGTAAGATACGCTGGGCATGAGTCCAAAAAGAAGTTGTGACAGAGAACGGCCAGTTTGTAATCAATACAGGCTTGTATAGGCAGCCAATGAAGTGAGTGAAGAAGTGGAGTAACATGGTCATGTTTTTTTGCCTTGAGCACCAGTCTGGCAGCTGAATTTTGAACTTTCTGTAGTTTTTCAATGCATTGTTTTGGCGCACCTGACAGAAGAGAATTGCAGTAATCCATACGAGCTAGTACAAGAGCACAGACTAGACTTTTTGTTGCACTAACTGTTAAGTAATGACGGATTGAGCTGATCTGACGAATGGCAGTGTAGGCAGAGCGACAGATGTGATTGATGAAGTTGTTAATAGACATGTTGTCAGAAATAATGTAGCCAAGATTCCTAGTCCATGTTGTGAACAGAATATCCGACCTGGCTACGTGAATTGACTTCGGAAGAGACAAAGTACTGCGTGATTTATTGCTGCAGAATAGGAGTGCTTCTGTCTTGTCATCATTCAGCTTGAGTTTGCTGAAAGTCATCCAAGACTTTACCTCACCAATGCACTCTTGCATCAATTGGACAGCGGAGTCCAAATTAGAGGGATCTGTATGAGTATATAGCTGAGTATCATCTGCAAATGATTGGCTTTTAACTGAATGCTTTTCGAGCTGTAGAAGTAGTGGCCTTGTATACAGCACAAAAAGTATACAAAAAGTTCCCTTTAAGCTGCGCGGCTGCACGGCCGCGGAGACATCTGACTGACGCTGCACAGCAGTTTAGAATTACCGCATAGCAAATTTTGTAAAATATATCACAAAACATTTTTGCTGTGCAACTTTGCGCATGAGTTTTTTTTTGCACACGGACCAACGGACCTTAGATGGAACTTTGTCCTGTATATGTCATCTTTTAACCAACTACGCAAAAAGACAAGTGTGTTGACAGTGATAAGTGGGTCTAATTGAAAATATAACCAGCCGAGCTGAACAATCATTAACATAGAACTCAGGTAACTGGTGTGAGAGATGTGTTGTGTTTACATTGTATGAGCATGCGAGGTCTTGAATGAGTATGAAACACGTGATTTGTGCTGTGAATTGTGATAGTGCGAGGTCATGAACTGAGAGGATGGCTGGCTATAAATGTAAGGTTCACGAGGTAACAAAGAGTTGATTGCATAGTTGATTAAAGACAGTTGTTACCCAGACCACAAGGTGTTCAAGTCTTGTTTTCTTGACTTCTACAACTGGTATGCACAAAACGGTCTTGTCAAGGAATGACCACATCGGATATCGGTTTTCATCAAGTTTCCACCATTGTAGAGGGTTAATGGATTCATGAACTTTCATCTCCATTTTGTAACGCAGTAATTCATCAGAAGAGCTGTCCTTATTTTCTGTCTCTGAGTTAGACTCCATTACTGCCTTTAGCTTAATACACTTTTCATTTGCTTTGATAAGTAGGTGAAGTGTTAGAACCATGGTAGGCAAACTTTATCAACATTTTGAACATTCCCGTTAGTTAATAGTTTAAAACCAAAATGTTCTTGAAATCATCAGGAAATTTGTTATTATTTATCGGCCGCTATTTTTTAAATAATTTTTTTTTACTTTTCGACCTCCAATAGTTTGTAAGTGATGGGTTGATTAATCGTTAAACAATAATTTAACTGTTAAAATTTTTTAACGATTAATCGAGAAATTAATAGTTAATTTCCGCAGCCCTACTTTATAAATTTTTAAATGTTTGTCATCTTTACATTCCTTCTTTAAATCTATCAATTTATTAATTGTTAAAGATGAAAAATTATTGTAGCTCTTGTCTTCAAATTGTTAGAAATTAATGATGTTGTAAGCTTTTCATAGTAAAAAGTATTTTAATTAATCTGCTAGGGAATATTGATAGAAACTTGATTAAAAGTCTTAAATTTCATTACATTTAAGTTGCACTTGCATTTAACTCAATAAGATCTCTTGAATTTTGTCTAATTAGATATTATTTGATAGTGGAATTAATTTCAAATTATTTAATAAAGAAGAATGTTCAAAACACTTATTTCACATAAATCTTGTTTTTCAACAGCAACATCCTGCTACACATCCAACTACTGTAACCTACAAGGAACTGATATGTCTATTTCTCAATACTGCATAACTCTAGACCACATTTTTACGTGCAAATGTAAATTAGGTGAGAGCAATAAATTTGAAATGAGCTATAGCTTATAGCTAAGGAAATAAAATAATATAATATCAAAAGTTAGGCTGCTTAAAATTAATTTTCTATCTGCAAATGTTTTTGTTTTGAAAGCATATTCAAATAAATTCCTTAGCATCAAAGATGCAGTGTATTAACCAGTTCTAAAGAACATATATTTTCAAGGAAAAAGTTTGCTACATGAATAAGCCTAAATATAATTTGAATCCTTAATAGATTAATTATACATGGAAATCTAAAATTTTGATTAAAAAATGTAATCTTCTAAATTCTCATCTTTAGTTAAAAACACACTTTTTACAAGTTATCAGTGAACTCCCCACTTATATTTTTAACTTTCCATTTGGGATTTCAGCATATAAATTTTTAAACTAATTAGTAAATAAATGAATTCCTTTTGAGACTAAGAGGTGCTCCAAAAACCACAAATACAAACATTTATTGTGGGGCTTACATGCTGTTTGCATTTTGAATAATCAGAGATGCAGTTAAGAAAATGACCTCCACCCCTGAGACCATTTTCCCACTAGTGGGACCTTACAATGATATAAAAATATCTCAATTTTTAAGTTTAATTGTGTTTTGTGATCAGAATATCAGAGAGGCAACATTGGTTAATTATTAAAAATTGCTTTCTGAATTATGTTATAATAGTTTTTTTTTACTATAGGCCACAGTGGCCCAAACTGCAATGAAACATGTGACATTTGTTCTTCAAAACCCTGTTACAATGAAGGAAAATGTTTCCAAGATGGGCTTAACTTTACCTGCCAATGCAAAGCAGGTAATGGAGATGCTAGTATTATGGAAAATGTGCTTTTAATTAGTTATTTAGTTCAAACTATCTTTAAAGGATTCATTCTGTTATCTGGACATTATGACCATAAATTGTTATAAATCATCACCTTATATGCCAACTCATTTTAATTTTTAAAAATTTAATAAATCTAATTTCTATTCAATTTATATTCCAATATTAAAACTTATTTTTCATAATTCACATCATCAATGATGAAAGATTAATAGTATGATGTTATAATGTCTTGTGTCAATATGAGCAGTATGACTGATAATCTTTTGAAAATAGATGCCTTGTAACTCTTTTATGTTTTATTTTAAAATATTATTAATCAATTTTTTTTTACTTCACCTTTTCTTTCAGAAAAGAATTGTACATTTTATCCAACTAAACTACTCAAATTTACTGCAAATACTAGCTATGTTGATTATAGAAGAAATGTTTCACAATCACAGTGTGAAAACTATTGCCTCTTGAATGATACTTGTAAAGGATACCTTTATGATAAAATTGCTGTGACAAATTGTTTCTTGTACAAAGTTTTGCTGTTTGACCTATCAGATAACAACAACATTGCCTATCTGAAAAACTGCTCTGATAAATTTTGTAAGTATTCCCTAAACAAAAAGGAATAGGATTGTGTTATATGCTTTCTTCATTCAAATAACCTTCAATAATCATAAGTCTACATTGTGCATTCTTTAAGGAAACAAATTAGGACCAGGGGGTTTTTAAGATTTAAAAACGGATGCATCGATAGAATTTCTTTGGAAAGGTTTTGTTAATTTTAATAGAGAGGAAATTAATAAAATAACCTTGTAATTTACATTTATTTTTTAAAATTTATAATTGATTGCAACAATTATTAACTACTCAAAGATTACTTTAACATTTTTTTTTACCTTTATGGCTGCCTTAATTGTTTTACTTTAAAAAAAACTTTAATACCCACAAAATATGATTCATGCTGGCCAGCTTATTGATATAAAACTGGGGACTGGAAATAACCTCTATGAACTCAAGTATATTTTCTTGTTAATCATGTTTATTCAGAATTTTTATTGTTCCAACAAGCCCAATATTAATAATACTTTAAGCTTAACTCAGTTTGAAAGTTTACTTTGAGTTTCTGCCATAGAAAGAAAGAAATGTCACACAATAGATTTGTAATGATTTGCAACATGACCTAGAAGCAACAAAAAAAAAGGTGAAATTAACACAACTAGTTGCATTTCAGTATTGAAGAGTGATATCTCTCGGCTAAGAGCCTTACAATTAGTATTCCTAAATTTTGTATGAGATTGATTTTATTTGGGGGCAAATTTATTAGGATGTGCATATACATTCAACATATATATTAGGATTAATCCCAACTTACATAATATGTTAGGATTGATAAATGATATGGATTTACATTTTAATTCCAAAATAAAACTGAATTTTAGTGAGTTGTTTTGTTTTTTTAACTTCATGATTTACACTTCATCAGAATTTCCACAGTAAACTGTATTTTTGTAGGGGATTCTTAGGATTTTATATTGAATTCACAAGATTTATATTGCATTTACCTTGGGGGAGCTACCATCTCCTACCAAGCGAGTCCTCAGGCGGTGGATAGAGGAACGACCTTTAGATATAAAGGTTAGCCGTGAATATTGAATAAGCTGCCGCGGACTAACTGGTTTGCTGTCGTTGAGGATGAGGTGGGGTATCCCTTGGTAAGGATACTCTTAAAAAATGCCTCATAAATCCCAGGAAATGACTGCAAAAAGCGAACATAGAGAGCTTAAACTCTAAACCCGGACAGATGAGGCCGTTAGCTAGGGATAGCAATCATCTAGGAGAGAAAACTCCGAAACAAAATCAACTGATGCCTTGCAGGAGGTGGAGGGATCCACAAAGGCTAGGGAACCTTACCCGAAAAATAAGGCAGTTATCCAGAGCTGAAAGGGAACCCTCCCAGATGTTTTTGCGCAGGGCCAACAACCCAGCCATGTAAAAAGAAGATTGTTACTGAAACCGAAAGCAAAGCAAACACACATAACACCGTCAGAGGCGAGAGTAGAGCTCCACAAAGGAGACTAATGAAGCCTTGTGGGGAAAGTCAACAGAATCCTACAAGGCCAACCACCCTACTCAAACCGATGAAAAAGAAAAATTACCTCATCCACAAGGCACCTCTCAACTTGGGAACATGGAATGTCCGAACACTACTAGAACCAGGCAGATGCGCGCAAGTCGTCAAAGAGATGGTTAAGTACAAACTGCAAATTCTGGGACTAAGTGAAGTACGGTGGAACACATTTGGAGAAACTAGACTTAAATCAGGTGAAATCCTGCTCTTCTCTGGAAAAGAAAATGAAGAAGACACTCATGAAAATGGAGTATCACTCCTATTGAATGAACAAAGAAGCATTTAAGAGCCTCCTTGAATGGGAGCCAATTTCAGACAGAATAATCAGAGCCAAATTCCTGTCCAGGTTAAAAAATGTCCATATCATTATGTGTTATGCTCCAACCAACCTTGCACCTGAGGAAGGTAAAGTTGCATTCTATGAACAACTTCAAAGTATAATGGATAAAATACCAAAAAGAGACATACTGGTCATCATGGGCAATATGAATGCTAAAGTTGACAATGACAACATAGAGAGAGAGAAGGTATATGGGCATACATGGACTGGGCAACATGAATGAAAATGGAGAGATGTTTGCAAACTTCTGCACATTCAATGAGCTGGTGATTGGATGCACCATTTCCCCACACAAAAATTGCCACAAAGTAACATGGGTCTCACCAGACAACAAAACAGAGAATCAAATAGACCACATCACTATAGGTTGCACCTGGAGGAGCACATTGCAAGATGTATGAACAAAAAGAGGAGCAGACATTGGATCAGACCACCATCTGGTTGTGGCCAAGCTAAAAATAAAGCTAGCCAACCAAAGGCCAAAAACAGACAGGCGAACCAGATTTGACCTAGGCAAGCTCCGAAACCCACAGGAAAAGAACGAACTACAGCTAACCCTTAAAAACCGATTTGCTGCACTGCAACTAGATGATGATAATGAAGGAAACATAGACAAAACCTGGGATAACTTCAAAGAAATTATTACAGTATCTTGCAAGGAAATACTAAAACCTGCCCCGGAAAACAAAAAACACTGGATCAGCAATGAGACATGGCAAAGAATTGAAGATAGGAAACACGCAAAACAAAAAGTGAATCAAGCCAAAACAAGAAAACATAAACAACTTACTCAACAAGAGTACCATACAATTTCAAAAGAGGTCACAAAAATGCTTAGAAATGACAAACAAACATTTTATAATAAGATAGCTGAACAAGTAGAAGAAGCAGAAGCAAAAGGAGATCTAAAACAGTCATACAAAATTATTAAACTCTTGAGTGGAAAGAAATCTAACTACAATGTACCAGTCCGAGATAAACAAGGTAAAGTCATTTCCTCCATAGATGACCAGCTTAGAAGATGAAAAGAATATTTCCAGGAAGTCCTAAACAGACCGACCCCTCTGAACCCACCCGTTCTGACCACAGGAGAAACACTGGACATAAATATGGAAGAGATATCCAAAGAAGAAATATGGACGGCCATCAATCAAATGAAGACAGGGAAAGCAGCAGGTGTAGATAACATACCACCCGAGGTCCTAAAAGAAGGAGGAGCTGAAATCATCAACCAACTCCACAGTATCTTCAACAAAATTTGGCCAACTGAAACCCCTCCTGCAGAATGGAAAAGGGGTTTACTGAATTAAAATTCCAAAGAATGGGGATCTGTCACAATGTGAGAAATGGCAAGGAATTACTCTACTATCAGTACCAAGCAAGGTCTTTAGCAGAACAATACTCAACAGAATAAAAGATGCCTGCGATGATCTCCTGAGAGAAGAACAAGCTGGGTTCAGAAAAGGAAGATCATGCATTGACCAAATAGCAACACTCCGGATAATTATAGAACAATCTATTGAATGGCAATCTCCACTCTATGCCACATTTGTGGACTTTGAAAAGGCCTTTGATAGCATAAATAGAGAAACTATATGGTCAATAATGAGGCACTATGGAATACCAAACAAAATAACTAACATCATCCGAAATCTGTACGAAAACTTCACCTGCCAAGTAGTACATAATTGTAGACTAACAGATGAATTCCATGTCAAAACTGGAGTAAAACAAGGATGCCTCCTTTCACCACTTCTGTTCCTTCTTGTGTTAGACTGGGTCACAAAAGAAGCTTATGCAAGCTCAGGAAAAGGAATCCAGTGGAACCTAATGAAAAAACTAGAAGATTTGGAGTTTGCGGATGACTTGGCCATTCTGTCCCAAAGACTTCAAGACATGCAAGACAAAATCACAGCCTTGAGCGAGACTGGGAAAAGAGTAGGACTCAATATAAACATTCAAAAAACAAAATTTTTGAAAATAAACTTCCTACAAGATGGAGTCATCCAAGTAGAAAACCGTAACCTGGAGCAAGTAAACAATTTGTGTACCTTGGGAGTGTGGTCAGTGTATCAGGGGAAACAGATGAGGACATCGAACGAAGCATAAATTTGGCGTGACAGGCTTTTGCCAATTTGAAACAGGTCTGGAGATCTACACACATCTCTGTCAAAACAAAAGTAAGGATCTTTAACACCAATGTTAAAACAGTCCTACTCTATGGATCCGAAACATGGCGGACGACAGAGACAACAAAAAATAGACTCCAGACCTTTGTTAACAGATGCCTCAGAAATATTCTGAAAATAAAATGGTTCGATAAGGTTGAAAACTCCAACCTGTGGGAGAGGTGTGGACAAAGAACAGTAGAACAACAAATCATGGAAAGAAAGTGGAGATGGATTGGACACACCCTCAGGAAAGATAACAGCAGGGCTAGGCAGGCCTTAGATTGGAACCCCCAGGGCAAAGGACAACGAGGAAGACCCAAGCGTACATGCAGACGGAGCATGTTGGACGAGGCTGGAAGGACTGGGAAGAGCTGGGAAGAATTGAAGCGACTGGCAAGGGACCGTGTAGAGGGGCGAGCTTTGACAGAGGCCCTATGTTCCACAAGGAACTCAAAGGACAAATGATGATGATGATATTGCATTTACAATGTTTATAGTGTACATTCTAAAAGATGTAAAGCATGCTCCATGTAGGTAGTGCATTGAATAGTGGTTTTGTATGTTTATGAGTTTTTCATGGAAGTGCAAGATTTCTTTAATCATATTCAAGATTCTCTTTCAAAAGGTTTGTACTGCTTTGTATAATAGTATGCTTTATAGCAGCATTTATTAACATTTAAATTTTGGGGTACAAATTTATAAATGTGAAAAAAGTTTCCAAAATATTTTAATTATAGTTTCTTAATATATAACTATAAATATTTTTGTTCTGTAGACCTGCAGCTTAAGGCTTATGAACAGGTGCAATTAACAAATGTGTGTTTACAGTATATACACTTATAGGTTTAGGCAAGATTTAAGAGGAATATTTTTTAAATAATTTAAATGTAATTAAGCATTTATTAGTACTTACTGTTATTCAACAGCATACTAACAAACAAAAAAAAATTAATTAAAATACAAGAAATCACAAAACCTTTGTTAACCTTTCTTTTAAATACTTTTTTTGGTGTAATCTAGTGCAGTTTTTTGACTTTAAGCAACTAATTATTTCAAAAAGATTTTGCAGACTACAATAATTTTGTAAAACTATTTTTATTGTGATTACTGTATTTGTTAAGTTTTATTAACAGTCATAAGTAAATTTTATTAATCTACTCAATGATTCCAGATGGGGACGTAATATCTAATGACTAGAAAATACATTTTATTGAAACATTAAAACTTATAGATGACAAAATAATAATTATTATCTACTACTCTATTTTTCAATGAGATAGTAGTTGTGGCTATGACGATATTTAATCAGTCTAAATGATGATTGTTATGGAGATGTGTTTATTAGCAGCTTTGACTTCTTCTTCTATTTATTCTCTATGTCAGGCTATTGTGTTCAATTTTGAGAAGGGGATGCAGTTGACTATATCAACTCCACCACATGGATTATGGTTTTAAATTTTCCAAACTCTTTTGACATTTCCTAAAATTTCAGTATTTGATGATTTCAGTATTTGATGGCAAACAGTGTGAGACTGACATCAAATATGACTGCCAGGAAGAAACTTGTGCCAGTAAAGATTATTGCATGGAACTGATCAATGCAACTAGATGCGTCTGTCCAGTGGGTGAAGGCTATGATGAGAGGTAATTAGGTCATTATTTGGAGTTCAGGAACAAAGTAACAAAATAACAGCAGTAACACGATTTTTATTTTCATAATTGTCACAGATGGTTTAAAAAAATAAAATAAATGATTAGCATTAAGATATCTTAAGATAATATAACATCAACTTAAATTGAAATATTAAAACTGAATGTAGATTTCCTGTAAAATTATCTCGTAATTTATTGGGAAGTAATATTTAGATTCCTTCTAGTCTCTTTATAGCAGAAAATATGTAAGGAAAATTGATCAATTTTTAATTAGTTACACATATATAGTCAGCTGCGGAAGGAACAAGCATACTTTTTATAAACTGAAAATCATTTTTTGTGTCATAAATATAAATTATTTTCATCAAACAATGGAATATCGAAAATGACTGTATCAATGTTTAGGAGCATCTAATTAAATTTATTTCAAACGAATTTGCAAGTGTTTCATGTATAATTTATGTGTGAAGAACAACTACTCTCATTGGGATGAGTAGAGATATTATAGAAGAATTTGAAAACAAATTTTGTCACCTCTCTTTTTTGTGATATTTAGTTGACACATTCTTTGTTTTTAATGATTAATATATGTCATTGAGATCAAAATTCGTTTGTTCTATATCTTGAAATGATTGCATACAAATTTAATGTTTACCTTCTCCAAGCTAATTAATATTAACTACATGTGTGACTTACTAGAAATGAATAAAGGAAATAGCTAGATTTCTGAGGTTGTTTAAAGTGAATGGTGAAATCTTAATTTTAAAACTTAAAAATTTTTCCATATTAAATTTAAATCATACAGATGTGAAAAAATAAAGAAAAATCTGTGTGAAGGAAACCCTTGTCACAAAGGAAATTGTGTGCCTTATGGAACAGTCCGCTACATCTGTTTGTGTGCCCCAGGATATACAGGAGAACAATGTGATACAGATATAAGTAAGAGCATTCTTGTTTGATATTACTGATGATAATCAGTGACAGTAATCGAGATTGCTGAAAATGGAGATTGCCTTTTTCATTAATAAGGCCTTTTGGTTGTTCATTTGGGAATGTTTAACAACATTTGATTGTCTTCACTGGTATCAGTTATTGCATTTCATCATTTACCAATGATTTTAAATTAAGTATTAGAGTTTTCTTATTTCTTATCTTAAGAGCTCATGATCAATGAGCTGAACCATCTGGCTTCTAAATATATACATTTATTTTATTAATTGTTATTATTAAACCTAGTACTTAAAAACATTGACATTATAATATTGTTTTTATATTATATTGATAAATTGTCTCAAATATAAATGAATTACAAGTGATATAATTGTGAGGTAAATTTATTATCAGTTACTCACTCAGATTTAAAAAAATTAATAGCAGTTGGGTTTAACTTCTACGCCTTTTGATTCTAAGACGAGTGTGAGGAAAATCCCAATGGATGTCTGTATGGTGGGCAATGCAATGATATTGTCAGTGATTATAAGTGCTCCTGTAAAGACAATTTCAGTGGATCTCACTGTGAGTTGAAACCAGACCTGTGTAAAAATAACCATTGTGCAACGGAAAATGATGGTGGAATTTGCACTCCTGATTACTTCACTTTAACACACCAATGTACCTGTGGGGAACACTCTAACCTCAGTATGTAAATGATGTAATGTTTTCTTTAGCCATATGATAGAGAACCATACTATGAAATAAGACAGTTACATAAGGAATAACAAATGAGAAAAACATATTTTCCTTTTGATAAATACAAATATATAGGTAAAACATGATTTGTTTTATTGAAGGCTAGAAAAGTAGCTAATAATTAATT
Source organism: Ampullaceana balthica (assembly GCA_944989445.1). Taxonomy (NCBI): domain Eukaryota; kingdom Metazoa; phylum Mollusca; class Gastropoda; family Lymnaeidae; genus Ampullaceana; species Ampullaceana balthica. The sequence goes on from CALYLW010000155.1 coordinate 167,949, forward strand.
TTATAGAAATTAACGTCAAGTTACCTTTTTATTTTTAATGAGACCAATCCTTTTTAGAAAGCCTATTGATTTCCTAAAACCTTTATATTTTTACATTGAAAATTATTTGTTATAAATCAGTCTTGGTCAGCTACAAGTTACCTCTTTTTTTATATTAATATTGCTTATTTGTTTGTTATCTTTATTATTTTTTTTTAGTTCTTGTGCTATTTCAGAGCATAGGATATTTTTTTTAAAATTTCAGCTACTGCAGAAGAGGAACCAATATGTGAAGTCATTTCTTTGTGCTCAAGTTCTCCATGTGAGAATGGAGGAACTTGTCAAGATAATCCTGGAAGTTTCTTATGTATTTGTTCAAGTGGCTTTGAAGGTTCCCTCTGTCAGATACCAAAAGAGGACAATGTCAGCCAAAATGATACCTCAACAAGTCTCTGTAATAGAACAACTTCACAGAATTTGTGTGAAAATTTAAATGGTTAACAGCATTTGTCTTTATTCAAATTAAATATAGTTAAATATTAGTTACCCTTTAAAATTGTTGGCAATATCTGTAAATGATTTAAATGTGGTTTTTTTTTGCTTCTTTTCTCTCACACTATTTAAGCAGAAAATAATATTAAAAAGAGGTGATATAAATTTGGTTCTTTATATGTGATATGGAGAAAAACATAAAAATATAATAACACACACTAAATCCACAAATTCAACTTTTTGAAAAAAACATATATATTTATACATTTTTTCTAGTACAAAGCAGATTTTTTTCAATTTCTATTAATATTTTAATTTCACTTTGTTAGATACTCATACCTTTTTCAAAAAAGATAATGGTTTTAATTTAGACTCTTGATTACAAAATCGAAGATTGCAGTTATTTCAAAGTTCAAGAAAACAGAATTTGTGTATAAAGGCATAGAACGTTGCTATATTGACTTACCTGATGCTTTTTTTTATATAAAATAAAATTATCACTTTAATGTTCATTGGCTAGAAGAATTTGTAATAAAAAATTAGCATAGTTTGAGATATTGAGGAGAAAGAAAAAAAGAATTATATTCATGAAAGAAAATGTTTACCTTTTAAATTATAAAACTGTCATTTTTCTTATCATCATAAATATGTTTTATAAATAATAAAACATAACTTAACTCAGCGTGACACGTGAATTAAACAAAGCAGGCAGCTACATATATTTATATAGAGATAAACTAAAAATGCATTAATTTAATTACGTTACATTCGATCGATCTGAAATTTTGATACAATGCATTGTTAGGTGACACAAATCTATGTGCAAAATTTCAGCTCGATGGCATCACGGGAAGTGTGTCATTTTTTACTTTTGTTTTTCCGCCGACCGACGACGAACGACAAGATTTCAAAGTTAATATAAGGGATTTAATAGACATCAGAATTTTAAAAATATATAATAGTAAATATTTCATGCATATAGGTTAATTTATATTTTACTATGAGGCAATTGGAATCTTCATTATGAAGGTGTAAATTTTATTAAAAGTTTTGCTAAATTCATATATGCTAGAAGTCTAAATTAATATTTATGTTTTTTTTCCATAACCAATTAGAGACAGATGTTAATATTGCTTGCTTGGAAAAATGCACAGAAATACATGTACATCAACATGATATGCAAAAATGTCAATGCATTTACCAAGAGCTTTTTGAGGTATGTTGATATTTAAAAGTAATGTATTGATTTAGTATACTTATCATTATACTGTGTGCATTATAGGATTTCATTAGGGGGAATAAAAGTCATTAACATATAAAGCTTTAATGCCCTTTAAATGGTAGCAGCATTAAATTAAAAACAGGAATATCAATAATTATCTTCACATGTGATTTTTTTTTGTTGAGTTTAGGGATGAATATTTTTTAGTGTAAATAGCACTTTGGGAGGAGGGTTAAATAATAAACCAATACTGTGGATGACTTTTAGCAAGAAGGATAAAAACGTAAATTTCTAGATCTAGTACTGTATCTAATTTTATCTGCTATGGTTAAATAGGTCTCTCGGAAGAGTAATAAAACTTGTATATTAATATTCTAATATATCAGCTGTAAAAATAACTTTTGGTATGCTTGAATTGTTAATGTCATTTTAAAATAATAAAAAAACCTTAATAAAATGCAAGCAGAACAAAAACTCTTCATGTATTTTGAATTAAGATTTCAAACATCATGGAGTTTTGATTTTTTTCCCATTCTTTAAACAAAATCTAAATTCTTGGTGTACTTTCTTCTTCTTTGGAGGTTGAACTTTATTTTTGTAGCTTCACTTTGATATAAAATGTAAGTTATTGATATAAATTAACTACCGTATTTAAAATTGTAAGTAAGTTTAAGTACGAGTAAAATTTATTTTCGTTTTGAAGTTTAGGAATCATTGACTATCTCTGCTTTTATACATACACATACAAGTTTTCCTTCTTCCCGTCCGGAATTCGGGCATGGAATGGGTTGCCTGAAGATTCCAGGAAAACCAACACTTTATCAACATTTAAATCTCTCATAAAAATGCAGGACTAAACACAAACCATAGATAAGCGTAGGACGCAATAATCTTCTGTATAGAAGGAGCGTCTGTAAACAGATAAGATAAGATAAGTTATTGGAGTCATTCACCAATAGTTAAGTCATTAAACCTAGAAACACTAGAGGATAGAAAAACAAAGACTAAATTAGTAATAATACATAATGCAATTAGTTTTTACTTGGAAATACAACACAATGATCTAATATAACGCTCAGACAGACATAGGGATAAAAACGCTTTTATTGTCCCATATGCAAGAACAATCACATACAAATTCTCCTTCTTACAGTCTGGAGTTTGTTCATGGAATGGGTTGCGACCCTCTATCAACATTTAAAACTCTAATAAAAATGCAAGACCTAACATAAACCATGGATAAACAAAGGATATAACAAGCTTCTGTATAGCAGGATTGTTAATTTCGATTAAAGCCAAAAATTGGCATTTATAGTGTCATAACCAACATTTATTAAAAGTACTTATCGAAATAACTCTGGAATGTCTTCTTTATATGACATCTTTTAACCAACAACGCAAACAGACAAGTGTATTGACATTATTTGGTCCAAGTGATGAGCAGGTCTTATCGACAATATAACCAGCCAAGTTGAACAATCGTTCACATAGCTTTAGATTGTCTCAGCTGAAGTTTCTGATACTGTAGTGGATGTTTGGTTTGCAGGTCATATGTAAGCCAAGTGTTAGAACCATGGTAGCAATGTTCCCTTTAAGCAGCGCGGCTGCGCAGATATTTGACCGACGGCACGCACTAGTTTAGAATCACCGCACAGCAAATTTGGTAAAATATTGCACACAAAAAATGGACGTTGTGCAAATTTGCAAACAAGTTTTTTTTTAATTTGCACACGGACCAACAAAGCTTAGACTTATAAGGAACACTGCATGGTAGGCAAACGATTTCTCTCAATGGACAAAATAACCTTTATCAACATTTTGAACATTCACGTCAGTCAATAGTTTAAAACCAAAATGTTCATGTAATCGTAATTAGTTTTATATTTATCGGCCGAAATATTTAACTTTTTGACTTCCAGTACATTTATAAGGGGTGGGTCAATTAATCGTTTAAAAAAAATTTAATCGTTAAAAATTTTAATAATTAATCGAGACATTAATCGTTAATTTCCGCAACCCTAAAAAATATTTCCCTTATTTATTGCAACAAAAGAAAAGTTTTCATAAATATGGTACTGGTGACACTGTAGTAACATGTAATAAGTAGAATCTTTGCCTATAATGGGCTAAAATGTTTCCTTCTCTCTGTTATGAAAGCATGCACAAAATTGATGGATATTTTTAAAATATTTTTTGTCAAAGATTTTAACTCACAGTATATGCTTTAAATGATTCACAGTAAAAAAAGTGACTGTGAATAATGTTCATTTTCTAACTGTCACTCGCCATTATTTATTACCTCATTTTAATTTAAAATAAATCTTTTTCTTGAACTTTTTTTTGTCAACTAATAATGAAAATACCGGTAATTGAAATTTTGGTATGTATCTTTTATTAGAAAGATGCATGTTTTTCCCTTGACCCCTGTCTGCATGGAGGACACTGTAGTGCAATTGGTGGCAACTACTCATGTACATGCCAACAGGGGTGGACAGGTGAGAATTGCAACATGACTGAAAACTACTGCAGTGAACAAAATCCATGTCATGCAACCGGCCAATGTTTTGACCTTATTGATGAATATTTTTGTCAGTAAGTAATTATTGTTTTTATTATAGCTATTATACTCTCAAATATGAGTAACAAGATCTTCTGTGTGTGGCCATATCAGTAATAAATTATAGAATTGGAACTGACTATAGAGAAACAGTATTTTTTTTAAACATTCAAGGTGAATAGTCAGTGTGTTGTTAAATTCCTTCTTATGAGTTTTTCATAAATTGTGGCATTCGTTTTATTTTTTTACTTGGTAAACTTGATAATTTTAAAATAAACAACATATGGCTTAAAATATACTTATGGTTTCATATGGCCAGTTTAAATGATTACACAAATAAATATATAGAGAAGAAAAAAAAGAATTACCCCAAAACATTAATCCTTAATCTAGGTAGGTGTCAGCAGATTTAATAATAATAATGCGACAAAGGTAAAGCATTATATGCCAAATGATAAAGAATGTACACAAAATTATCCAAATGAAGACCACAGCAGTGGGGGGAAAAAAGAAATAAAATAAAACAATTAAAATTAAAGATGCAGATTCACTAAATTCACATTTAATTGTGTCTACATACATTACTATTGTCCCAGATTTCAACTTTGCTTGTCATTGCTAAAATTCCAATATTTAGATAGTAATAAAAAGCTTGACTTAATTATTAATTAGGTGGGCTTGGTAGTTTTACTGCAATTAAAAAGGGGGGAGTTAAGAAAACACAAATTAGTTTAAGATCTAACATCATTTAAGAACAACGACTTATAAGATATTAAAGTCAGGATGAATCATTTAAATCATTTTAAAGTAAAGAAATATGTCAAAATTAAAATATGTTTAAAAAAAAAGAAAACAATATTTTTTCTCCTTAACAGTTTTAATGGTGGGTCTGCTTGTCATGATACAAAAATTGTTCAAAAAGGTGATAGCTGAAAACTTTTGCTTGGATTTTTTAAATTTATAAATTTTCAAGTTTTAAAATTATCCAATATATCCAGGTGTTCAGCAGGAACGTTTGGTAGTGATTGTGAGCAGAAAGTAGAGATCTGTCAAAAGTTCACAAATTCCCTTTGTGTAAATGGAATATGCACACCTGATGGTGGCAGTGCCTCTTGTTATTGTGGTGGAGATGATGATGGTTTGTGAACAATAAATATCTTCTTCATCATCTTATTTATAATTTTATATATTTATAATTATTTACAATTCTTTACAATTAAGTCTAAAAACAATTTTAAAAATGTTAAAGCTATATAGTCATTCCTCTGATTTTTTTCTCCACCTAAGTAATGTATAACTAAGTTTTAAAATAAATATTTTCATGAAGATGAAGAAAGTGGTAGCTTTATTTGATCAGTTTATAAATATAACACTATGTTACATGTTCATTTGTTTTAAAACTCACTTTACTTTATTATTGGTCTTCATTTTTGTAAATGTCCTAAATTTTTAAAAAATTTGGAGAAGTTCATAACCTACCTAATATTTAACATAGCCTTAATGTAACTAAAGAAACAATTATGAAATGAATATTTGCATTTTAACATTACATTTTTTTAAATAAATAATAAATAATCAAGAGGTACAAAAGTAAAAGGGTTCATCTGGGATAAATAAAGGTAATTTAAAAAAGATTTTTAAAAACCTGCAGAAGGTTTTAGATAGCATGAATAGAAAATTAAATTTAAAAAAGTACATAATTAATTAATTTATTTTGGTTTATACCTTGAACAGAATACACAGGGAAATCATGTGAACTCTTGAAGAACTTTTGTGCAATTGATCGTTGCAATGGTTCCCAATGCAGATTAACCGACACAAAATTTGAATGTGCTTGTGAAAATGGTAAGCTCTATTCATATTTTAAAATTCTCAATACTACCTATGCATAAAAGATAAAAGTATAAATCTTTGGTAAATTTTATAAAAGTTCAATGCTTTCAGTGATGCATTATAATCAGTCAAAATTAAAATATATGTACACATAACAATTAATTTTTCAGTGAACCTTATTATGAATGTTTTTTATTACCAAAATTATGTAAATATTTAATTTTTTTGTAAGGAATCCTATACATGTATTTATTTTAGCATATTTTAAGTATACTTTTAAATATTTAATTGGTCATTACTCTCTAAACTTTAAAATTATGTTTTGACATTCACTGGTGGATACTTGAAGTACTGAACTTGGTAATACTGTGTAGCTTCTTTTTAAATTCTCATTCATAATTTTGTGCTACAGAAATACTACTATATCTGTATTCTTTTAAGAGATTTTTTGTTTGTTATAATCACTGTTTTAGAGTGTACTGAGCATGCTAGATAAGCCAAGTAAGAAATACAATTTGATCAATGTAGGAAAATATTGATGGCAGAACACCATAAAAACCACAAGGAACTGCTTCATATCTCCAAGCATCGTCTTATCTTATCTTATCTTATCTTATCTGTTACAGACGCTCCTTCTATACAGAAGATTATTGTGTCCTATGCTTATCTATGGTTTGTGTTTAGTCCTGCATTTTTATTAGAGATTTAAATGTTGATGAAGTGTTGGTTTTCCTGGTTTCTTCAGGCAACCCCTTCCACGCCCAAATTCTGGACAGAAAGAACAAAAATTTGTATGTGTTTGTTCTTGCATACGGAATAAGAAAGGTGTTTTTATTCTTATGTCTATCTGAGGGTTGTATAAAGTTATCTTTGTGTTGTATTTCTAAATTAGAATTAATAGCTTTATGTATGATTACTAATTTACTCTTGGTTCTTCTATCCTCTATTGTTTCAAGGTTTAATGATTTAACTAATGGTGTTATTCTTGTCAGTTTTGAATATTCTCCAGTAATGAATCTGGCAGCTCTTATTTGAATTTGTTCTTGTTTATCAATGTTTTAATTGGTGGATGGGTCCCATACACAAGATGCATATTCTAGTACAGGTCTCACCATTTTAGTTTTATATCTCTATTACAATTGTAAAAGTTTCTTTTTATAAAGCCTAAGGTTTTTTTATTATTTTTTAATAACTTCATTGACATGACATACTTGCTATTAACCTTATCATATGAAATATACTGTTTCAATGGAAACAAAATCTCTTTTTTCAGTAAATAATGCTGATGGTACATCCTGCAATGAAATAACTGATGTTTGTATGACATGCCCGAAAGCTTATAGGTGTGTTATTTATACTGATGACAATGGATTTAAAAGGCCAGGATGTTTATGTCCTCCTAACCAGGTGCATGTTGGAAATGAATGTTTAGGTAACTCTTACAATTTTTAACGGAAACATAGAGGGGAAATCTTTATTTAAAAACACTATTGACAAACTGTTTATTGTATAAGTCAAGGAAAAGAACCATAAATTGTGTTTTGTTGCTTGCTTAAAGCCTTCATAACAATTTCCACTACACAAACTCTTTCATACTAGCAAACACAAAACACATACACCACATGAATACACAAAACAAACACCATGTGATACAAATTAATCACACAAACACATTACATAACACAAATAAACAGCACAAAACCACAGGAAATTAGAATAATAATTAAGGTAATACACAAAAGCATAACATAAACACACTACACACACTCACAAAATGCAGGTGCAGCAAACGACCACACCAAAAAACCAATAAATGTTTTTTTTTCTCAACTGCATTCACTCATTTAGCCAAATCTGATTTGTTCTGATTACCCTTGAGCTACTTCTCTTTTCACATTAAAACTTAACTTTTGACTTCCTAATAAATCAATCAGGATTGTAGTAATAAACTATAATCCATCATCTTATCTTATCTGTACAGACGCTCCTTCTATACAGAAGATTATTGCGTCCTACGATTATTTATGGTTTGTGTCTAGTCCTGCATTCTTATTAGAGTTTTAAATGTTGATGAAATGTTAGTTTTCCTGGTTTCTTCAGGCAACCCATTCCACGCCCGAATTCCAGACGGGAAAAACGAGAATTTGTATGTGTTTGTTCCTTGCATATGGAATAAGGAAGGTGTTTCTATCCTTATGTCTATCTGAGGGTTGTATTAATTTATCTTTGTGTTGTATTTCTAAATTAGAATTAATTGCTTTATGTATTATTACTACTTAACTCTTGGTTCTTCTATCCTCTAATAGTCTAATGTGTAAAGGTTTAGTGATTCAACTAATGGTGTTGCTCTCGTAAGTTTTGAATATTCTCCAGTAATGAATCTGGCAGCTCTTTGTGAATTTGTGCTAGTTTATCAATGTTTTCTTGGGTTGATGGGTCCCATACAGAATATGCATATTCTAGTACAGGTCTCACCAAAGTGAGGTTGCATTTTAATTTTATATTCTTATTACATCTGTAAAATTTTCTTTGTATAAAGCTTAAGGTTTTTTTTGATTTTGTAATGCATGTAACTTCATTGACATGGGGATTCCATGATAGTTTCTCATTTATTATTAATCCTAAGTATTTTACATCTTTAGTTTGGATTTTACATCTTTAGTTCTTTTCCATGAATAAAGTATTTTGAATTTATTTGTTTCTTTTCTTGCTTACTCTTAATTAACATTTGACACTTTTCTGGGTGTAAAGACATACTCCAGTTAGTTTCACATTTTAATAATTCATCTTTTTGTAAAATGTTGCTATCTTGTTCTGATTTAATTGTTCTATAGATTATACAATCATCAGCAAATAACCTAACTTTTGTTCCTGTTGAGATGTTGTTGGGTAAATCATTTATGTAAATCAATTTTAAAAAAACGTAAAAAAACAAGTTTTTTACTATAAATCCTTTATGTACGAGACATAACTAAAAGAATGTTCATTATAATACGCAGCGCAAGACCATCCAAAAATGCAAAATTGCAGTTGTGTCGTAAAACATGTTTAATATAATGCGCACCGATCAGGAATATGTTTATAAAAAGTGTTGTCAATAAAAATATGCACCTTATTGCACGACAGAAAGGTTGTTCAATATAATACGCACCGCGACACTCTATCTCAAAAATAACATGATACATAGGAATAAATAAAATAATCTAAAAAATCAATAATTTAATTACGGTACATGCGATCGATCTGAAATTTGGATACATTGTTTTTATCATTGGTACAAAACTGCCTGCAAAATTTCAACTCGCTAGCTTACGAGGAAGTGGGTTAAAAATTGATCCAAAGTTTTGGCGACAAGCAAGGGTGCAAGCAAGCAAGCAGACACCACGAGTTAATATAAAGGATTTAAAAAGAGTAAGGGACCTAGCACAGTTCCTTGTGGAACTCCTGAGTTAACCTTTATTGGTGCAGATTTAGATCCATTAATTATTACAGTTTGCTCCCTGCCCAAAAGGAAGTCTTGGATCCAATGATGTAAGGGACCTGAGATTCCAAAGTAATTTAGTTTTTTGAGTAAACTAAAGTGGTGAACTTTGTCAAATGCTTTTGAGAAGTCTGGTAATAGTGTATCTATTTTATCATTCTTGTCTAAACCTTTTGACAGATCATCTATTAAACCTATTAGTTGCGTTCACATGAACTGTTTTTTCTAAAGCTGTGTTGATGTGGGCATAGGACATTATTTTTTTAATTGGTTAATTATTCTACTATATATTATGTGTTCTAGTACATGTAATACTGGTGAGTGATACAGGACTATAATTACCAGGGTCTGATTTATCACCTTTCTTAAAGAGTGGAGTTACGTTTACTAATTTCCAATCCTGAGGCACTTTACCCTGGTTTAGAGAGGCTTGAAAGAGAACTACACAGATTGGGGACAGTTCATTGCTTAGTTCTTTTAATAACCTTGAAGGCAATTCAGCTGGGCCAGTAGCTTTGTTTATTTTAAATTTTTTTAGGAGTGTATGTATACCTATCTCATCTATAGTTATGTTACCTATTTCTTCCATTTTATTTAAATTTATTAATCCTTGGTGAGGCACTTCCTAAAATTTCTGCATCTTTTTTTATCTTAAAATTCTATTCAGTAAATAAAGAGGAATAATATAAATCTGTGTGTTATTTATGTCTGAACACTTAAATGTGGAAATTCCAGAACACGATGATTTATAATTTGTTAGCTTCTTCCTTGGCTTCCTTATATAAAAAACAACTTTGGGGATTTTAAAAACAAGTTGCAACCTAAGAGTTGAGATTTTTGTAGACAGCAGTAAATAAAACAACACTAAGAAAAATGTTTAATTTCTTATATATCCAGAAGTGGAAAAAGACTATGATCTTGTCTTCTTGGAAGAGTTTTCTAAAAGTAATTCTTGGATCACATCGATAAGAGGATTTTATTTGAATAGCACATCTGGTCTAACAGTTAGTATCTGGGTTGCCTCTGCAAAAAAGATGACCACATCTCAGTTTGTACTAGCTCTAGTGAGGTAGGCTAATTTTTGTACCTATTAAATTTTAGAGTATATAGTTTTTTCAAATTATCATTTTATTATTTTTCTTATCGAATTGGAAAATCTTAATTCGTGTATTGAAATGCAAAAAAAAACCCAAAACAATTAAGATGTAAAAGACCTTTAGACTAATATATTTTTTAAAGTCCAACTTTACAAAATGTTGCCAAAATTATGAATAATCAAATAGTGTTTTTGATGTGTTTGCCATGAAATGAGAACAACTATGGGTAAAAGATTAACTTAATACAATAGAACATTATAGATCAACAGATATGTATTCAATTTAAATAAAAAATTCATAAATGGAAATTATTGGTGACATGCATTTACAATTTGCAATAAAGCTTCACTATAAACTTGTTTATTATATAATTTTTATATATAAATGTAACAAAGTAATATTTTTGCACATATTTTAGTTTTCTTTGAATATTTTCAAAAAGTCTTTTTATTAAAATTAAAAACCATTAGCCATTTGTTTAAGATTATATTCTTTTTCTCGATCTAAAATTATTTCTACAATGCATACATTTTATTTAGTTGTTTCAGCATTCTAAAATTATTTTTTCAAACTTTTCTTTTTTCAGTTCTGATGATATCACTCAGAGATTTTTCTCCATATTCAGTGACCATGCTGAATTTTATAATACTTCAATAGCTTATGGAGATAATTTTAAAATTGATGAAGATGGCAAATGGCATATAATAACAATAACCTGGACATTTGAAAGAGATATTACTATTTATGTTGATTATAAAAGATTTCCCTCAAACATCAAAACTAGTGAAGCCTATCCCAGTGAAAGGTGAGAGGAAAAATGTGCCAAATATTTTCATTAAATTTTAAAAAGTGTAAATCACATGTAATCAATAATTAAGAAATAGAATTGATTTAAATTTTATGAACAAAAAGAAAACTTAAAAACACCCCTCAAGATCAATATACAATGGCGCAGCTTACATCATCATCAGTGGTGCTACAAGCCTGCTCAACTACATTCTTCCAATCCATGGCCCCCTTATCTACTGAGAGTCCCTCTTGACATCTTCAAATCATGTTATTCTCAGTCAGGCTGTAAGCAGCTTGCCTGTCTGTATACTTTTTTGTTGCTGTACAGACTAACATCCATTTAAGGTGATCTGTATGTAAAATTCACACCCTTCCAGCAAAACGTCTAAAAGATTCTTGCTATAATTGTTGTGTAGTGGATCGGCTCATTAAATAATTTTTTGTACTTGGGCTGGATCCTGGCTGTTGATCTGTATATTTTCTGACTTGTATGAATAAGGGGTTCAGAGGATATTCCTATATTATATCTCTTAAGTACTGTCATTACTGACTATACAAGCTCACAAGAGTCATAAATTTATGAAGCAATTTGACCATGAAAGTTTCATTGTATTTAGTTAAAATGTGACAGAGACATCTTTGGAGAAAACTTAATAAACAAGGCCAGGACAATGGAAATATTTTTATACCAACTGACTTAATACCATGTAGATTGTCAATATTCCTCTTATACTTTAAAACAAAACTGTTGTCATTATCAAATAGTTCAACTTTTAAAATACATCTACTAAGTTTATCTTTTTTTTTAATACCATTCAAATGATATTTCTTTAATTTCTCAGATTTGTCACTGTTCAACTTGGCCAAGGTTTCTATGGTTACATCTCCTATGTTCAGATTTGGAAGTCAACACTGACATTTACAGAAATATTATCGTTGGCACAAAATAAAGCTGCAGCCCCCCAACAAACTGATCTGATCTTAGGTTGGAGCTATTACTCTTATAATCCTTGGGTCCTCAAATCCAAAACATCATCAGCAGGAGTTGATGTTTCTATCTGTACAAACAGTTCAATCAATATCTTACGTCCAGGAAAAGATGTTTGTAGCAATGTGAATTTTGAGGGTGAGATAATAATACTTTGTTTTAAATTGTGACATTTAATCATGGATTAATGGATTCTTCCCGTCCGGAAGTTGGGCATGGCATGGGTTGCCTGAAGAAACCAGGACAACCAACACTTTATCAACATTTAAATTTCTAATAAAAATGCAGGACTAAACACAAACCATAGATAAGCGTAGGATGCAATAATCTTCTGTATAGAAGGAGCGTCTGTAACAGATAAGATAAGAAGATAAGATAAGATAAGATGGAGAGGTCTATTGGAATTTATTTCATTTAAAAATAAGTATTGTTTAATTTGATTCATGTCTCTCTTATCATTTAAAGCAATTACCAGTAGATTTCATTATTGACCTTTTCTCTTAAATCTCATAATTTTTTGTTGATTACAAATAAACCAATCTAAACATCTGAGAAATCAAGTAGTTCATACAAAATCTAATCGGTTCTGGTCAACATATCAACATTTAGAAATAAAACTTTTTATTATTTGAGTTGAACAAATATTTTGATTTGTATTACGTACTACTATTATAGGAATATAGAGAGGTCGTTCTTGAGGCAAAATTAGAGACTGATAGTATTTGTAAAGACTGCTCTAAATCAAAGTTCATTGTTAATGCAATGTCCTGGGGTCTTGTACTAAATTCATTAAATAATTGAAGCTATTTTAATGTTTTTTTACACTATGGCCTTCATTCTGAATTTGGTGTCTCCTTGATGATAACTTTGCTCCCTGTCTAAATTCTTGTTGATGCAAACAAAAATATCTTTTACCTGGCCTCAAACTTTTTAGTCAAACCCTTGTAAACATATAGAGTAAATCAATAGTTAATATTTTTACCATCAAGGAAAGTTTTACACCACTTGTAGAATTAAATGGATTAAATCTTACTTTCAGATAGAACACCACCAACATTAAGCAAAGCTTGTCTACCTGATGTATTGTTACATACAGACTACAGCCAACATCAAGTCAGCTCTAGCAAATTGGGTTATAACTTTACAGATGATTCTGGAGTTAACAATGAAGAGCCAAAACGTTAGTATTTAAAAATACATTTTGAGGACCTCCAGTTGAATGATCCCTTACTTCCCAAAACTTTAAATTTCAAAATCATGCAAAACTAGTAAAGTTGAAAAAGATGAAAAAGAAGTGTTAATTTCACCAATAATTAAGAGAATATAATTTAAAAATGGCTAAGTTGAAAATATCTTATAATGCTGCTGTGAACCATTTTAAACACAATTGAAAATACATTTATTTTGAATTGTCTAAATATGTTATATGCTTTACACTCATTATTTAACTAATTCTTCCAGTACAGTTTTTCTCACATGGAGCTTATGACATAGCTGTAGCTGCCACTGATGCATCGGGCAACATTGGAGTCTGCATGACCAGAACATACATTACACGTAAGATGACAGAGTAAAGGTCTCAATAAATTATGTAGTTATAAGATTAAAATGTGAAAATTTTTAAACTTATTTTAAAACCTAATCTAACCTAACTAAAGATGACAGAGTAAAGGTCTCAATAAATTATGTAGTTATAAGATTAAAATGTGAAAATTTTTAAACTTATTTTAAAACCTAATCTAACCTAACTCCGATCTTGGTGATATTTCTAGCCAATCAGTGCTATGATACAGTTCCAATGTATTTCAAACAATGCCCCAACTATGAAGGGGGAGAAGTAACGTGTCCTGATGGACAAGAGACTAGTGTCCCATCACCAAATTTTCTGACATGTGGTCGTCTCAAGTCATTTAATCTGGACAATATGTATGAAAACCAAGACAGAGTTGTTTGTGGTGGTAAGTATTTTACATCTGTAGGGGTTCTTTAGCTGTTTTAAACCTCATTTAAAAGTTTATATTCTTATTTATTTGATAGTATATAAATGTGGCATTAAAGAAATTTGTTTTTTCTCATTTAAAGATGAAATTTTTTTGTAGAGAATTGTAAAAAAAAACATTTAATAATTTAATAAGACTTTGCAAGAGAATCTGACTTTTCATATTGTAACTGCTGTAAAGCAAGTTGTTGTCATCGTACATTTGTTTTTTTTGGGTACTTTTCTCTCAAGGAAAGTGCATAGGGTAATTTTTCAATGTTAAGGTATATTTTTTAGTTTTATTTCTATAATTGATTTAGCCTATTGTGCCTTACATTATATTTATAACCACACCTGTCCCAAACCACTTAGTATTATTTTTTAAAAATTAATTGATATAATGCACAAAAATATTTTTTTTTCATATTTTATAAAGCAAGTTCAAGAATCTTGATTACAGTCACAGTTAGCCTTAAGTATAGTTTAGCTGTATCGACATTATGCCAGTCAAGTAGTGGAACTATTCAAAGTAGGATAAAGCAATCAGTTATAGTCCTACGAAAGACTTGGAATGGTCTGTGTCCAGACGATAACTGTTTAAATGTTGTATCTAATGGAACTTGTAATGGAGAAAACTTATTGGCTGTGGATCTTGTGATAAATAATATCTTGTAAGTATTTTAATGATGACATACAGTAATTGTATCAAAATAACAAATGAACAATGTACTCTTCATTTTCTGTTGTACACCAGAGTAGAGCAAATAATAATTCAAAAAGATATAACTTTTGAAAGAAAAATTCTACTAAATCAAAGAGACAATTTATAGAAATAGGAAGGAGCAAATAGTTTTATAAGTTTGTCTCATCACCTTCAAATTTCTGTCTTAACATTCTGAATTTACCATCTTTTTTTTCAATAATCGATAGATTTACCATTATTCATACTCTAACAGTTGCACATTTACTTTTCATTTATAACACATTTACTTTACAGTCCATGGCACTTTCTAATACTGTGATAAGTATAACATGATAACTGACCATTCTTTATTCAGAGACTTGATGAGCTCATCCAGCAGCAAACTTCAACTGACACCATGGGAGTTATTGGAACAAAGTATCAGAGAAAGAAAATTATTTAATGATTCTGAGGTAAAAATGTTTAAAGAGCTGTTAATTTATAAATGCCACAATCATAAATTGTCTGTGTTTTTTTTTCTTCATCAATTTCCTTCACATGTTTAAACATTGTTAATCTGATTATTTTAATGCAAATCCTCTTATAAGAGCAACTTAAACTTTAAATAAGGGTTTTATCTTCAGGTCATGTAATACTTGTAAGACAAATTTAATGTTGTGCTGTATTATTAACCAGACTAATAAATAATACAGTTTGCCATGAGAATACAGTTCAAACTTATGCAAATTAACTCCTGAGTCCAAGAGCCAACAAGTAGGACCTACTCAAAGGAAAGATGATGTTGAATCATCACAAAAATCATAAACAATGTTTAAAATGTGATGCCAATAAATAATAAACTCAAGCTGTCTTATACCAAAAGTTTAATTATACTGTTGTTAAACCATCACAAAACAATCTTCATGCTATGTTATATCTTTTTTTTTCGATGGGTTTTAATCAAATACAATTTTTTAAAGAGAATTTATAATTCAAAAGTAAAACAGGATATGAAAATTATTTTAATGAATGTCATTAGATAATTTTGAAATAAAGTTAAGAAATATCATGTTATGATGCTATTAATTTTATTCTAAAATATATTGGAAGAAATAAATCTTGTTAATCCTTTCTTAACTGTGACAATAATAACCTTGTTGAATAGATAAACAATGTGGCATCAGCAGTTCTACTCCCAGGAACAAAGGTAACAGACCAGCGATCTTGCTTCTACAAATCTGCGCTCGTTGGAAATCATTGTGGTAATTACAATGATAATTACAAAAATTTTCTATTATATTACAATTACTTTGTGTTTTTTTCCTTTTATCTAAATTTAAAGATATTACATCATGTGATAATATGAAAGTAATAAATAAAGTAGAAGAAAAAATCAAAAGGTAAACAAGCCTAAAAAAATAAATTATGGGGGAAAAAAAAGACAAAGAAAGAAAAGTTTTTTATTAATCTTTTCTTCATTTTGATCAACATTTGTAAGAAAATATTGGTGATGATAGTTGCTAAAGTTTAATCCTTTCAATTCATCAGTTGAATGTGGACCAGGCTCAAAGTATGACAATAATACCAAGAGCTGTGTACTCTGTCCACTTAATGAGTACAGCAATCAAAGTGGGCTGATGTTTTGTACAAGGTGTGAATCTAATAAAGTTACTCTACAGCGAGGAAGCTCAAGACCTTCAGATTGCAAAAGTGAGAGACACAAAATTTATGATCTTTATGGTCTGTTTTAGCAAAATACGTAAATTACAAAATATTCTAGATTTAAAATTGTCTTTGTAAGAATAGTAATGAAAACAAATAGGTAGACTGAAATAAAATAAAAAAGTCCCTTTCATTTATTTAGTTCAACAAAATTATATCTTAGAATAGATAGACATTCATCACTGATTCACTGTCTGTATATCATTCTATAAATAACCCGGCATTGATGCGTGATGTAATAAATAATGCTTTTAAATTTTTCTTCTTTTTCTGAAATTTAAATATTTCTAAGGGAAAAAATATGTGGTGTAAAAGGGTGGGACATTAAAATTATATAGTTCATGGTTAAAATAATAGTGTGCTGTGAAATACTGCAATTGTACACTTGACAATAGATACAGTAAAACAAAAAAAAATGTTGGCAAAGGGCCATCTTTAACAGATAACAGTAAAAACAGTATAAAAATTAAATTAAGAACACATAGCTGCTATGCAATAAACAAGAGGATAACATGCAGAAAGTGTTTCTTGAAAAGTACATTAGAGCTACGTGTTTAAATTATATTTTTGTTGTGTTTGCTCGTGGAGGTTACTTGTTGACAAGTTCATTTGTTGCTGTTTTTTTTTGTACCTATTTTTCAGGTTTTCTAAAACTTTGTTTTATTAATTTGTTTCTTCCTAATACAATAGCAGTCTCCTCTATATTATCATTATTCAATAATTTTTAATTGTTTGTTTGTTTTTTTCTACATAATATTAAAACATTTGTTTTTCCCTTATTTAGATTGAAATTGACATGTAATATAACGATTTTCCAAAAATACTTGTTTTAGTAAAGTGCAGTAGAGGTCAGATGTTGAATTTAACTACTGAAACATGCTCTGCGTGTCCTCCAAACTTTTTCCAAGACCAAGAGGGCAAACACTACTGTCTGCCATGTCCCCCTTTACATGGAACTAATGGGAGGAAAGGTTCAGTGCTGTCAACAGACTGTAAAGGTATTGACTTACTTGTGTGCCCTGTATATTTAAATTTTCTTCAAAGCTTGTGGTCTAATGATATGATTTTGATCTATAATATTCTAACTTATTAATCAACTGTTAGCTATTTTGATTTTTAGAAATGGAATATTTTTATTTAATGTATTTTGGGCAAATTTCAATAAATAAAGTTATTGTCTATCCATTATCTCCTTTACATTTTCTCCCAGCATTCTGTGAGCCTGGCACTCAACTCAATGAGACAGGTATATGTGAGCCATGTCCAAGAGGAACTTACAGAGTGGGTAACATGGAGGACCTGTGCACCAACTGCTCTAATAACTTGACCACTATGTCCACAGGGCATGATTCAGTGATGGCTTGTGTTATTCGTAAGTCTAAAACATCTGCAGTTTTAGAAAAAGATTTTATTTGCAAATATCTCCTGAGATTTAAAATGTTAAATAATAAATCAGGTTGTTTAAAAATTGACCTAAATATATTTGACTAGACTTCAACGGCCTAAATACAGAAAAGATAAATTCTGCATGGCAGTCTGGTTAAGTTTTACTAAGAACTCAGATAGGAACTAAAAAGTATGCTTTAATAAAAAAAAATTTAGGTTGTTGTATTTTGTGTTAAAAAACATGCTTAATGGCAAATAACCATATAAAATATATATTTAAACTTATTTACATACAAAATATAAACTTCTCGTTTTTAATTAACAAGAATTTACATCAGCATAAGTTTTTTATTGAATTTTTAAAAATGTGTATCTTTAGGAAATGAAAAGTAAAAAAATGTAAGATTTAGAATATCATTATTCATTTTACTCCTCAGCTATTTGCCCACCAGGCCAACATGCCACTAAATTAGAAGTTGGGTGGGTTTGTCAGCCTTGTGACTATGGCACATACCAACCACAAAGTGCTTCATTGGAGTGTGAGAGTTGTGGTGTAAACTTTACAACTACCAACAATGGATCTACCAATTCTAGCCAGTGCCTCTGTGAGTATTAAATAATAATAATAATAATTTGTATAGCGCTGTGCCCCAGCAAGCAGCTGGGCTCACAGCATTTCACCTAAAAATAGTAATACACATATATTCATAAATGCTTAAATATAAAACATTCATATCTTAACTACAACAAAAAGCAATACGATGGTGCACGTAAGCTATGTTTATCATTTAGAGAAATGTTTGTTTGTTTTCTTAATTAATTTTGAAAGTAGAGTATGAAGAGATGTATTTTTAGTGCAGTCTAGAAGGCCTTAGTAGTAGGAATACTGTGAATGTTTAATGGCAGAGAATTCCATAGTTTGGGGGCACAAATAGAGAAAGACCTTGCGCCAAATGCTTTAGTGTGTGTCTTAGGAACAGAGAGAATATGTGTGTCTGCAGAGGAGCAAGCTGATGAGTGGGCGAGTAGACAGAGAGAATCTCAGTAAGATAGGAAGGACTTGAGTTAGAAAAGAAGTTGTGGCAGAAAACAGACAGCTTGTAATCAATGCGTGCCTTTGAAGCAGTGTTACTCAATTATTTTCAGTCACACCCCCCCAATAGGAAGAAGAAAACATTTCGCACCCCCCGCGCGACAGTAAATATTATCATTTGTCTATAAAATTCTTATAAGTACACCATTTTGCGCCCCCCCCCCTTTGAGAAACACTGCTTTAAATGAATATTTAATGAATATCAGATTTTTAATTATTAAATAATGTTTAAAAGAAATCTGATATTAGAAACATTATTGTTTTTTTTTCTCCCGAAATCATAATCATTACTCAGTTGAGAATACATTTAAAAAAAATAATTTTAATTGAAAGAAATTTTAAAAACATTTTTTTACATTAAATATTTGAAAACAATGAATAAATTTTAATGAAAGATCTTTAAAATTTAATTTGAAAAATTAACACCCCTAAATTACAAGGCTTGGAAAATAATGCAAATGGACTTTAAAAAAATTCAGAATATAATATGATGTATAAAGAAGTTTTCATGCTAAATATCTATTGCTAAATTTATTGAAATCTTTATTTTTTCATTAACTTACTGTCACTTAGATCAAAATTTAAAACTTCAAAGTGAATTAAAAATGAACAATTTATTTATTGTTACAAGCAATCAGCAACATTACTAAGCCACTATCTGTTATAAAGGCATATATTTAACGAGCAACAAAGCCTGTCCAAGGACGTTCCGCCACCGTTCGGTGGCATGTTGTAACTCTCCTCCAACAGCCGTCTCGACAGACATACATGTCCATCACGTCAAAAATACTATTCATTATAGTTAAAATAAATAACTCATAAAAACAGAGCTTTTGACTATAAATCCCAACGGGCATAACTCAAAATAGTATTGGAAGAAATACTGCACCAAAAATAACTCGTTTTGAACGTCCGCGTAAACGTATTCAATATGATTGGCTGTAGGAGTCATATGTGTTTGAGGGACCCATCACTATCGATGACCGCACGGAACATAGCCTTTTATTATATTTAATAAAAATCTATGAACATACTTTTTTCATGTTCATTTACCTTATTTTAAAATTTGTGATAAATTATATTTAGCTCTTTTAGGAAATCATCCTTTCTAAATCTCAATCTCTCAAAAATAAAATCCCTTTTACAGTTTATTGTCCACCTGGCTATGAAGAATTTCCATCAATGTCCATGCAATGCAGACCTTGCCAGCGCGGCTTTTACCGCTCAGATAACTTAACTGAAAGATTTAAGAACTGTTCAGTTTGTCCAGCTGGTTTTACAACATCTGGCAATGGATCAACAAGTGCAGGAGATTGTGAGATAAGTATGTTTAATGAAAGTAGACATTGGCCGTCGTTAGCATGAGTTTGGGTTAGTAACGACATATATTAAAATCTAGACATTATTAAATTAAAAATGTGTCTAAAATATGAATACATATTGCACAAAATGGGGAATGAGCTAGAAAAGAATATCAGATGTCTTTAGTATGAAATATTATTTAAATGGTTGCTATTTTAAGTATTTTTTCTCATGCATTATTAAATATCAATTTTAAAAAAAATTAAAATGTCAAAAAAGTTAAGTTACATTGATTAGCTGAATTTCCATTTTTAGAAATGGAAAATGTGTAATTAAAAATGAATAAACCTAAGTGTTTTGAAAAGTATATTATGCCAATTTATAGTTTCTTTCAGATTAAGTAATAATCTTGAATTAAATATAAAATCACAAAACTTCAAGAGCAGTTAGAATTTAAACTTATCAAAATTTTATAGGAATTTGTCAAGCTGGAAGCTATCGCAATTCCACCACAAACGTGTGCATTAAATGCCCATTGGATCAATACCAGGAAGAAGCTCTTCAGGATGAAATGTGTAAAGCTTGCCCAGAGAAACACAAAACAAAGGAAGAAGGAACAAGTAGTATAGATCATTGCATATGTGAGCAGGCTATGCTAAATTTTGAACTTTTTTTCTTCTTACCCACGCACTTTTGTTTTTGAAATCGTGATAAATTTTATTCAAAATTCCATCCAGAGTTTGACATTTTAAATGCTAATGTATTGTAAATTGAGCATATTTTGTATGGGCTGGAAGCTGTGATGGGGAGGCTAATAGGTCTATATTAATTTGTGCAATATCTCAAAGTCAAAAACAGTAAATGGTTTTAAGATGGAACAATGATTTTAGTTGTATGCATAACTGTATATGTAGAAGTTCCCATTCCTTCCTTTCCAAAATATTTTTAAAAAGCAGTAGCCACTCTGTTATATGAATGATATTTTAAAATATTATTAAATAGCATTTTTTTTAAAATAACAAATTCAATATTTTATTTAATTTCCCAACAGTTGTGTGCCCTCCTGGCTTCGTGAATTCATCAGGAAATGTGTGCGTGCCTTGTGGCAGAGGATCATACAAAGATCAGACCATGACTTTTATGACAGCTTGTGCTAACTGTAGTGTGAATAAAACTACAGATGTTATAGGAGCAACATCAATCAGTTTTTGCTCCTTTGGTAAGATGCAATAGTAAAGACAATTTTAACAAAAAAAATTCTTGTATTGTAATAATAATAATAATAAATTGATTATTTATATAGCGCTCTATCCCAGTAAGGAACTGGGCTCACAGCGCTTTACATGAAAGAAATAACATACCTATAAATATTAAATTAACTTTCATATCATAACAAACACAAAAATTACAGTACATAATACATAAGCTACGTTAATCATTTACAAGGAATGTTGTTTCATTAATTTTGAAAATAAATGTTGAAAAGATGTGTCTTAAGTGCAGTCCTGAAGGACTTGGTTGTTTGAATACTACGTATGTGTAATGGTAGAGAATTCCATTGCTTGGCTTCACAAAAAGAGAACGACCTTTCACCAATTGTAATTCATTTTTAAAATAGTTACTCTTTAATTTATTTAAACTACATTTCCAAATAATTTGGATAAATGAAAGTCTATTTTAACTTACTAACCTAATTTTGTTATTTTATTAACAGCAAAATGTGATGCTGGTTATATCATCTCTAAAGATAATTCATCTTGCCAACCGTGTCCTCATGACTTCTACCAGCCCATGAATTCACCCTTTTCTAATATAACTTGCCAAAATTGTTCAGGCAATTATGGAACAATGGCTGAAGCAAGCACCTCACTTGCTGATTGCAAATGTAAATATTTCATGGTCATTTTGTTTTGATGCAAAGATTACTCGATGCCAAGAATTAGAGCTGTCCATTTATTTATCAAATATTTTTTTTAAATTGCATTATCAAAGCATAAACTAATTTTCTTTTAAATACAATTGTGAACAACTTTTATTAATGCTTTCATTTTAAAATGTCCTGAAAGTAAAAATTATTGCCAGGTTTTCAAACATTTACAGCAGCGATAAATTTACTTGCTATCTTTATATCAGCAACCTAACTATGCAAGCTTAAAATTTAATAAAAAATATAATCTTTGAACTCTCCAAAAATTTTGTCAGTGAAAGCCAAATAATTTATCAGCCGATCTTCTAATAAATATGTTAAAAATGAACTAAAAGATTTTTTTTTGCTTTTCTTTCCTTTCAGTTTACTGTGAACCTGGCAAAGGAATTTCAGCTGGAATGTGTGTGCCATGTGATAGAGGTTACTGGAATAATGGTAATACGACATTAAGATTTGAAAGCTGTCAGGCCTGTCCAGTAAATTACACCACAGAAGTCCTGGATGGGGCTACATCTAGTGATAACTGTTCTCTGCGTAAGTCAAACATATTATCTGATCATAATTGAAACATATTTGACTTAAACTACAGCAATTAAACTAGTTTGCTAAAAAAATTATTTGGATTAGTTATGATTTAGAAACTTAAAAATATATAATTCATAGTACAGGGGTCCTCGGGTTACGACATTGATACGTTCTTAAGAGTCGTCGTAACCCGAATTTCAGCATAAGTAGGAATATTAAAATATATATATATATACAGTAAAGTACTGTAAGTACAGCGCTATAAAAATGTTACAGTTAATAACATTAAAAAAATTTAAAAAAGATAAAACACTTCCTTACCACATTAAAAAAAAGTTTTAAAAAAGAATTTTTTTTTAAAAAGTCGAAATGACACGCAATATCATTTTTTATATTTTTATGGGGGCGCGTTCGTAACAACAAAAACAGCATAAGTCGGGACCAGCGTAACTCGAGGACTCGATCACCAAATCTGGGCAGTTTAACTTTAGACTTATGTTTCCCTAGTTGTTTGTGACACAAAATTGGATTATTAATTGTTATTTTAAAGATAATTGAGTGTAGATCATTGAATGTAGTTTGTGTGAAATTTTTAAAAAAAATAGTTCGAATTTCTTTGTTTATGACGTTAAAAGACACATTTTCTCAAAGAGGTACGTTTTAAAGATTTTATTTTGAAAACAATAATTTTATTTTTCTTCTCAGGTGCTTGCCCAGCAGGGCAAAAAATAGATGGAGATCATTGTGAACTTTGCCCAGAGGGCTTCTACCAACCAGAACCTTACCAAAAACATTGTAACATGTGTCGTAATGGTACAAGCACAAGTAGTCCTGGCACCCAACAATCTAATGAGTGTACAGGTAATTTCAGTATTGTGGAGTAGCTTGATTTAAATCAATATACATTGCAAAAGCAAAATACATTAAATAATTTCCTAAATTTATTTAAGTTATTATTTGTTGTAGGCCTATAAAGAATAAAGGCCTGCCATAATACCTTGCTCAACACTAGGTATTTATTTATCATACAAATGTATGTGTTGTTGCAATGAGCTGATTTACAAGATTTTACAAGTATAGATATTACTTTACTACATAAGATAACAAACTAAGTTAAACTTAAATTGTCTGAATAAAAGAACAGTTT
Organism: Ampullaceana balthica; assembly: GCA_944989445.1. Lineage (NCBI taxonomy): Eukaryota > Metazoa > Mollusca > Gastropoda > Lymnaeidae > Ampullaceana > Ampullaceana balthica. Next base: position 192,149 of record CALYLW010000155.1, read on the forward strand.
TTATTATGGCTCTAGATCAGGACTTCTTGTACACCACACTACATACTCAGTACAACACTGTTCGCTTGGTACACACTACACACTTTGTTGAACGTTTATTCAATTCATTGTAAAATGTTCATTATTGACGTAGACAGTGTCATAGGCTGTCATTGTAGATATCAGATACTCTCCATATGTTGGATAATAAATATTTTAATAAATAGTATTAAATACTAAATAGAAAGTAGTAAAGTACACCCCCTTAGCTCTTACACCTACATGTGGATATTTCCGGAATCTGGATCCGGCAAATATTAGGGTCAAACTATCCAGATCCGGCATATAGTAAAAAACCATATCCGGCCATCCCCTAGTATGCACATTAATTTACTGTGCCATATTGTCTGGTATATTTTAAAAATAAATCTAGTTTATTATATCACTTGATGAAGGTCAACATCAATGAAGTTTCCATGTTGTATTGCAGTGGAATGTCCAGCTGGTCAGGAGGGAACAGAAAATGACACATGCATTAACTGCTCAGATGATGAGTTCAAGCCGCAGCTTAATTATGGTGTTTGTTACAAGTGCTCAGGAGATTTCACTTCTACACCTCAAAACAGAACAGTCTGTCATACAGGTTTGATATACACAAAAAACTGAATAAAATAAACTAAAAACACTTGTTCAAAATTCTTTTATATAATTAGTATAAACAAGCATCTAATTATATTTATTTCCATTTAAGTAATACATTATAGTAATGTGGATGAATACTTAACTGCGTTGAGATGATCTCTAACATATTCAATTAAGGTCCTTGTATTAATTATTTTTCATCTATAACATTATCATATTGTTGTAGTTTGGTTAACATTTCCAAGCAGTGTTCAATTCCAAGTCATATTATTGAAAAATTGTTACTACGAGAATGTGGACCATTAATTATTGTATACAATTGTGTATGGTTTCTCTAAATGACAGAATCAGTGTTTTATTATTTAAAAATGTTTTAAATTGGCTTTTTAAAATTTTGGTTGCTCTAGAGCTAGACTTGAACATTTTAAGCAAATGTGAACAGCTATATAACTTTTCCTCTTCACTCAATCAAAATGTCATGGAAGAATAAATGTACTGCCTTGTGTTCAAATAATATATGCTACCTTCGTGATTTAGGAATATTTTAAAACTAAGTTCATTTTGTCTAATCACATAAATAAATTGAAAAATCTTGTTCATTATACTATAATTAATTTATAAAGAATTGTTTAATATTTAGTGTGGCATAGGTTAATTTTTTTTAAATTCTATACTTTGGCTAGCTACCATTTGAGCAGCCTACAGAGGGTCAAACTTTGAGCTTCTATTTCAGCAAAAAATGCTACCTTTGAAGAGCATCACCTCTGTTCTTTACTTCCTACTCCACTGAGTATGACTCAGTTCATAAAAATGTCCCTGGGTCTATTTTAAAGTTGCACAGCTTTTAAGAACTTCAGTGTAGTTCAGCAACAGCACTTTTTGTGTCCTGTGACCTGCTTTGTCTGTTATTTAATTTTGTTGTCGTTTAGGACCAGCCTAAAAAAAGTTATTATTCTTTTCATAGTGTTCTGTGACTTTGGACGTGAATACAGAAATGGTGTGTGCGTCAACTGTCCTTTAGGCTATTTCAAGCCGTCAAGAAACAACACACTGTGTGACAAGTGTCCAGCCAACAAAACTACATCACATGAAGCTTCTAACTCTATTAAGAACTGTTCTGTTAGTGAGTAGATTTTTACTTTCTATTTTACTTCATACATTTTGTGTATCTTTGATTACAGTTGTGGCTGGAAAGACATATTTTTGAGGGTTAAAAGTTCACAATATTTCACTAAAATATTTTTTTAATAGAAATTATTAATTTTAAACAATAGTTGTGAATTTAAGAATGAAAAATCCTTTGAAAATATAAGTAATCTTTGGCTCCTACTCAATGTGACTAAAACATAAAATATGTGATTTTTATATTTTTACGATTTAGTTCAAGTTTTAGTTATACTTAAATCCAAAAGCATTTTAAATCTATTCGCTGCTAATAAAAAAATGTTTCCCCCTCTTGTTTCAGTCACTTTAGATTTTTAATAAATTCACTATTTCAAATATATATATATGGATATAACTACATTAATTTCCAACTTGTCTTCATAACCCTTCATTTAGAAATTACAGAACTTTTTAGGAAGTTATTTTGAAATCTAGTTATGTCACATTAATAACAATGCATCAAGACTTTTCAATACACAAATAGTTTTTTTTAGAGTTATGACCAAATAATTTTGTTTTAAGCATTTTTTTCATATAGCAATACTCTTATAAAACTTTTTATGAATATATTTAAGCATTTTGTGAGCCTGGATTTTACTCAGTTGATAATACCACATGTCTGCCATGTGCTATGGGGACCTACAAGAATTTTAGTGGGAACCAGGAGTGTGTTAAATGCCCTGACAAGACCACAACTGCTGAGGAGGCTAGCACTTACATCAGTGACTGTTATCTCAGTAAGTTGATAGCTGAACATTTTTGGCCATTGTTTTATTACAATTTAGTCTCTTTACCTAGCTAATGTTAGGTTGGGCAATATGTTCATTTATTTTTAGCTTTTGTTTCTACTGAAACATTTCTTGTGAATAGCATTTGACTATTAAATTGGGAAGAAAAGCATTAATACATCTACCTGGATTAAGGTTTAATTCACTTTAATTTTGCTTATTTGTAAATATTGAACAAAATATTCTCATTTAAGTGACATTTGTACATTAAAAAAACAAAGAACAAGAAATAATTATTGATAGTAGCCAGCTTTCTCTCTACATTGTTCTTAAAATTCTCAAAGTACCTGAACATCAACAATTTCAGAAATTTGTGACAAAGGTCAATACAGAAATCTGAGCAACGAATGTCAAAACTGTGAAAAAGGGTTTTACCAGGAGCTAGAAGGCCAGACTAACTGTTCTAAATGTGATCAGGGCTATACAACTCATCACGTCCAGTCTCAAAGCAAAGCAGACTGTTATAGTAAGTCTTATCGTAGAGACAGTGATGTAAATGTATCAATACATATATAAATTTACTTTTTTTCTTATTAAGTCTAAAACATCAGACCCCACAAGGGCAGCATTCTTGAGGGTATTACCCAAAAGGGTGCAAAAAAAAATAAGAGAAGCGCCAGGGTACAATGTCCGAGAAGCTGTAAATAGGGATAACGGAAAAATTAAATAATTAAATAAATAAATATACTTTGGGTTAGTGAAGCATCTATGCTTCAGATTTAATCAGTTCTAACACCAATAGAATGGTTTGAACACTATAGCAAATTATTTTTGTTTCAAACAGTTGTGTGCCCACCTGGAAACTATAGAAATGAAACAAGCAACACATGCAGTGGTTGTCCCAAGGGAACGTATCAAGAACTGAACTCTACCATTGTTTACTGCACTGCTTGTAGCGGGAACTTCTCTACTCGCACAGAAAATTCAACAAATAGAAATGACTGTTTAAGTTAGTGAAACACAAAATTATAATAATTATTTTATTCCAATGACTCTTTCTCACCTCAACCCATTTTTATATTTTGGGCATGACTTCTACACCTGTTGATGAAATACCACCTCATTGTGCCTTATTCGTTACCTGTTCAAAGTAGAACTCTATTCAAAACTGGAAAAAAGTTCATATTTAATATTCTAAAAGGGAAATAAAAAAAACATGTTTAACACTATTATTCTTTGTGTAGTTACCTATAAAAGCATGTAAAGGGGTTCCGCTTATAAGTTTTACAGAATTTAAATTTTCCCCACAAACTGATTACTTCATGTCCTATTTCTGACAGTCTCATGTCCTGCTGGTTATTTCCGGTCAACTAGACAAAATTGCACTCCTTGTCCTTTGGGACAGTATCAAAATGAGCTTGACCAAACAGACTGTCATAAGTGTAGCTTGGTCAATGGATACAATTCCACCACATTCGGAACGTCATCCACTAATGAAACAGATTGCTTTCGTAAGTATTTACTTTCTGCTGTTAGAGGCTTGCAAGACATTTTATTTGTGGCTGAGAGGAATTATCACTTTCACCCAGAAACTGCAGAGCTGCATGGTGTTTTATAAAGATAATTAGAATTCATTTAATATATTGAAAATTTGGCCTATATATTTTTTTAAAATATATAGTTATTGGATTTTGAGGAAACTTAAAAATTAATTTTAAATAAGAACTATTTACACAATAAAGAAGAAACTGGAAGCAACTATTAAAAATGTGGACATGAAAGGCCATGAAGCCTTAGACAACAAAATAAAAAAGATAAATCTGCTTCAACCTGAATGCAGTCCACCTTGAATTTCTTTTTTATTTTCGCTTAATTTGTTTGAATGGAGGTGTAAAATAAAGAAAATTAGAAGTCATGTGATTTTAAGAAAATTTAGCCATTTATTTTTAAAAAGATATGTTCATTGATTTTAGGAAAGTGTATAGAAAATTTTTGTAAAATAAATACACAGTGGAGAAGAAACTGAAGGAACAATTAAAAGAGTGGATGTTGCAGCCAAAAAGCATTAGTAAAGTTACCAAAAAATATGCTTCAACCTGCAAGCAGTCTACCTTCCATTTTATATTTCTCTTAATTTAGTCTGCATGTGTTTGGATGGAAAAGGAAACATTAAGTTTCAACAGTATTAGTTTCCCAAATTACTTCTATGAATATTTGTTAGAAGTACATGTATTTTATGCTCGGAAAATATGCCATAGTTACATCAATGTAAATATTTCATGAAAAAAACAACCAATAAATAGGTTGATAATTTTATGTATTTCTTAAATTCAGCATTGTGTGCATCAGGAAATTATCTGATCAAAGAAAACAGATCTTGTGCCAAATGCTCTTATGGTAGCTACAAGTCAAAGAATGATGACCTCAGTACAGAGTGTGTACTGTGTAATAAAAGCTTTACAACAATAATAATGGGAGCTACAAGTGTAGATGACTGTAAATTTGGTAAGTGATGGCTAAAACACCCAACACATGTACTAGGGGTCTACAATGGAACTCACATTCAATCATATCTAATGACCCTTAATCAATTCTGTTTTAGTGTATGATAAAACCAATGAGTTTTGAGTTTGAGAAAATGTTTTTAAAAAATTAAGGGCTGTGTAACTGCTCTGGGATATCATTTTAAAACCAAAAATTATATTTCATTTTGTATTTTTGTAATTGCCCTTAAAAATAACTTTATTTTTTTAGTTCTTTTTTTCTATTTTGTGTGTGTGTGTGTTAAAAATTGTTGTTATTACAGATATCTGTAAAAAGGGCTACCACAGACCTAACAGCACTTCGCTTAATTGCACAATGTGTCCGATAGGAACCTACCAAGATAGAACAGATATCTTGGCAGTATCTTTGTGCACAGAGTGTGGTGGAAATAAAACAACTTTGGTTGAAGGAGCATCTAATCAAGATAAATACTGTATTGGTAATTAACAAGCAAATTGGTTATTTGATTTGTTATATGCTTATGAGATGAATAAAATCTATGAGTGAATTGTAAACTCAAAATAAACAGAACCCAATAATTTCAATAAAGTCACAAGAAAGAGCAATAAAAATAATAAGCAAACCACTTACTTTAAAGCTAAGTTGGACAATCGTTTTTTAAAATACTTTTATACAGAGATAACATTTTTAAAACATACCTTCCTCAATTTGCACTTTCCTCATTGGCCACAGGATATGAATGATAAAAACACATGTTAAAAAGTGTTAGAATTTATATTAAAAGAACTATGGAAAATTTTATAAAAATAATTTTTACCCCCCCCCCTCAATCTTTTCCAATATTGATGCACAAATGGTGCCAAATAGGCCAGCATGGTCTGTTGTGTGTTCTAATCAAAAGAACATAGGATGCAATAATCTTCTAAATAGAAGGAGTGTCTATCATGTAAAAATAACAGTTGTGAACAGCTGACATACCTGCTATGTGTATAATTTAAAATATTATTTTTGTCCTTATGAGATCTCAAATTTAAAGAATTTTCTCTAATTAATTAAGAATTTTAAAATAATAAATTTTCATCAGTGTAAAAAATTTAAAAAGGGTTCACTGTTTTATTTTGTAGACAACTGCCCACCAGGTCAACAATATGAGCTAGATACCAAGAACTGCACATCATGTCCTATAGGGCAGTATAAACCTTTCAATGCTGAACTAAATGTAAGTTCTTGTTAAATTAATATCCAAATTTAATTATTTAGATAATTGTTATAGGACTGGACATGCATGCAAACAAAGGGAGATGATTGAATAAAAAGTTTTGTTTATTTTGGTCTTAAAAAGTACATTAGCTAGTTTGAAGTATTTTATTTTTATTAAATTAATTTTTTTTATAAACTTTTATCATTAGATTTGTCTGAACTGCCCAACAGATAAAACTACTATCACCCAAGGCTCTACTGAATGCATAGATAGTCAAGGTAGGGAAATTTCATAAAGATTAACTTAAATCTCATTTTATTGATATGATAGCTACACATGTTTGACGTGTGAAGGTGTTAACTTCCTGCTGTATTTTATTGTTCATGAGTTTGCTTAAATAACATAAATTTTTTTTATTTATATCTTTCAAATAAATTTGTCCTTTATTATATTAATGTACATTTGTAATATAAATATATTTGATTTCTTATAAGTAATAGTTATTAGCAATTTTTATAAAAAGTGAAATCACATTTTATTTTCATTTTTAAATTTCCTCATTTGTTTTCATTTTTTACAGTCAACCCTATACCTGTGATAGCTATCACAATGACTATTACTTTAGATATAACTGTATTGAGTTGTGATAATGCTGGGCAAATAGAAAGAGCTATTAGTTCTATCCTCAAAACACTGATGGTGAACACAAATATCAGATACCCCGGGCTGTGTACTTCAGATGGTTGTTCCAACGTTGGTACAAGCATTCTTAAAAGTTGTGGGAATTCAATACAGAAGCGTCAGACATCTTACAATGTCCAAATCAAATTGGAAATTCGTTCAATAAAGTCAGTTTATTATAAATATAACTTGTGCGCTATATTGTAGGCTAATTTTATAGTTCAATGCCTTTTTTAAATATTCATGATTTCTATTATTAAATTGTGAGTCTTTGGTCTAGCATCTGATCAAACTATTTAAATCTATTGAAATCATTTTTTTTAAAATATGGATCACTTTGAGAAATTTTATATTAAGGGCAATGAATTATCTATTTCAGCTCTTCCCTTCCAAGTGTCATTACTGAATCTCTGAGGTGTTCAGTTCAAGTGTTACGGGAGGCAATATATGACCTCAGACCTGTTGAAGACATGATGGTCAGTTTATTTTATAAAATCAATATATGACACCAGACTGTTGAAGACTTGATGGTCAGTTTATTTATAAAATCAATATATGACACCAGACCCATTGAAGACTTGATGGTCAGTTTATTTTATAAAATCAATATATGACACCAGACCTGTTGAAGACTTGATGGTCAGTTTATTTTATAAAATCAATTGATGTTAAGCTTCAAGCATTAAGTTTAAAATTGATAAATCTTTGGTTTCTTAACAATGAAATGTGCAATTATATTTTAAGTATAAAAAGCAATGCAGCACATTAAAAAAATTAGTTTCAATAGAGTATTAAATTATGATCTGCCATATTTCTACTCAACTTGATTCCAGATCAGTATTTTGGTCTTTTAGCCTCCTCAAAAAACATTTTAAAATTATAAAATGCTGATTCTAACAACACAATTTTTTTAATAGTTTCTAATTTATTAAATTTTGTATTTCCAGAATGCCAATAAAATAGGTAATATTTTGACACTAGACGTAAACGTCACTTGTCCTATTGGGCATCAATTCTATGCAAAATCATGTTCATGCGGTAAGCCTAGATTTTTATTCTGAATGTTGAATAAATGAGTCCTTATAAAATAGGAATGTATTCTTCTCAGGTGGAAATTATTTGCCTTTTAGATTTTGGGCTTATTTAGATTTTATACAGAAGGAATAAGTTTTTATGCTTTTATTTGACACAGTGTTATGAAATAAGAATGTGATAAAATATAAAAGCTGTAGAACCACAGCTTAAAAATGTTGCACTTCCAAACGTAATATACCACTCTTGCTAAATTCTTAGAAATGTATTTGCATGTTTCTTTTAACATATATATTTTTTTTACATAAAACTTATAATCTTATAAAAGAAATTTTACCCCGTGTTTCATGAGTTAATCTTGTTATAATCATAAGGTATTATTTAGATATAAAAAAAACTATAATGATTAGTTCAAAACTCTGAAAAATCAGTTACAATTTTGTTTGAAATACATTTAACAGTGTTAATTCAAAGTCTGATATAAAAATTTGCTAACCATAGTATGTTCTTTGATTCATTATTAATATATTAACATAAAATTTATCTGCAAATCCATTCACAATTTCTTGATGATGAAACATAAATTTTTCCCAGTGAGTTGTGATAGAGGTGAATTCTTGAACAGCACAAGTGGCCAGTGTGAGCCATGTGCAAAAGGCAGTTACTCCACAACTCCAGTGAGCACCAGGTGTGAGCTATGTCCCGATGGCCTGACAACAATGTCAGATCGCTCCAGTGGTAAAACTTCATGTAATGGTGAGTGAGCATCAGGAAATTATTGGTAAAATATGTCATAGACTGTGATGGCAGCTAGTGTTAAATTTGTTTAAAACCTTTTGTTGTATCACCAGATCTAAACAATCTAATTGATGGACTTATTTATTCAGATTATTTTTAAGACCATCAAACAACGACATGATGAGGTGGACACTCTAGACACAATCATGTTACTTTACTTGTGTTTTCAGGTCGTTGTCTTTTTGAACCAAAATACTGTGGTGAAAATGGTGAATGTCAAAATAACACGGATGGAATCAGTGAATGTAGCTGTTCACCACAGTACAAAGGCAATCAGTGTGCACTTAGGCTGAACTCAGGTGAGTGTTAATAGTTTTGGACTTGGTGTTTGAGGCTAATTGATTCTAAATTTTACCATTAAATAAACAAAAGTCTACAATTATCTAATACAAATTTTAAAGGTGGGTAATCTCAGTTTGATACTTTCTCAGGAGAAACAATATCTGAACTGAACATCAACATTTTTAAAATGTTTCTACTATTTGTTCAATGAAGAAGTTTACTTGCCAACATGTTAATTGTTTTGTTGTGTATTTCTTTAGGTTTTCTACCACCTTCTTAAATGAATTTATTGCTACTCAACCTGATTGCAGGCTCCTGTGTAATCAGTCTGAATTAAACAAGAGATTTCAACTAGAAAAAAAAATATTATAAAGAAATGTTTATTTTATTTAATCTTTTCTGCACAGACAATGATGACAACATCAGAGTTGTAGCAGGAGTGAGTGCAGGACTCGGTGCATTACTTCTCCTTGTTCTTGTTATCTTTGGTATTTGCATTCACAAGTAAGATTTTATACATTTTTTTCATTTTTTTAAACAATGGAAAAGCTCTGGATAGTAAAAATAACTTTTTAATGCTTTTCTGACATTAAAGATTTTTGGGGGGAAAGAAAAGGGTTAAATTTAGATGGAAAAAAATTATACAAATATTTCCCAGTAATGGACTATTAACAACAAATGATCAGCATTATTTGGCAACACCGTTCATGAAGGTGGTAAATGATGAACTTCTCTTCCATGGTAGCCTATTACCCAAAATAATTTGGTTATGGTAAATTCTTATAATGTTAAGTAAAAAAATTCTCAAAACTTATAATAATATGCCTGGATGTGCAAAAAAGGGTGAAAGAATATACTCCATCTCTAACATGAAAAGTCCTACAAGATTTGATTTATAAGCATTTATCAAAGTTATGATTATGGCCCTTTTGTACCTAAAGTAAAATAATGACTAGGACTAAGCCAATAGGTGATTCAGTGATTGTCATATTTGTTTATAAATTCAAGATTTAAATTTATAATAATTTCTACTAAAATTCAAAATTTTTTAATAATTCATGTTAATAAATATTTTTTTTTAAATATCTAAATTTACTTTTAGTTAATTACCATTGGGTTAATTCAAATATTCATGTTTCATTCAGGAGGAGGAAGCCAAAAGCTCATAAAAGTTTTACTTCGGCATCTGATTTTGTCGACAATCCATTTCCACAATTCGATCAGCCTATCATGATGGAAAACCCAGCTATGACTATGGTAGACCCAACAATGTATGGTGCCGACATCATGGAATTTTATGACAATGATCCATCTGTTTACATTGGAAAATCAAGCAGGACCTCGGCTAATTTTGATCTGATTGATTAAAGTCAATAATATGTATATATAGTAAATAGCTTCTAATCTGTTTCCAATGAATTCAAAGATTGCCTTTAACTTTAGATGAACAAAAAGTTAAATAAAATTATACTGGCCCAGAGATGGTAGATTGAAATTGAAGATCAACCCATTAAATTTCAGTTGCATTCATTCATTTTGAAAAACAAAATTATAATACTAAGAAATTTATTAAAATATTTATCAAATCCTACTGAATTAATACATGACTTAAGTAAATCAAATTGAATAACGTTTATATGCTTGTGTATAACTATTGACATGTTTACTTTGTATTTCTTACAGAAATTAAGGTCCATTAATATGTATTTATTCACATATAAACAAAGCATTACATATGTATTTGAAAATATTTAAATATTTTCAGATTGTATCTTCAAATTGTATTTATTAAAATTTTTAACTTTAAAAGTATAACAAAAATTTGTTAAATATTTTAATAAATTGTATAAACATATTAAGCTTTTCTTTGAATTGTTCCATTTGACTTATTTTTATTCTAATAATTTTTCCAACAAAGAAAGTACTTAGCATTATTTTAAAAATTAATTAAAATAATGTTTAGTCTGTATCCATGTGAGTTATTCATATGTCTGTACCCATTTAAATGTTCACTTATTGACAATACTTTTCTTAGTTCAAAATATTATATTAGTTGTGGTCAGATTGTCAAAAACAAATTTTCAACCTATGTGATATTCTTCATATAACGCATTTTTTTTGTGGAAAAAATGTTTCTCTTCTTCCAGGTCTTTAGATAAAGTGTATTTGTATGGCTGTTATATTGGTGGAAGTTGTTTTGACCATTGTGTAGCAGAAATTAATGTTTGTACATAAAAACATAATTGTGGTTGCATAATTTAAAAAATTATGATACATTTTAACATGTGCAGGAAAATAAAGATAATTGTTAGTTATTTCAGGAACACATACTGAAAGAGTTTCATTTTGTTATCATGTGTATTACTAAATGTGCAAGATTCTTGGCTATCAGTAGACCAAACTAATAAGTAATTTTTTGTCACACATTTTTCATGTGTAAAATTTCTACAAAAACCAAAGAAAGAAAAAAGCTGCAAACAACTGAATTGATTATACCGCTAAGGGGGGGATGACTTTAATCATGAGTGATACAAATAGAAATTCATTAAGAAGACACATCAAACATGAAAAATAAACACTACAAATTTTTTTTAAAATGTGCCATCTAGTTTTCTTTCACGCACCCTTTATGCTGCAGCAACATGCTGTTTAATTACGTTTCCCTTCTGCTGCCTCTATTCATCATAAAATTTTCTAATCCACTCATGGTCTATTACTTTTCTGTTGCTGTTCTCTTTGGATCATCATCATCAGTGGCGCTACAGCCCAGTTGTTCTCTTTGGATATTACACAACAATTGTTTCACTCTCATTTTTAATCAATTTAATTAAAATTTACATTATCAATTTGTCCCTATGTTTGTCCTTGTCAGGGGAACATTTTTTTAAATAATTTATTTCCCATATCCTACCCGTTAAATTCACAATCAGAGATAAATAAGATGAATAAAGTTGCGAGGGAATAGGTGAAGAATAACCAGCAAGTTAAAACAGCTTGATATGTTTTGATAGTGCTAACAGCCTAAATAGCTAAGATACATCCGAAGAGAAGCGTTTAGCTTGTGGGGGAGAAATAAATGTTTAAACGATTTCTTCAACAGCCCATCAAAGTCATGGGACTGAAATCATGGGAAATGTTTGATGTATTCATAGAACATAATGGTACTTCTGAGGCCCAAAGAAAACAATCTTTACTACTAAGACTTCAAGCCAAATGTATCTTACACACCTACAAGTAGCAAAATAGCACTCACAAGAGACAGGGGTGGATTAAGATTGCATGGGGCCCTTTGCTGCTATTCCACCTGGAGCCCGGTCCAGCCACTTTATTATACAATATAATAATTTTGGGGGCCCTTAATTTAGCCCAATCAGCCCCACCCCCTTAATCCGCCCCTGACAAGACATATTTGTATTCAATATGCAATTAATATTTTGAACAGTAATGTAGAAATTACTAGATACACGTTCTCAAAACGATAAGAATTCATCAATGGAGTTTTTAGATAATATCCACTAGCATTTCATTTCTATAGGTCCAAGTCGCTGTTTTGTTATTTATTATCAATGAATTGAATAAAATTAATATAATATAATCAAATGATACATGCATTGTATTTAAAATCGCAATAGCTTCTCCCAAAGTGTACACCTTTCTACACTCCTACTCCAAATTTCTCCATGCTAATCCACAACACATTGCAATCTAATTCCACAATCTACTCCGCATCGCAGCACATTTGGTGGTATACTAACCAGTGTTAACAATTTCTTCATTTTTGCCTGCCTATGCAGGCCTATGTGTTATATTGCATATATAAATATTATCTTATTATGCATCATGTAGCAGGCTAATCATGTAACTTCATAGTAGGTCTAGTATAAAACTACACACATAATGATAATATCCTAGTTGTCCATATGGTTAGTCATGTTATATTATCCTTAAAATCGTCTTAATAGTATGCCTCATAACAATGTATGTAATATGCATACACTGGGATTTCATATATGAAAATGCGCAATCTTTAGCAGTAAGACCACACATATCTTACAAGAGTTGGCCGTATGTACTGTATAACGAAGATATTTCATACATCATTAAATCGTTGTCCATGTATTTTAGCATTGACGCCACCTGGCTATCATCCCAATGATGTCCCTGCAACACAGAGACTCCGTTAAACCTCCCCACCAATTAAACACGCATGAAACAAATTACGATTTCGCTTTGTGCACGTCAACGTACGATAATTCCCACAAAGTAGAAGAAATCAGTGACGTCACACGGCCAGAGATGATTACCTGCAGTTCAACGCCACATCATCCTATTAGCACAGTTTCTCCACCTGCTGGCACTAGGTTCTGAGCAGGTAAACTTGCTATCGTATGTTGGCATGGCCCCTGCCAACCTTGAAACACATTCATCACGGGGGCTTTAAAGGGATTCCTTAATAAAGAAGATCGGTGATTTAATTTACCGGTGGATGGGAGGCTGTTTCTGGTCACGTGATCAAACATAGTCTTAAAAATTTAAGATTGACTGTGAACTTTTTAAGTGGAAAAAACACTTGAAGTCAAAGATACTCGTGAAGCGGTGCTATTTTAAAGGATTTGCTAAGCTGCTAAAGGAAGGGGGTTGTGATCATGCACGTTAATAAGATAAATTTACCAAAGTAGAAATGAGTTAAAAGAAACATAAAGTGCATACGTCATACATTGACGTGCGGTGAGTAGCTGGGTAGGTTGACTGGTGGGCTGGTTGTCTCATTACTTATAGTTATGGGCCACTTAAAGTCAATGAAGGATGAGAAATACTTGAATGTCGAACAAAATTTGACCTAAAACTTTTTCATAGTGTTAAAAAATAATTATTTATCTTCCCCTCAGTCTCAATGGTTGATACGTTGTTTTTTTTAAAAAATGTATTCTGCTGTGGCAACAGTTATTTCAGACTTAAACCCCAAAAGACATTTTCTTTATCTTATCTTATCTTATCTGTTTACAGACGCTCCTTCTATACAGAAGATTATTGCGTCCTACGCTTATCTATGGTTTGTGTTTAGTCCTGCATTTTTATTAGAGATTTAAATGTTGATAAAGTGTTGGTTTTCCTGGATTCTTCAGGCAACCTATGCCACGCCCGAATTCCGGACGGGAAGAAGGAAAACTTGTATGTGTTTGTTCTTGCATACGGAATAAGAAAGGTGTTTTTATCCTTATGTCTATCTGAGGGTTGTATTAAGTTATCTTTGTGTTGTATTTCTAAATTAGAATTAATTTTCTTTAGATATCACTTTTGAATGGAATAATACAAGCATAGCGCTTTGTAGGTTTAACTCTCGTTCATCGGGTAGTTTGTTACCAAAAAAGAACTAAACGTTAAAAAATAAAATTTAATTTATTAAAACTCAACACGCAAAGAAAGTTTTATATCAGTGCATTAATTTAGATTTATTCAATATTAAATTCAATCATTCGGTTGCATTTGCCACCCATCTTCACTTCTTCTCTGACATTCTTTGCGTATTAGATTTAAAAGAAACTTGCATTTTCAAGATTTATAAAACATTTTTAAAAAACACTATCATGGAAGCTCTAAAAAGTTTTGAATAACATGGTAAATACTAAATAAAGTTTAATAAAGTCTCTGCGCGATTTTTTAAACGACATGAATAATACATCTTTAACTTTCGTTTCAATTCAAAGTAAATAATTTACTTTCTTTGAAATTATTTCTTTGAAATTGTGTGCCCATCTCCACATTTACCCATACTTTGTTTGATTGTTTGCGTTTTCCTCTAGAAAATGTGTTCAATCATTTTTAAAAAAAATTACAATTAATATCATTTTAAATTTTACTTTGCTCTGTTCAACAATAATGCAAATATTCAGCTTTCTGGAGACCAATGATTCTATGTAGTGCGAAGTGTACAAAAAGCATTTCAAAGCTAACACTAAAGATGTGCCTTGAAAGATCGGTGTACAGCCATTTTACACTGAGAATGATCATGGCATCATCTTCAGGGGATATTTTGGGAAGAAATAAAATTCATAGGGCTTTTAAGATTTCATTCTTTAGAAAATATTACATTAACGTCACGTAATTAGTGAATTTGGTCAAATTTCTTAATTTTTCTAGAACATATATACATCTGAATATTATATAGCTTCTTAAATAAAGTCTCTAGATTTAGACTCGCGATTAAAAAAAATGTGATTGCTTTTGATATCAAGTGTAAACATTACTAATATATATCTGAGGAAAGGGAACAGGTGAATTCAGTGCCAGGAAAGTAATTGAGACAACTAAGAATAAGTCATATACGTAAAAAAACAACAACTTTTTATTAGATGAATAGATCTGACGTTAAGGCCAGTGGAATGGACCCCTTGTTGAAATCAGTGGACATGGCATCATGAAGTACAATGCAGCATTTAAAATCCACGTTTTTTGCTCAGGATAAGTAGTGAACTAAAAATAGGATTGGGATAAGAGCGCTACATAATCAGATGTCAAAATACACAAACATTGTCTTTTTGGAAGATTTTGGTACAGAAATCGTGTCATTCATTTTTGAAACAAAAAAAAAGATCATTTTAAAAAATCCAACTGCAGAATGTTTATTTATTTTCGAAAAATCATTTAAGGAAAAGGGAAATACAACTCTTCAAATTCATGAAATGCAATCAGTTTTCTGAGGTTTATTTTAAACAAAAGTAAATATTCATTTTTAAAAAAGCGGAGTAGTATCATTTTATGTATTTCTTTTCTTTTCTTTATACCCACCCGCTCAGCCTTAACAATACATTGATTACTCTGTAGTCCGCAGATTTGTCTCAGTTATGAAAAAAAGGGGGGGGTTAGTAAGTGGAGCTGACTTGTAAAGATGTTTATTTTCTGTTCGCTATGTTCATTACAACTTCCTTTTCTCTTCAACCGCCCCTTTCCAAATCCCTAACTGGTGTCTGCAGGCATGTCGGCTGCACAGATATGACGTTGTAGCCAGCCGATAATTAAGCGAGAGTCTAGTGAGAGGGGGGCGAGAGAGAAACGCCCTCTATGTGAAAGGAGGATACCTGTTAACAATCAAGCCTGTTAAATGACTTTTTTTCCCTTAAATTTTAGCGGAAAAAAATGTTGCTGTTTCTTTTAAAAAATTTTTTTAAAGATTTCAAACAGCATCAGACGTTGTGCTTGCCAGATTCTCGTTTTTATTCCGGGCTAGTTGTGTTTTGGTTTTTTCTTCAAGATCGTTTCCAGCTCTTGAGTCTACTACCGAGGATAATTCGTACTTATCTTTATTTAAAATAAAAAAATAACATTCAATTAGTTGGCGTACGAAGAAGAAAAAAACACATTCTGAAGCGTGATATTTATGTTTTGTGTAGATATTTAAGTGTATGTGCGATTGTTTCTGGCGTTCGCCAGTGCTGAAAAGTCAGTGAAGGAGTTCCTTAATTATATATCAAGTTGGACAAGTTTTAACGTAAGTCAGTATCTTTGAACATTTACATTATTTATTTATTTAGTTTGGCACATTACATCAGATATGTCACTATAATGGGGAACAGGTCAGTCATATCAGGTCGTTGGGACTGGTCAGTGGATGAAGTTGTTTGCAAGAGGTCAATGGGATGAGGGTAGAAAGAGGAGGTCAGAAAGAGAGGGAAGTTGGGGGAAGTCAACGGGATGAGGTTAATGAATGGGAGGAGGTCAACCGAGAGATCATTGTGAGGAGGTTGATGGGTTGAGGTAAATATGAGGAATTCAATGGGCTGAGGTAAATATGAGGTCAATCAGGAGGACAATGGGAAGAGGTCAATGGGAGGAGGTCAATGGGAGGTCAATGGGAGGAGGTCAATGGGAGGAGGTCAATGGGAGGAGGTCAATGGGAGGAGGTCAATGTGAGGAGGTCATTGGGAGGAGGTCAATGGGAGGAGGTTCAGGGTGAGTGGGTTAGTTGAAGGAGGTTACTATGACAAAGGCTGTCAGGAGGAAGTGTACGAAGGTTAGTGGACGGTTGTTAGCTGGAGGTCCGTAGAATGAGGTCATTGGAAGAAGGTCATTGGAAATAACCACCAAGATCTGTGTTTTAACAAAGAACTCTTCGCGTGACTTGTTTGTGGCTCGGGCACATTGTTGTGTTTCTGTTTATATCAGTGGTCGCCGACAGCAGGTGGCGCATTCATTTGGGTTAGTTGTCATCTTTTTTAAAGTAAAATATTGGCTTTATTATTGAGTTACTTTGTTGGCCTTAATGGAATTGAAGTCCTTAATATCTTTCATACACATAACATGAATAAAATGCTGAGCTCAATGATGAGATTGAATCGTTTGGTTTACAGGTTAAATCAGGGGTCGGGAAACCATGGCTCGCGAGCCAGATGTGGCGCTGGCTCTCAGACAATTGTTCCTTTTTTTTTAAAAAGTTTATTCAAACTCATTTGATCTACATATTAATTGCATAGACGAAAAATAGCATAACAATGTTCTTAAAAAGAATTCAGAGACATAATTTTTGTACCGTTGTACCTTTAGTATTAAAATTACACAAAATGCACATATTTACTTCAATTTTTTCAGTTTTAAACATAATGTATGGCTTTCACAGAATTTCTTTTCCAAATATGTGGTGTTTGTGGCTCTCTCAGACAAAAAGTTTCCCGACCCCTGGGTTCAATCAACGTCATGATAAATATGCAATATCGATTTTCGCTTGGCAGCTTTTAAAAATAATATAATCTTAGGTTTTTTTAATGAATTATCAAATTATTTCCAAGAAATTCTACCTTTACCAACTGTTTTGCGTAAAAATTCTATTAGCATCTAAGACAGAGCGTTTTTTTTTCAACAACAAGGTTTTAAACTTTTTTTTAGTAAGAATAAAAAAGAAATAATTTTTTCTTTCAAATACTTATATATCAACAATATTTCATAATAGAAAAATAAATATAATTTAATTTATTGATTTTTTTTAAAGACCTAGAAAATTTAGGAAATAACAGGAATGGATTCTGGGCTTGTAATCCTCTCCCATAAAATCCCCAACTGTTGTGTTTTTTTTTCTGTTTTCTTTATATCTTACAGATTATCTGTATTTAATATCTTTTAAGTTCAAATGTAATTCAACTATTTTGCATTCTAATTGAATTCTAGCTGTGTTTAACAAAAAGGATTCATACTTTTTTTTAAATAATCCAATAAGTTTGAAGTAACTTTATAAAGGGGACAGCCCACAAAAATTAGATGGCTTTTTTAATGGGGTCACTTTTATGATTATGTTTAAAATATTGATGAAAGAAGGTAGCTTTTTTCGGTGACTCAACTCAGAGTTTCGCCTTGCATCATATATAAACAATAGTATATTTTTGTCTCAAGTATCAAAATAGAAGTTATTATTATCGAGGAAAAAACGTATTGAAAAATCGTTTCATAAACGGCATGTTAAACCCCTGCCCTCTCTCTGCCTTCAACCTTCCTTCACAATCCCACTCCCAAAACTAAATAACAGATCCTCTAAACACATTATCGTACAGTAAAAATTACTCAAAAATTAAAGAATGGAAAAGTACACATAAATGAAGCTTAACTTATACTATTGGCCTATTTTGTACACTTTTAGCCCACGCTTTATTTACAAGCCATAACTTACCAGTGACACTATGCGCCATCTGGTAGCCTCCTCCGTCGCAAACTACGTAATCTACACCGGCTCATTCCATTAAAAAATCATTTATCTAATTCTTAACCTATATTAAGTAGTGCTCATTTTGCCACCATCCATATGCACTTGCAGCCGTTAGTATATGTTTGTGCCTTAAAAACTGTTGTTACAGCTTCAGAGTGGGTTAGCTTATTTTTTTCCCCTTTCAATGATCTTTTACTTCAATAGTCCGACTCATTTCCAACCATTCATGGCTTCAAGTTGAATTTGATGAAAGTGTAATTTGTGAAAAAAAACTTTTTATGCCACCATGTTCGTGTTTAACGTGACAGTGTATGTAGCTCCATTTTTTAAGCGGTGGAAAGGGTTAAGTTAAGGGTTAAGTCAAGGGTTAAGTTAAGGGTTAAGTTAAGGGTTAAGTTAAGGGTTAAGTTAAGGGTTAAGTCAAGGGTTAAGTCAAGGGTTAAGTCAAGGGTTAAGTCAAGGGTTAAGTCAAGGGTTAAGTTAAGGGTTAAGTTAAGGGTTAAGTTAAGGGTTAATTTAAGGGTTAAGTTAAGGGTTAATTTAAGGGTTAAGTTAAGGGTTAAGTCAAGGGTTAAGTTAAGGGTTAAGTTAAGGGTTAAGTCAAGGGTTAAGTTAAGGGTTAAGTTAAGGGTTAAGTTAAGGGTTAAGTTAAGGGTTAAGTTAAGGGTTAAGTTAAGGGTTAAGTTACGGGTTAAGTAAAGGTTAAGTCAAGGGTTAAGTTAAGGGTTAAGTTAAGGGTTAAGTTAAGGGTTAAGTTAAGGGTTAAGTTAAGGGTTAAGTTAAGGGTTAAGTTACGGGTTAAGTTAAGGTTAAGTCAAGGATTAAGTTAAGGGTTAAGTTAAGGGTTAAGTTAAGGGTTAAGTTTAAGGGTTTAGTTAAGGGTTAAGTTAAGGGCTAAGTTAAGCTACGAAATAAGTCCTACATTGACCTGAACTGTTGAGTACACTATCTAGCCCCAAGAGTTTGATTGTTTGTAATTGTGGCTTTAAAATTTAAAATATAACATTTTCTACACATTTTTCATATATTGTCCGTTGAATAGATTGGATCCTAATTTGGTATGAGAAGAAATTGCATAAATTGTTTCTTGTAAGTATCGCTAATTTCGGTATAGCAGTCTCCGGTTTTCATTTGCTACTGGTGGTACTTTCTTTTTACATAAGAATATTGTTCGTATTATGAATACAATTGTACGCATCATTGATCATCCAAATGATCACTTTCTGAAACCAAAAGCCATTTAAAATAAAACAAACCCGTAAAAACAAAGTTTTTGACTATAAATCCCTTATATATGAGACATAACTAACAGTATTGATTATTTTCAAACACGACAAACATACAGACTGAATCTGTCTTAACTCAAGTTTGCTTCATAACCCTGGGGGGGGGGAGGGTGAGAGGGGAAAAGTCTGGTCACCGATTCGCTTGACCGAGCTCAGCGTGACACGTAAAATGTAAACAAAAGCACCCCGTTGCTTCGATGGGTAGCCTCAACGGTCTACTCAAACTTTCACATGAAAAAAAAACAATAACAAACAGTGAATTTGAATTACATACCTCATATAAGGATAAACTAAAAATGCATTAATTTAATTACGGTACGTTCGATCGATCTGAAATTTTGATACGATGTATTGTTAGGTCAGACGGGTCCGTGTGCCAAATTTCAGTTCGATCGGATCACGGGAAGTGGGTCATTTTTTACTTTTGTTTTTCCGCCCGCCCACCCATGAGATGACGACAGACAGAGAGACAGACAGAGAGAGAGAGAGACGGCGGTGAAGTTAATATAAGGGGTTTAAAAAAAATTTGATAGCTGAATGAAAATTAACATTTTTTCCGTATAAGAAAATACAATGAGATTGAGGTAATAACACTGTTGAAGTTCTAATAAAACAATTCTTTTTTTGTTTTATAAGTATAAATCATTCTTTAATTTATATAAGAAACGTGCGTTATGAAGAGTTTTAAGAAACTCTTTCTGTGCCAACGTCGATTTTCCATTAAAGGTATTTTATTAAATGAGATTTAAAAGATTATTTTAAATTTCGCAGGGTAAGTATTCCCCAAACACAAAAAAAAACCCACAAATTCCCCAGCAACTGCCACGGTCTCTGCTGATATGCACAGTATTAATAGCATAAGTCGTAAAGTTACCAGATTTTAACACAATCTAGACTCAGTCGAAATTTAAGTAAAAATCAAGGCTTAATAGCGAAACACCCTGAGAATCCTTTTTTTAAAGCTTTGGAACAGTTTGCTAAATTCTTGTCGAGACTCGATTTTAATAAAGCCGCTAAAGTCGTATTTTATTATTATTACACGCTTTTATTTAAGTCACACTGTTTGTATGTTGTATCCATCCTTCAAATCTTGAAACGTAAAATTAAACCACTTCTGATGGTCTTAGAGATCTCAAAATTTTACCACAGATAGATCTTGTATGACAATACATTGTAACAAAATTTCAGATCGATCGAATGGACCGTATTTACATTATTGCATTTTTAGTTTATCTTTATATAAGCATCGGTACCAGTCTGCTTTGTTGACATCCATGAGTTCACCACGTGAAAACATCACCGTGTTATAAAACGTTGGGCGGGCGCTTATGAGGTGTATGGTATAAAAAAATAGAGGTAAAATAAAACAAACCCGTAAAAACAAAGTTTTTGACTATAAATCCCTTATATATGAGACATAACTAACAGTATTGATTATTTTTAAACATTTACAGACTGAATCTGTCTTAACTAAAGTTTGCTTCATAACCCTAGGGGGGAGGGGTGGGTGGGAGGGGGAGAGGGGGAAAAGTCTGGTCACCGATTCGCTTGACCGAGCTCAGAGTGACACGTAAAATGTAAACAAAAGCGCCCCGTCGCTTCGTTGGGTCGCCTCAATGCGTCAGCTCAAACTTTCACGTGGCAAAAAAACAATAACAAACCGTGAATTTAAATTACATACCTCATATAAGGATAAACTAAAAATGCATTAATTTAATTACGGTACGTTCGATCGATCTGAAATTTTGATACGATGCATTGTTAGGTTAGACGGGTCCGTGTGCCAAATTTCAGTTCGATCGGATCATGGGAAGTGGGTCATTTTTGACTTCTGTTTTTCCGCCCGCCCAAGACAGAGAGAGAGAGAGAGACGCCGGTGAAGTTAATATAAGGGATTTAAATAAAACAAACCCGTAAAAACAAAGTTTTTGACTATAAATCCCTTATATATGAGACATAACTAACAGTATTGATTATTTTCAAACATTTACAGACTGAATCTGTCTTAACTCAACTTTGCATCATAACCCTAGTGAAGGGTGGGTGGGGGGGAAGAGGGGAAAAGTCTGGTCACCGATTCGCTTGACCGAGCTCAGAGTGACACATAAAATGTAAACAAAAGCGCCCGTCGCTTCGTTGGGTCGCCTCAATGCGTCAGCTCAAAATTTCACGTGGCAAAAAAACAATAACAAACCGTGAATTAAAATTACATACCTCATATAAGGATAAACTAAAAATGCATTAATTTAATTACGGTACGTTCGATCGATCTGAAATTTTGATACGATGCATTGTTAGGTCAGACGGGTTTGTGTGCCAAATTTCAGTTCGATCGGATCATGGGAAGTGGGTCATTTTTGACTTCTGTTTTTCCGCCCAGCCCGCCGAGCCCAAGACAGAGAGAGACGGCCGCGAAGTTAATATAAGGGATTTAATAAAACAAACCCGTAAAAACAAAGTTTTTGACTATAAATCCCTTATATATGAGACATAACTAACAGTATTGATTATTTTCAAACATTTACAGACTGAATCTGTCTTAACTCAACTTTGCATCATAACCCTAGTGGGGGGGGGGTGGGTGGGGGGGAGGGGTGGGTGGGGGTGGGTGGGTGGGGTGGGGGGAGGGGTGGGTGGGGGGAGAGGGGAAAAGTCTGGTCACCGATTCGCTTGACCGAGCTCAGAGTGACACGTAAAATGTAAACAAAAGCGCACCGTCGTTTCGTTGGGTCGCCTCAATGCTCAAACTTTCACGTGGCAAAAAAACAATAACAAATCGTGAATTTAAATTACATACCTCATATAAGGATAAACTAAAAATGCATTAATTTAATTACGGTACGTTCGATCGATCTGAAATTTTGATACGATGCATTGTTAGGTCAGACGGGTCCGTGTGCCAAATTTCAGTTCGATCGGATCATGGGAAGTGGGTCATTTTTGACTTCTGTTTTTCCGCCCGCCCGCCCGCCGAGCCCAAGACAGAGAGAGAGAGAGAGAGACGGCCGCGAAGTTAATATAAGGGATTTAATAAAACAAACCCGTAAAAACAAAGTTTTTGACTATAAATCCCTTATATATGAGACATAACTAACAGTATTGATTATTTTTCAAACATTTACAGACTGAATCTGTCTTAACTCAACTTTGCATCATAACCCTAGTGGGGGGGGGGAGGGGTGGGGGTGGGTGGGGGGAGAGGGGAAAAGTCTGGTCACCGATTCGCTTGACCGAGCTCAGAGTGACACGTAAAATGTAAACAAAAGCGCCCGTCGCTTCGTTGGGTCGCCTCAATGCGTCAACTCAAAATTTCACGTGGCAAAAAAACAATAAACAAACCGTGAATTTAAATTACATACCTCATATAAGGATAAACTAAAAATGCATTAATCTAATTACGGTACGTTCGATCGATCTGAAATTTTGATACGATGCATTGTTCGGTTAGACGGGTCCGTGTGCCAAATTTCAGTTCGATCGGATCATGGGAAGTGGGTCATTTTTAACTTCTGTTTTTCCGCCCGCCGAGCCCAAGACAGAGAGAGAGAGAGAGAGAGAGAGAGAGAGAGACGGCCGCGAAGTTAATATAAGGGATTTAAAAAAAACAAAAAACAGTGAATTTTGAATTACATACCTCATATAAGGATAAACTAAAAATGCATTAATTTAATTACGGTACGTTCGATCGATCTGAAATTTTGATACGATGCATTGTTAGGTCAGACGGGTCCGTGTGCCAAATTTCAGTTTGATCGGATCATGGGAAGTGGGTCATTTTTGACTTCTGTTTTTCCGCCCGACGAGCCCGCCGAGCCCAAGACAGAGAGAGAGAGACGGCCGCGAAGTTAATATAAGGGATTTAAAAAGATGTGTGGGCGTCAGACGTGAATTGTAAAGAGTTTTTATTATAAGTTTAAAAAAATGGCTGTAAAAACAAAGTTTTTGACTATAAATCCCTTATATATGAGACATAACTAAAAGTAGTGATTATGTTAAACGCCAGTGGCGGATTTAGCTATAGGGAAGGGGGGCAGCTTGCCCCCGCCCCCCCCCTCGCCCCTGTTGGGTCTGAAATGGCGCCCCCTAAAGACGCCCTCGATTAACACTAAAAAGGTGCCACAAGAGCAGATTTTTTTTTGCTAAAGACGAAACTTCTAATAAACACCAAACTGCTTGCTAAATATCGTATTTCAAATGACGAAACTGTAATATCTGGATTAAATCAATCACTCGCATCTGAATGATCGGCGACAATTAATAATTAAGTTAAGTCTGCACAATTCTTTTCTTAAATTATTGATTCTATCATTGATATATCTAGAATTGATCAGATGTCAGTTTCTTTACGTTAATTTTTTAAAATCAGGACATGTTGTGGAAATATTTATAGGCTTTTATACTTTGGTAAACAGCGGCTGGATAGTGAATAGTGCGCTCGCCTCACAAGCTGAAAGGCGTGGGATCTATCCCACGTTAAAGCCACAATAAAAATGGAATAACAAACGCTAAGAAAGTCCTCCACTGACCTGGAAGGGAGATGGGGCGCCCACCAAGGTCTACCAAGCACCGCCCCTAGTAGGTTCTAATGGAAACATTAGGACCCCCTACGACCACCGTTTATGGGACTTAACAAAATAAATAAAAAAATAAAATGGTGCCGCATTTGCTGAGAAGATTGTAACGGAACTAAAAAAGCGAAACATTGATTTCACACTCTGTCGAGGACATGCATACTCAGGAATTAAGAGTGGCCTTCAAACTCAGATAAAGAAACTTTCACCCAATTGTTGTGCCCATGTTTTGAATTTGATTACTAACGAAGCAAAGTCTGTAAACAGTGATGTGCAGTGACTTTTTTGACACAGATTTAAAGTTGTATGCATTCCTTACGTCTAGTTTACCACGTCTACATACTCTTAAAGAACACCAGAAATCTCAATATGAATCAACAGTAGATACTCTGAAACGACTTTCTGATACAAGATGTGCAAGCCGTAAGCATGCAGTTCATGTAGTTGTTGGATCATTCTCTTCTATTCTAGCCACACTTGATTCAGGGAAATCAACAGAATATAAAGGAAGTGTCAGAGCAGAAGCTATGGGACTATCTGTTTTAATAAAGAAATATTCTTTTGTTTTTCTGATGCTATTTGTACAAACATTATCTTCGTGCTATCAAACTACTTGCAACGCCCTTGCAAAACAATTGATCGATGTTTGAAGAAATAAGTTTGTTGAAATGATGAAGCTTTTGAAATTCTGAATGTAGATGTCAAATCATTTATTAACGAAAATGGCTCAAAACTAGATGTTAAATCAGAATCTAAAGAAAAGGGAATTGCAATAAAATAATCTTAAAGTTCAATAATTTAATTACAGTACATGCGATCGATCTGAAATTTTAATACATCGTTTTTATCATCGGCATGAGTCTGCCTGCAAAATTTCAGCACGCTGGCTTATGAGGCAGTGGGTTAAAAATTGATCCAAAGTTTTTTCGACAAAAAGCAAACAAGCAAGCAATCAACCAGACACCACGAGTTAATATAAAGGATTTAATTTTTTTTTAAACGTAAAAAACCAAGTTTTTGACTATAAATCCTTTATGTACGAGACGTACCTAAAAGAATGTTCATTATAATACACAGCGCAAGACCATCCAAAAATACAAAGTTGTAGTTGTGTCGTAAAACATGTTTTATATAATGCGCACCGATCATCAGGAATAAAACTATATAATTTGCAATTGTCACGCAAGTCAGTCAGTCTGTCCTGACGCTACTAATTTTAGAAAGCAGGAAAAACCAAATTACTGCACCAATGCACCAAAAGGTGTGCAAATTAAAGATGTGCTGCAAATAATATTATATGACGTCATTGATTTAGCTCATATTTTCAATTTTAGAAAAGGGAACATTGTAAAAAGAGAATTAGATGGTGGTTAATTATAAAATCAAAAAATAAACGGGGCGCCTTAGGCGCCCTGCAACCCCTATTATAAAATACTTTGTGTACATTTCAGAAAGTTTAATATTTCGTATTTATCAAACAAGGACAAGTTAGTTGGGCTTTTGAGAAAGGTCGGCGCCGTAGGCGCCCTAAAAAAAGTGCATTTTTTTAATAAAATAAATATATTTTAGCTGAAAACTTCCGTCATTTTTGACGGGTGTACGCTAGTATGTTTATAAAAAGTGTTGTCAATAAAATACGCACCTTATTGCGCGACAGGAAAGGCTGTTCAATATAATACGCACCGCGACACTCTATCTCAAAAATGTATCATGATACATAGAGATAAAGATAATAAACAAAAAATTCAATAATTTAAATACAGTACATGCGATCAATCTGAAATTTTGATACATAATTTTTATAATCGGCACGAGTCTGCCTGCAAAATTTCAGCACGCTAGCTTACGAGGAACTGGGTTAAAAATAGATCCAAAGTTGTTGTTTTTTTGACAAGCAATCAATCAACCAGACACCACGAGTTAATATAAAGGATTTTAAAATAGAAAAGCATGGCAGGCGAACTTAGCAGAGATAAAATGGCTGATGATCCAACCACACGCTTTAAATCTGAAACGTACTTCACTATCATGGATACACTTTAAATACAAATAGATAATCGATTTAATGACTTTTGGGGCACAGTTAATTATTTCTATTGTATTGATCCATCACAAATGTCGGAAGAATATTAAATAAAGATTATTTTCGAAGTTTATGCAAAATTTACAAACACGACATTAACCTTGAAGAAGCAATCAGGAAATATGATACCTTCAAAGATTTGTATGCAGCAATACATTTATTATTATCTAGTGAACTACAACTTAAAAAGGTTCAGCCATTCTTGACTGAAAAACAAATGGCATCAGGTCTCCCGAAATTGTCAACACTCTATAAAATTTATTTGACTCTTCCTGTTAGCAGTGCTATTGCTGAAAGAAGTTTCAGTAGATTGAAACTCATCAAAAATTATTTGCACTCAACAATGACAAACAAACGTCTGTCTGGATTGGCATTAATTTCAATCAAACGTGATCTAGATGAGATCGTTGACTTTGAATCAACGATAAATCGTTTTGCTTCAATGAAATCACGTAGAAAGCAATTTATATAGGGCTCAGGGCTCTATCTTATCGTATCTTAACTTATCTGTTACAGATGCTCCTTCTATACAGAAGAATATTGCGTCCTATGCTAATCCATGGTTTGTGTTTAGTCCTGCATTCTTATTAGAGTTTTAAATGTTTATTTGAGGAAATTACAATCATTGTTTATGTAAAGTTCATTGATTTTCCCAAAGTTTGATGCTCAAACATGCAGTGATTAATTTTTTTTTAAATTCTGAAGTAAATTTTTTAGTTTATTTATAAATATGATATTATTGGCACTATTTGTGTGTGTGTTACTAATCTTGACCAATCCGCTCCACCAAAGTCTCTGTTTTTCATTATTTGTGGCATCAGATTTACTATAAACCCCAACGCGCATAACTCAAAATAAAGTCTTGGAAGAAATACTGCACCAAAAATAACTTGTTTTGAACGTCCGCGTAAGCGTGTTCAATATGATTGGCTGTATGAGTCATATGTGTTTGAGGGACCAATCGCTATCGATGACCGGACAGAACATTGCCTTTTATAATATAAGGATTAAAAAAATTTAAATATACATTATATTTTTTTGCATTTGTGACCTATTACTCTCCTGGATATAAAGCAATTGTTTGTATATTGAAGAGATTCATTGCAATGGTTTGATGTAAACAAAAAGAATATAAAATAATTTACTTTGAATGATCAACGCAGCATTTATTATTTAACACTTAGTTATTTGTTTGAGTTACTGTCACTGCTATTTATTGCAAGCTGAACAAACTGATGAATCTTGCAGATATTACAACAAACTATTGGAAGCCTATAAAAAATTTAATCAAATTCTACCTCATTATCAAAACATTTTAGATGTTTTATTTAGCCCAAAGACTATAAACTTATTATGCTGAGTTTCTATGTTAAAGTCTGCTAGGATATTCAGCAATTGAAAGTGAACACAAAGGATTATGAGATATTTAGATTCTGTCACATATAACAGCTCCCAAATTAACTACCATTTTCATAAATTCAATTGATTAACCATGTCTACTTAAGACTAGATGTTTGTTTTTGTCTAGCAAGTTGCCACAGGGAAACTCTAAAAATGTATGTAACATAAACAACACACCTTAGATTTCATATTTGAGACTGCATCAGTCTCTTAAGATGAAAACTTATTAAAGTAAATCTCACATTTAAAGTGAGCAGAAATGTTTTTTTCAACATAAAATATAGCAATAAGAGTGAATCTCATATCAAATTTCTAATCTTCATAGCAGAACCAGCCATTTAGACAAATGAATTTCAGCACCTAGAAATATTTATACTAAGTGAATGAATACAAAATTTTTTTGCGGTGCCCCCTGAAATTCTGCTGCCACGCTGACAAACCTAAATCCGCCACTGTTAAAAGCGTGTCCTTTTAAAAAAAAGATTTTTTAAATTTATTTTATTTTTAAAAATGCTGAGCTTTCCTCATTCAAAACTCAGCATCAGCTCGAGTGAATAAATAATTGAAAACCTTATAGAAGAACTTTAAGGATACTCTGTGATAAATATTCTTGACATAGTATAACTATGATTTTCAAATAGATGCAGTCTACGAACGGATACTTAAATAAAAGATGACCGACCATTCGGTGTGTAGTTTAAAGTGGCACAGAAACATGGCCTGGTATAGGCCTACCAAATATCACGTGAGATCTGACAAGTAAGACACCGGGGGGTTGATAGCCAATGGACATTGTGTTTGACATGTTGATTGGGGACGTGAGCTGTACTGGAAAAAAACAATGCATACAAATGAGAGTTGTTCTATACCATGGCAGGTGGGTGTGAATGTGAGACGAGGGTTAGAGTGGGATTAAAAAAAAGGGGGGGGGTGTGAAAGAATAATATGGAAAGGAGGTTTAAGCAAATTTCTTAGTACTGGAAATCTGATGGATAAAGATCTAATCCTATTGTCTTAGTCATGTTGTGATTGATGCAGTGACTAATATATATTTAATATATGTCATGTCATAGTTAGTGAAAAAAATAGGAAATCTAAGGGCTTATAATCGTCTTTAGATGTCTTTCCCTGCTACTGTTATTTATTAATTTACTATCTGATTCGTATTGCATTCTTCATTTTGCTTTGATTTCTTCTTATTTTTTTGTTTAAGTATAATTGTGTCTCCTAAAAATTGGCCGTTTATAAAATTTAAGTTGTATGGCAATTCTCATGCTCACATATTTTACATTTTCATATCATTGATACACTTGACTGCTGGATGACGATATGAACTCAGTTATGTCGGCAATTATAGAGGAATTTGGGCTAATTGGTTGGCAATTTGTTTCTTTTTTAGGTTATATAAAGGGTGGTGTTTTCTTGGCCTTCCCATGCTGCCTCTACTCCACGACTTACTGCTCACACACTAACTGGTTTATTGATCTCCCACAGTCAAGTAATAACATAGACGCATTTGTTCAAAAGCTCTTTTGTCCCGGGCATTCAAGTACAAACTCAACAGGAATCTGTTCAATGCTGCTATGCTCAGAACACTATCATGGGCTATTGTCAGTTTATAGGTACGGTTTTAAAAAAAAATATTTTTTTCTTAGAAAGCATTTTAAGGACGTACCGTGCATAAATCACGTAAATAAATTCAGGGGCGTTGAAAAAAGCTTGTGGCACCCTGACGGCGCTGGTTTCTTAAATTGATCACATTTCTCACACAATAGTTTTTTTCAATGTTAGAGCTAAAACAGACTCTGGTAAATATAGAACTGTTTCATATATTAGCATTCCTTGTAAATTACTAGAACACATAATTTATTGTAATATAGTTCATCAACTTGAGAAATATAATGTCCTGTGCCCCTATCAACATGGCTTTGTAAAAAAAAATAAAAAGGGTGTGAAATGGGTTGCCTGAACAGGAAAGCCAACACACTATACTCTATTTTCTATAGGGGCCGTCCATAAAGTACGTCACGCTATTTTTGACCATTTTTACCTCCCCCTCCCCCTTGTCACAAACACAAATCTCGGACCCCCCCCCTAAAGTACGTCACACTTTTGAACAAAAATTGTGGTTTTTATTAACAAAATAATTAAAATTTAATATAAAACACCGTGACGTCCACATGGCCGGACTCCCCCCTCCCCCGGTCACAAACTGTCACACTTTCTTACACCCCCTCTGGAGCGTGACGTACTTTATGGAAGGCCCCATACCAGGGGTCTCCAAACTTTTCTGCCGGAGGGCCGCATTAACTGTCAAACAGCAGTTTTGGGGCCGGCTACACACTAGAGGTCCGAATAAGAAAGAATAAAAACATAGATGTTGTTTTTAATTATATATTTATTAATATTTTATAATATTAATATTATTTAATATTATATTTAATATTATTTAATAATACATTGATACACTGCACATGAATACCTGTATTAATGGGAATGGTGAAATTGTTTCCTGGATTCCAAAATAGCAGATATTTCTGGCTTTAGATTTGATGTCCCTAACATCAACAGTGAAATGAGATTAGCATCAGACAAGTTAGTTCTAAAATTGTTCTTCACATATTTCATCCTCGAAAATGTTTGTTCGCACAAGTATGTTGTTCCAAAGATTGAAAGGTATCTTGATGCAAAAGCTTTGACATTAGTAAAGTCTTCCTTGGGCAAAAACTGGTAAAAACTCAAAAAGTCCTTCTTTGAATTTGCCCCTTGCTTGCAAATCAATGACCCCCAGCTGCAGTTCATCTGAGAAACTTGCAACATCTGCTTCAAATGGATTTTGAAATAGCCTCACATCTTGTGCATTTGCATCCAAGTCAGAAAACCAATCCTGAAACTGCAGCTGGAGGTCTTTGATGATCTCGCATGCAAATGATGTGGGGAACTTAGCTGTTGCTTCAGCCATGAATACCTTGCACTGCTGAAAGTTGTTGGCCTATACTTGTTCCAAAACAAGACGAGTTTAGATCTGAAGGTCTTTAGTTGATTGTATAGATCAGGAACTAGAGTTTTCTGTCTTTTTAGTTTCAGTTTCAGAAATTTTGAATGACCAGTAATGTCTGCAGGAAAGGTCACTTTTCATACCCACTCTTCATCAGACAGTAATGGCTGTGACTTTTCTTTACTTACAGGAAATCATGTATTTCCTTTCTTATTTCAAATACTCTTCTCAGAACTTTTTCACAACTTAGCCATCTTACTGCTGTGTAATATGGTGGATCTTGTGATTCTGTGTCTGTATCTTGTGGTAAACTAAAGGTAAAAATAGCATCTTTTTTTTAGATTAAAAGGTCTCCAGGGGCCGGATGAGAGGGCCTTGCGGGCCGCATCTGGCTTGTGGGCCGTAGTTTGGAGACCCCTGTTCTATACTATCAAATCGTTCACGTGACAAGGCTGCAAAATTAATTCCACCACCACAAACTTGCTCTCTTGTCCTTCGTCCGGAAGTTTCAAGGTCTTCACATACAAATTTAGCATAACTCATCCGTTTGACATCTGTATATTAAACTAATAACCATAGACTTAAAATTGGGAATGTAACCGGTATATGATACTTGTTTCCTGTGGCTTGTAGTATATTCGTTAATGTCGACTAACTAATACTGAGTTTATATTTATATAAATGTTCTTTAAGAACATTGGAGAAAACGAACTTAACTTAAGTCTTTATGTGATTAGAATGATGTGTGTTTATAGACACGATATATTGAAGCTTTGTTTTCACATTGTAGCTATTCTTGCAATTCAAGGTTCCTTTGAAACTAATATTCAATTTACTAAAGTATTATAGTAACTTTTGTTCAAGATAATATAGAACGCATTCTGCTAAAATGTCATTAAATTGACGTTGTTTTATCTTTCTAGAAGACAGACATATAAAAATTGGTCATTGCGGAAAAGATAAGACCTACAAAACTAATATATAGATTGGCAAAACTAGTCGGTGGTTGTCAGATTGTAACAAAATGTAGCGGACTTCTCTCAAGTTTTGGCTTAATGGCGCACTCATTGGCCCGTAGAATATTATACTATTTAAAACTGTAATAAGAATTCAAGACTAGACGTAAATCGTGGATAAGCTTATGGCGCAAAATTCTTCTGTCTAAAAGGAGGGTCTGTAATATATAAGATAAGATTACACCACGGTTAATAACTTATTAATGTTACATGTAGTATCTATCGACCAAGTTCTGAAATTTAAACTTTAAACTGTAAGTTGAAAAGAAAAAGGTTTTTAACAAAAATTCCATAGTTTAATAAAATTCAACCACAAAATAAATTTTAATAAAAGGAAAAAAAAACTTTTTTTTAAAAAGATGAGACCCAGCTACAGTGAGGAATGTAGAATCTCGCATGAAAAAACAGAAAATATTTTTTTAGTCCCAAACTAAGTAGTCACACTATTGATATTTATTGTGATCGATTGTGGGATTTAATGTGATATATAAAATTTGATCAACTAACACAAAAGTTCTGAGTCCCCCTTTGTGACTACTTAGTTTGGGACTAAAAAATTATTTTCTGCTTTTTCATGCGAGATTCTACATTCCTCACTGCAGCTGGGTCTCATCTTTTTAAAAAAGTTTTTTTGTTCCTTTTATTTTCTATTTTTACGCGTCAACAAAAGATTTGTAAAATTTAATTTCATTCGTGAGCAAAATTTGACATTTTCTATAAATATAAACGTACACATTCTTAACGCCTCTCCATATGTGCGCTGATCCACTTAGCAGACAAAATATCTATTTCACAACACATGGATTGTCTATATAAGACATTCTATGATTTCGCTTGTGCTATCTGGAATGATTTTCTATACACACTACACATAACATACACACAACACGACTATGCATTACGTGAAGTGTGTCATTTTTATTACACGCTTTTATTTAAGTCACAATGTTTGTATGTTGTATCCATCCTTTATTCAAAACTTGAAACGTAAAATTATACCACTTTTGATGGTCTTAGAGATCTCAAAATTTTACCACAGATAGATCTTGGATGACAATGCATTGTATCAAAATTTCAGATCGATCGAATGTACCATATTGAAATTATTGCATTTTTAGTTTATCTATAGTCTATATATAAGCATCGGTACCCGTCTGCTTCGTTGACATCCATGAGTTCACCACGTGGTATAAAACGTTGGGCGGGCGCTTATGAGGTGTTTGGTATAAAAAAAATAGTGGTAAAAAAGATGTGCGGGCTTCAGACGTGAATTTTAAAGAGTTTTTATTATAAGTTTTAAAAAATAGCTGTAAAAACAAAGTTTTTGACTATAAATCCCTTATATATGAGACATTACTAAAAGTAGTGATTATGTTAAAAGCGTGTCCTTTTTAAAAAAAGATTTTTTAAAATATTTAATTATTTACTTTTGTTTTTCCGCCCGACCGACCGCCTGTGACCCAAGAGACGACGGTAAAGTTAATATAAGGGATTGAATTAAACAACCCCGTAAAAACAAAGTTTTTTAAAAACTATAAATCCCTTATATATGAGACAACTCTAAAAATTATTGATCATGCTTGAACGCAACAAACATTCACAAACTAAGATTACCTTAAATACCCTTTGTTGTAAAATGGAAAAAGTTTTGGTCACAGATGGTTGAACTTAACTCAGCGTGACGCGTAAAATGTCAACAAAAGCTGGACGCTACATATAGAGATAAACTAAAAATGCATTAAATTAATTACGGTACATTCGATCGATCTGAAAATGTAATAGCTTTAAGGCTACGTTTATAGAGGCTGCGGGTAGGCGGGTTGCCGCGAGCTGGTAGAAAACCGCGCCTAATCACTCGCGCGGTCGTTGTTTATAGTAAAAGCGTGAAAAAGCCAGACGACACGCAGTGAACTACGTCACCAAGCTCACAGGTGTGGTTGATTCCAGGAAATATTTGTAAACATAACCTTGAACTAGAAAAAGCTATGGACTATTAACAACTGTGTCAGTGTGAATTATATTATAAATAAAGGAACTTAAGTCGTATCCATTCATGGTGTGAAGAGTTTGATAATTGCAATTTTTGGAAATGGACAAAAGACAAGACATTTTTGCAGCAATACAAATTAAAAGTCAAGAAAAAAGGCAAGGTATGAGAAACCAGAGTTTGCCAAACCAAGGCAACAGACAAACTATTTGCTGATACTGTAACAAGCCAGGACATATGGTAAAGCAGTGTTACCACAATAAAGGACAACCAAATAGGGTGTCACCTAATGGCAGCCCTATAAGAAAGAAAACAGAAGAAAGATCAAGACAATATCACTTGGAAAACAAAGGTAGACAAGCATGGAGAGAAAAATATAATCATAATTCCAGACATAGAGATTATGATGAAAGTAGACAATCATGGAGAGACAGATATAATCACAATTCCATATATAGAGATTATAATCATAGCAGAAGATCATGGAGAGGCAGATATAGTTTTGATTCCAGAATAAGAAATTTTGATCAGCCATGGAGAAAGAATGAAAACCAAGATGTGAATGATAGAAAAATAATAAAGTTGAATCGAGCACAAATAGAAACTATTGACACTGTAGCCACTATTGACAATCACATATATGATAAAATGAATGAAGACCATAATAGCAGAGACAAAGATGGTACTAGTGAGTCTGAAACCATTCGTGTGAAATCATATGAAATA
The DNA here is from genome assembly GCA_944989445.1 of Ampullaceana balthica. NCBI lineage: Eukaryota > Metazoa > Mollusca > Gastropoda > Lymnaeidae > Ampullaceana > Ampullaceana balthica. Next base: position 226,920 of record CALYLW010000155.1, read on the forward strand.
GGAACAACAATTGGTTGTGTATTAAGCAGAAATTCTATTGAAATTCTATTATCTGGAAGCAAAAATGATATCTCAAAAGCTAAACGACTTATTCAAGATGCTGGAATTAATATTGTGAATGGACATAATCGAAGTCGTGGTTGGTGAATTATTGAACATTTAACAGTCTGAAGAAACATTCAAAGCCCATCTGTTTGAATTCACAGTCCCGCGCGGCAACGCGGAACAAGAACTAGCAACTAGTTCTGGTAATTACCCGCGCCGGTCCATTAATTTGTCGCCTCGAGACACCCGCGTCCTCTATGAACACCTGCAAAGCAAAAATAGAAACATTACTCGCGCGAGTTCGCGCGGGTCGACTCGCGCGTGCGATTTCCCGAAACCCGCCGCCTCTATAAACGCTAGCATATCCTCCCTACAACCCTAACCTACTGTGAAAATTTCAGCTCTCTAGCAAGTCAGAAAACGTGTTTACGAGCGTTTTGAAAAAGTTGACGACAGAACCGGAAGCGTTGAATCCGGAATCCTTCACGAGTTAATAGGATAGGGGCCTCAAAAAAAAAGAAGAAAAAAAAGGGAACGAGAATGTAAATAAATAAAGGTAGAAAAATGATTTTTAAAAACCACGTTTTTAAAAGTGGACTTAAAAGAAGAAAATAATTTAAAACTTGTAAGTTCAAGTACTTCGATTTAATATGACTAAAAACGTGGGGCGGGAGCTTATGAGGTTTAACATATGCGGTTCACTCATTCTCTCACTTATAGATCTCTCTTTTGCCTTCTAAATTAGAAATCTTTAATTTTTATACCAAACACCCGCCCCACGTTTTGACTACTTCCGGTTGTTCAAAATGGCGGAACCTAAATTTCTCTGCTGTCATTAAAAGACAAAAACAATCAAGCGCTGGAGAAATATACAACATACAAATGCAAATTAAGGAAATTAAAGTTATCAAGGAACTGATCTTCGAAATGAATTCCCTCTATGCTTGTCTGGTTGTATTTTACTTGGAATTGTCATTTTGTGGCTGTTAATACTATTAATATTAATCCGGAAGTTGTCTCACAGCTCTCACCAGTGGCTCATAGAAACTGCAACGTGCGCAGTAGCCACACCCCGGGCAACGGCCTCGACTGGCTGGCTAAACCTGGTGAGGGTAGCCGACGGGTCTCAAACCCTCGGTGATCTAGATATGTCTATCTATGCACGTGAAGACTGGATTCGGTGGACAGAGCGGAGGAACCACTAGTTGGTCAACGGTCAAAAAGGCGAATCTCAGCAAAGCGTTGTGGAACGCTAAGGGCATGACAAGACACACAGGACATCATGGCCATCCACTGCACCCGTCTCCATCACCAGCCGTCTCGACTTAGTCCTGCCGCTGGATAAGATGGCCTTGGGCGAGAGAGTGAGATCGACGAACTGCGCAACTCCTTCTCACTTAAATCCAAATCACCGCGCAAGTCACTTTTGTCATCCATCCTATACCAGCGGTCTACAACCCTCGGATGACTAGAGTGGTCCTCGTCGTATCGACGGACGAACGATATATGTGGTAAAATCGTGAGATCTCTAGGACCATCAGAAGTGGTTTAATGTTACGTTGGCAGATTTGAAAAATTGTGGACAGACAAACCAACAAACAATGCCACATGAACGAAAGCGAGTTAATAAAAACGTGGTAATAAAAATCCACCTTTGTGCATTTGATCAAATAATACAACTCATGCAGAAAAGTTTCGGACAAGCTCTACTAACATCACCTGTAAATACTCACTTATTTGGTGGAAGAAGGGGTGTTAAGCAAACATTTCTCACGCATGCTTGTAGATTTAAATGTGCACTTAGTGTATACCTGTGTTATCACATGGAGTAATTATTTTTTTTATCACATGGAGTAATTATTTTTTCTATGTACGTTTAATTATTTAACCGAGTTTCCTCTAGCAAAAATAATTTAAAAAAAAATGTAAATGCCTTTATCCTACATTGCTAAACTTTTTCAACAAAATCTTCTTTCGTTATGCATCATTTTAAGATTTTTATTTTATTTTAACTTCATGTTGAAAGTAAACATTTAGAGGAAATGATAATAATATCTGAAGGAATAGACAACCGCACAGCTATGTCTGTGGCCGATGGCAAGAGGCAATATTTTTTATCTCGATTGTTTATCAATTATTCTAAATGTTTTTTAAAATGGATGCCTTTTCAATTAAATGTATAGAGAAAATGTTTCAACAGTTGTGAAACGTCCGATTTATCCCAATTTTTCTACGCTAATAGAAATATCGTTTTCAACGCTCATATTTTCATTAAAAACCATTCTTCCATACGTATAAGGGGAGGTAATAAATCAAGCCAAATAAGTTATTGCCTTTCTGAACATGACATTGAATGGATACTAGCTACATATAAGCCATAAGCCGTTTGATAATGAAGCTGTCGTTCATGGAGTTATAGTAGAACGAAACATTCGTCTTTCCGTCTTTACTTCTACGACTAAAAGTAAACTGTTCCACTGTTTATTTACTTAACAAGGCTTGAAAGCAAACCCTTAATTAAACTCTTTATACAGAACTTTATTCTATCTGTATGTGATTAACATCGTACTGTAGTTTACGATTCTGAACGCAATTCTCCCGGTTTTGTTTTTTTAATGTACTCCTTATGGAAAAAATAACGAATACGACACACTTCATAGATGTTTCAAAACGTTTATTTGCAACAACCTAAATTGATGTTTTTATTTTATTTTTATTAGGATGGCTAGGAGTATTCTCGTTTTCAACGTTCTATGCCGAAAACAGGATGCAAAACTCAAATACGTTTAGAGGCCAGGGCAGAAAATCTGTTCAATAAATGGTGTTAACCTATTTTCCAATGGTTGACTTTTAACAATGAACCTCACAAATTTCAAATTTCTCATTTTATAAATATATATATTTGTTCATTTTGTTCTATTATTTAAGGAGTTACGTATATAAAAAAATAATTGATAAATTAAATTTTGGAACCCTGTAAACTTGTGACAACATGATAGTGCCTCAAAAGATAATGAAACATAATTTTATTATTTATTTAGTAAGTTCCTTCTTGCGACAAGAACAGCAAGAGGGAGCAAGAGGGGGGCTAAACTAAAATTGACAAGTGTTTGCCTCAAGGTGGAACTATTTTCTGTGATAGTGTTTCCTGGACTACAGTTGCCGCGGGATCCGTGCCTAACCAGACCAAAAAACTTGGTTTGTGATTCTTGAATATTTCCTCTCGGAGCTGTCAGGATTCTTGTTAAATTATGCACGCCGTAAAGACAAAAACGATTTCCTGGATCGTCTCCATATTTTGGTTGGCTGCTAACTCACTAGTTAGCTCTATGGATGTGGTAAGGATTGTTTTTTTTTCTCTCTGTTTTGTTAGTTTGAAATTGTTGCTGAGTTCACACCAAAAGCGCATTATACTTATAGATATGATGATGTAAAACAAGCATGTAATTGCGCGGATTAATATTTTAATGATTCAGAAACACTAACATAATTAACAATATGCGTGTGACTTTGTTTGCACATACTGCTAAATAGGATAACAGAAAGATATGTTATCGGTCTAAAATCTAAACAGAAGTATCCATCTTCCTGATTTAACTGCACACATTCATTGTAAGAACGTTAAATTCAAACTTAGACATTTCACGGTAATGAAGAACCCAGTTAATTTACAACTTATAGAAAATATATTTTCAAATATTATTTTTTACATATATAGAATCCTTATTCATCCAATATTGAAACATCGATTTTTATTATAGCTTTTCTATCTTGAATATTTATACATGAATAACACATTTAAAAAAGGAAGGACGGTGGAGAACAGCTTTTAACCCTCTTTTTAGGTAGATTTTTTAAAAAGCGAAACAGATGCGGTTTCTTTTACACCTTGCATTCAATTTTTCTTTTCTTTGTCGTCTAGAAACATTTTTGTTGAAGTTCTAGCAGCATTCCATCCGTCCGTCCATCCGTTCATCCGTCTGTCTGTCAAACTCGTTTTGTCCTTAATCGCTACAGGATAGTGTTTGAAGCATGCTGTGATAGGCAATATTAGACGAATGGCGATGGTCATCTACCTACGCTTTCCCATATATTTTTTGTATAGATGAAATAATGACAAATGCCTACAAACCTAATTTGTTATAGGATTTAAGACTGAAGATGTGCAATCTTAAAGCGGTTAGACAAAGGATTTTCCGATCCTCAGATTTTGGCTTAGGAATCCTACAGATTTGTTTTGTCCGGTTTGACACATTATCAATATTTACGTTCCAGCCAACCTCACTTTCAATGATAACTTTTAAAGTCAATCTTGGTTTCTCACTAAAGAAACTGGCTCCATCAGTTCGTCGTGTTGTTTTAGAAGGTTTCTGTTACTGGAGACCGAATGGGCACAGAAATTGGTATGAAATTCCATATCCCAGCTCTATGAACACTAAGCTAACCTACATTGTGTTGTAGTAAGTTGTGACTGGTTCTTGCCAGAGCTGTTTGAAATCTTCACAGACACTGATGCGTTGTCTACGACGGATCTTTCACTGGACGTTGGCTTCACGGAGCGTTCATGTATGCTATACAAACAAAAAGGGACCTATTTATATATCCGAGCCATCCATTTAATGTTTATATTTGACCTATGTATTGTTTAAAGATAAGGAAGTAGTTTGTCTGCCCTGACGGAACTTTTTACCATGGCTCATCAACTCCAAGATGGTTTAGAGCCAATGTAAGTAATTCTTAAGATGTGCTTGCGAATTTTCCCAGTTCCGAATGGCGTAAAACAAGACGGCGACTTGGTTCCAACACTTTAAAGCGTAGTAGTCGCAGCCCTGCTGATTAGTGTATTTTTTTAAAAAGGACAGTACGCAAAAAAAAACAAGGCAGATGGAGAGCTCTTTAATATCAGAAGACTGCAAGGCATTATGACTAATCTTCTTTATTGTTTGTTTTTCTTTTTTCTTCCTGTAGCAGTTTAATTTTTACGGGTGAGAATACTGGCCATACGCCAAACCTCCGTTTGCCAGCTTGAAGGCAAATATCCATCAGTTTGTCACTTAGCGAAGTCAAGCTATAGCCTCGCCATCAATAAGGACCAAAAACAAAACAAAAACACCAGAGGCTTTGTAGTAGTCAGATCCAGGATAACTTACAAAGCGCTTAACAAATTTAGTGAATTGACTCGATCTTCAAGAAATTGAAACAATCTCTTGAATTTGGAGTTAGGATTGTGGGGTCTTTAAATTACACGATGGAATCAATAACATGAATTCCAAAGCAAATGTTGCGTTCAGAAGTTCTAGCAAGAGTTTGCGGGAGCGAAGATGTCTTTGTTTTGTTACTAAGATGAAATAAGGTCAATCGTAGTGACATCTTTCCTAAATCCAAATGACACGTGGACAGCGCATCATATACAGTAGACCTGCAGAACAACTAAATCACCACACCCTACGTAAATTTCATGACATAATACGGAAGGGGAAAGTCCAATAAGAGTTTTACTGTATCTGCCTTTTTTTCAAAAATGGCATGCGAAAAATGCAGGTCGTGTTGCGCTATTCCCGACTGCTGACTTTCCAGGGGAGGGAGAATCTAAAACGACTGTCTGGAAGTGTTTATCACCCGTAATGGACATTGCCCTTAAATTCATTGAAATTAACTAGAAATTACAAAAGCTGGAGAGGCAGACTAAAAGCTGAAGTACAGTCTACAGAGAGCAAACGCTTATTTCAAAAGAACTTGGTCAAGGAAGAGCATTAATTGGTATCAATACACTCTTGTCCTATTTTTTGACGGCTCTCCAGATTTTTTGGACTGACAAACCAATGTCGTAATCACAAACATGCAGCCTTGGTTTAGTCATATTCGCACGTGGATGACGAACTACGGAAATTTAAGAGTGATTATTGCTTTATCACATCAGCAAGATTACTTTTGAACAATTTGTTTCCCACCTACGTCACAAAATAAGACACGCAAATAAGACACACAAATCTTTGTGGAAATGTTACCCTATAAGTCTAAAAAATGAATTTACTTGCGTCAGTGCTGGATGTTACGAATAAATTCGATATTTTCATTCTGTCAACTTGAACTACACCGGCTTCCTTTACTAATAGCTTATCACACCAAACACAACTGGCACAGATTACTTTCTGTCGAGACATTTAATTTTTTATAGCGCAAGTGATATTGTAGTTTTAAGTGCGTCTATTTAAACCGTATTTTATTTTCTCTATTTCCTTAACTTCACCACCAGCCTCCGTGCATGTCACAACTTGGTATCAGGGTAGACGCCCATGACGACAGTTTCAGATTTGATCTGGCTGTTTCCAGCGGCGTAGCTGAGGATGTCAGGTTGAATGGGAAACAAGCATGGATACCTAAGCAATTTACTGACAGTTACGTCCAGGTGAGTGTTTATTTCTTCAGTGACGTATCCAGTGCATTAAATGTTTCAGATGTGCATGTTGTGTACAGGACCGTGCAAAGATGTTGGGGGGGGGGTGAAGCACCGAATCCGGCACAAAATTTGTAATGATAGAGATAGAGCTACAGGTAAAGCCCTGTTTAAATTCTTCTTTAGGCCATTTTCCATAAATGTCTTCGTCCGTCACTATATGTTCTCAGATTAACGTCACCAAAGCCGTGCTGCTGACTGGACTTCAAATACAAGGAGATCCGGAGTCGTCCGGCCGACTGACTGCCTGGACCCTACAAACTTCACTGGACTGCATCAACTACAGGACTGAAGTAAGTGTGTGTGTGTGTGCGACTGTGTAGGGCTGCAGCCCATTGTATATCGTTTGTTTTGATTATTTCTATATAGTCATACGAAAAATATCTCAGGTTTGTATACAGATCAGCTAAACGTATGGCATCTTCAAAATGGTTTCTCATTTTAATTGTAACTTTAGGTTTGCAACATAACTTTTAACTTGAAGTTAGTTTTTTTAGAAATGTATTCAAAGTAGAAGATATTTTAAATACCCAATACTCAATACACAATAATACAAAAATATTATAATTTCAAATAATTCATTAAGTTGCAATTTAATGGAGATTAATGCAGATTTAATAAACTCAGATTAATTATTTTTTTCAAAACAAATAAATATCCTTGTAGCCTATCTACAACCAAGAAAGAGTTTGGACTATAATGGTCGAAAAGATTCCCCCGGAAACTAGAAATATATTTGTATTACCTTTTGTTCATTTTCAAACTGCATTTTACTGTTAAGCATTTTTTTTTCAAAATGCATGTGTTTAAGATGTGTTTACAAAATTGAATATACGGTATGAACGGAGTTTTCTACGAGCTGACTTCAGACGCAGGTAATTTATGTGGCAGGTGATTGATTAATTACCTCAAGTCACCAAAAACCTATCTATGTTATGTTAATACTCCAATCAGAATATCCAAAGTAATGTTACTCTTTGATTGAAAATTCATTAAAGAAATTATATTTCCAATTTAAAAGTGTAACTCCATAGAGATTAGATCATGTTTCGAATACTTTTTCATCTAGTTGATATTGGTATTTGTGGAGAAACATTGGCACGCGTGCTACTCTGGGCAATCTTGGCTAGCAACAATAATTATATTTTTGAAATAGAAAGTATTGGCTCAAAAAGTAATCAAATTTGACTAGCCCTGTCCATCAAAGCTTTCAATAACGTGCGTGGCAAGACAGTGTTTAGGGGAGAGTAGTAGATATTTTCAAAAGATTGTTTTGGAGTGATTGAATTTTATAACTTCTATAACTTTATTTTTTTAATTTAAAAAAATATCCAATGGGTTTACAAAGTTTCACTTTTATATCAGCCCCCTCCCTCTCCCCACACACACACACACTTAAAAAACCATTGTTGCTTTTAACCTGTAAGCAGTGCCTGCGCGAGTGCCCTTTAACACATATGGCTTCAGAGGAAGTGGATGGTGTTCTTCTATAATCAGGGAGCCCAATGTTCACGATTTTTTTTTAACCCAGGGCCAGCGCTAGTCATTTTTAGTTTGGGTGAAAATAGGCTATTGTCCTCCACTGTAAAAAGTTTGGCAAGAGTTCAGAAAATTATTTTTTGCTGCCTTCGGCGTTCTGGGCGATTTGGCGCCTGTTTGATCACGCATTGTTCCCGCCTTGAGACGGTGTCGCATAATAATCCCCCCCCCCATACAGAGTCCCCCCACCCCCGGTGGATTTATTTTAAGGATATAAAAATAAAATCTCCACTAGCTGTAAATAAAGTCTCCCCCCAAATCTGCCCCTTCCCAAAAATACACTTCCAATTTTTAAAAAAAAATGTACACTAAAAAAAAACGGGGGATACTTAATGTTGGGAGACTCTAGATATTGTTACCAAAATTGCATTGCCAATCCCAAGTTTCTCTATAACTATACAGTGAAATACAACACTATTTGTCCCCAGAATTACACCCTGGATTATCGGAACACGCTGCAGGCGAGCACAGTTCTGTTAGAGAATGTTGAGTTCGTGACCTCCATCGTACTAAGACCTACAGAGTACAAGGGGAGATTTCCAGCACTGAGGCTTGAGCTCCTAGGCTGTGGTCAGGATTTTTAAAAATCTTCTTTACTAATAGTACTCAATACAACTTTTTACTAATAGTACTTAAAGTATTAGGTACAACTTCTTACTAACATTACTTAGCAATGTTCCCTTTAAGCTGCGCGGCCGAACATATATCTAATCGACGCCGCGCAGCAGTTTTAAACAACTTTTCATAGGGATAATATATCTGTCTTTGTGCACGCGCACACACACACAAACATGGATACTGTGCAACTTTGCATGTAGGCCATTAGGGCCCATCCATAAAGTTACGTCACGCTCCAGAGGGGGGAGGGGTGTAAAAAAGTGTGACAGTTTGTGACAGGGGGAGGGGGGTCCGGCCATATGTGGCGTCACGCTGATTTATATTAAATTTTGATTATTTTGTTAATAAAAAACAACATTTTTGTTCGAAAGTGTGACGTACTTTAGGGGGTGGGGGTCCGAGATGTGTGACAGTTTGTGACAGGGGGAGGGGGGTAAAAATGGTCAAAAATAGCGTGACGCACTTTATGGACGGCCCCTTATATTTCTATTGTTATCTTATTTTTCTACGCACTGGTACCGTTCAGACTTTAGCCGAATATTCATAACTAGATACGCTCCGCGGCCTAGCATACGCCGCACCGCAGACTTGCTCATGGATAGTGCAAAGAAAGTGATGAAAGAACGGACACAAACTACAGAATGAAGAAATCAAAACAGCGCGAGTGAACGTCGGTGGGACCACCGTCACATTGTTGGTCTCGAGACATTCGCACAGCCGTTATCTACCTGCCCACCACCCTTCCCAACCCTAGCTTGCCAACCATAAACTTTGATTGGCCGACCCTAACGACCCTAACGAGGGCCAGCCATGTTCGCAATAATTTGAGAAAATAAAGGGCACAAACAATTTTTTTTAATTAAAAAAACAAACAATGGTTTCGCTGGGGCTTGAACACAGGACCTCCCCAATGTATGGCGGACGTGATAACCACTGCACTAGGCATCTCATGTTATGGTGTGAAGGAACAACGCAAGTCAACGCTAGAACCATTGTTGGCCTCGAGCAAGGGTCATTCGTCATGCTCATTTGCACATAATCTCTCTGGTGAATTATATATAGTTAATATAGTGATTTCTCAGTCGTACTCTCGCCAGATTCAATTCTTGCCTACCACTTCAAACTTCTCAGTAGGTTATTCCTGAAAAAGAAAATAACGCAACTAGGAACACTTTAAACTTATCAACATCAAGACCTCATCATCTATCAATATTTTATTAAGTAGTCAACACAACAATTGGTGAGACCTGTACTAGAATATGCATCTTCTGTATGGGACCCATCCACCAAAGAAAACATTGATAAACTAGAACAAATTCAAAAGAGAGCTGCCAGATTCATTACTGGAGAATATTCGAAACTGACAAGAATAACACCATTAGTTAAATCATTAAACCTTGAAACACTAGAGGATAGAAGAACCAAGAGCAAAGTAGTAATCATACATAAAGCAATTAATTCTAATTTAGAAATACAACACAAAGATAACTTAATACAACCCTCAGATAGACATAAGGATAAAAACACCTTTCTTATTCCGTATGCAAGAACAAACACATACAAGTTTTCCTTCTTCCCGTCCGGAATTCGGGCGTGGAATGGGTTGCCTGAAGAATCCAGGAAAACCAACACTTTATCAACATTTAAATCTCTAATAAAAATGCAGGACTAAACACAAACCATAGATAAGCGTAGGACGCAATAATCTTCTGTATAGAAGGAGCGTCTGTAAACAGATAAGATAAGATAATTCTTGTCTAGAAATGACTGAAGAACTAGAACCCGATTCGAATATAATTTATTTTCTTAGATATCAAGTCATGTCGTTATTTCCCTTTACAAGATAATCAAAATCAATATAGATTGACTAATTATACAAAAGTATGCAGTTTCATCATTTTGTGTTCTCTGACAGTTCTATCAGAAAGTGACAAGTGTCACCAAGCGGCCACGCCAGTGTCGGACGAATGGATGGTGGACGGCGGCAGACAGCTCAACTACGACCATGACCTAGTCTTGGTCTGGATACAAGTTCAACTTGACCTTGACATCCCTGGGGATTTCGGGGAAATAGGGATTTACTACAGCCGCAACTGTCAAAGTTGGAAGTTTTATGAACCGTCAGACATGAACATCGTAAGTGAAATAATGATCAATGCTGTTGTAATTGTTGGAACTGTACTTGTAGCAGTGTAATAGGCCTACAGATAGGTACATGTACTGAATTAGTTATTGGTAGGAGTTTAACATTGGTATGTACATGTGCAGAGTTAGTTATGGGTAGCAGTTTAACATTGGTATGTACATGTCCAGAGTTAGTTATAGGTAGCAGTGTAACACTCAAAGTAAATGTGCTGAGATAGTCATTGGTGACAGTGTAGTATTCATAGATATGATTCTTAAATATATATTGTCATTGTTAGTATAACATACATAGGTGCTGATCTATTCATTCGTAGTGTAACATTTTATGGGGTAGTGAAATAGTCGTTGGTATTGTTACTTTCATAGTAATGATAAAGTAATGTTCATAGTCATAGGATTAAAAAGACATTTGTAAAGTAACATTCAAATGTATTTTGATCAAGGTCTAACCAATCCATAAACAATTCCCAAACTTGGTGAGAGCACACACATGCTTTTTTTAAAAATTGTCATATAAACAAATAGTAGGAAGCAATTTATTCTTATGATTAGATGTGTTTGTTCTTGCATACGGAATAAGAACACTATTTTAATCCCAAAGTCTATCTGAGTTTTGTATTAAATTATCTTTGTCTTGAATTTCCAAGTTATCTTTATTCGTCTTATGTATTATTACTACTTTGAGCTTCTATACTCCAGTGTTTCCAGGTTTAGTAATGTATCAACTGGACTTCCTCTTGTGAGTTGTGGATGCTCTCCAGTAGGAAACTAGGAGCTTTTTAAAATTTTAAATTTGTTATAATTTCGCAATGTTTTCTTTGGTAGATGGGTCCCATACAGAGACGCATATCCTAATACAGGTCTGACCAATGTAAGATAGCATTTTAGTTTTATGTTCTTATTACATTACATTACAAAGGTAAGCCTCACGTCATCAGATCAAAGAGACAGGTTGGTGACACTTGAACTTAACACACCTGTGCGAGCAAAGTGTCTGAGGATTTTCCCACCTTTGGCAGCAAGAATACAAGAAATACAGATAAATGAATGCAGTAAGTTTTCATCTCATAGGCATAATTTAATTATTTTTTTTAAAAACAAATGTTTTCGTAACTTGAGTTAATTTATTTGTTTTTTTCTGTCTCTTTCACTTAATAGCTTTAAACTCATTATTGACAACTATGCCTCCTAGAGATCTGAACTTAGTACAGGGCCTTACCTTGAAAAACAGTTAATGGTATAGAAATTGTTTATTCCTGAGCAGTCGAACCTATTTGTAGAAAATTTCTACTCTTAATGTTTGTTTTATAACCTGAAAGACTTAAGTTAAGAGAATTAGGCCATACAATTTTTAAAAATAAAATAATGGGTGTCTACTGGACTAATTGGATTTCGTTATATTCGTTTTATTTGTGTACTATTTGTTCGTTGAGGAAGGCTCTTTGCCGAAACGTTCGCTGTTGTGTTACATCCTGTCAGGCTAACTAATACCCTGTTTATATGTTATACTTTTACAATTTTTTAAGTGGTTTAACTATTTCATATTTTTTAAATTTTATTTAAGCATTAAGTATCAAGAATAAGAATGGGGCATTGAGAGAAATGCAAAAATTAGCTGTTTATAAAAATGTTATGCAACAAACAGTTTTCTGGGATTAGACAAATAATCTTTAAAAAAAAGTATCTGGCACTGGTATGGTATCTTCATCTCTTCTTCTCCTGTGTTTCATTTTGGCAGATCACATCATTAAGATATTGTATAGAATTAATGTACAGATTTTTTGTACAGCTTAAGTAAAAATGAGAATTTTCCACTGAAAATTAAAAAAATGTTTGTGTTTAATTACTAATGATAAAGTTCAATACGTGTCATGTGCAGCAATTTTACTTTAACTTTATTGAGTTTTTTCTATTTCTAAAATCATTGTAAGTAATGATATGCTATTTTTGATTAGGTGGCCATTTAACTTCAAGGCTTCATGAAAGCAAATCACAAAAGAAAAATTCCGTGAAGAAATTCGGAAAAGGCAAGAGTAATGTTATAAGTATTATAATTATAATTTTAAAGGAAAATATTAAAAGCACTTTAAGAAACCAGGTGTCTTATGACATGAATATGGGGTAATATTTAATGCCGTCATATAAAGTTAAAAAGAAATGTATGTTAGAAGGTACGAGGAAATCTGAAAAAAGTCATAACAAAGCAACAAATATAGATGTGCTTTCCTCTAGCTGTCTTCTTAATTATTATGTATTATGCTGCAGCTAAGTTTTCATAGTTTTTTATAGTGCTTTTTTTTTACTGTATTTTGGCTTGAAAGATGACTTTGGCATTGCACAATTTTTTTTTAATTTGTAGTAATTTTTTAGGGGGGGGGTCCCCGTACCTTGTTTAAAATATTACGTTCTACCTGAACTGAAAGCTGTTTCAATTATACATATTAAGCCAAAAATTAGATAATTATTTATTTGAATACTTGTCATAATATTAGAAGAAAGCAATAATTAATACCAGTAATTAATACAAATTTATCCTTCAGATGTGCTAAAAATATTCCTTACCATCACTGCTTATAATTAAATTATGATTTAGTTAACATTTTAAAAATATTTTGATGCATTCATTAATTAAATTCTGAACATATAGATTATTCCGATCTGTGTATGTATTTCTCCCATTTAAAGATTCCAAAGCTTACCAAGATGAGCCATGTTTGTATCAGATGGCAAGTCAAGATGGTACGTTAAGTAGGAATTTAAATGGCTTATCGAAAAGCAGCTTAAATTTTGTATTTTATATTTATTGATATTCATCTATTGTATGTCCTATGAATATAAATATTTTTGTAATGGCCTGTAACAATTTTCCTATAAATGTACCATTGGAGTAATGCATATTAAGTTGATTTGAAAAAACAAATGTTCTAGATTCTAATAAGATTTACCCACATTATTATTTTTTTAAATCAAAATCTTTAAGCATAAATTTAAACTGAAACTTAAATTATTTTTTTTAAAAGACATGCTAAATTAATAAACTTAAACTCATGTATAATTACCATTGGAATGAAAATAAATTTAGCACCCAAGTCTTACAATTAGAGTAACTACTTCAGTTTATGTCAGTTTTATATGACTGACTGAGACATAAAGATTTCTTTATTCAGATGCTCCTGAGATGACTCTTGATAAAGATAAAAGGCCACCAGAAAATTTCAAGGATATCATATCCAACGGTAAATTACCGGATGATGGAGATTCCAAAAAACAACAACCAGAAGATGGAAAGGATCACCCTAAACCATTCATAAAACAACAGCCAGATCAAAATTCACCCTCTCCTTTGTTGATTGTTAACAATGAAGTAAACAATGAATTGACACTGAGTGATTTAAACACACCTACGACCAAGTCCTCATTTTCCACCCCCACTGAAGAATTAATCTCACAAAGAAATGATATTGACATATCTACTCCTACCATGTCAAACACTAATAGCCCTGAGCCTCTGACTGTTACACCAGTTCCTCACTTGGATCAGGTTTCAACTGGCAAATATGAAAACATAAGGAGTGAATCACAGAATGATGAGGGGGAAGAAACTCTTAAAGAAAATGTCACATTTCTGCTGGACGAAAATGAAACCTCATTTATAAACACAACCAAACATTCTGGTAATGACTTACTACAGAGCGACAGTGTTGAGGTTAAGCAAAACAAATCTTCAAACACTGACCCCAGTGAGAGTATCTTGTTGCCAATGGACGTTGTAGACAATGAAATTCAGGTGAATGTTGAAACACGGGCAGAAAGTATTACAGGTGTTTCAAGTGATTACAACCGTGATTCAACTACTAGTTATGAACTTTCAACAAACAATGAATCAACGGCTGAGACTGTTTATGGTCAAGATTTAAATAGCAAGGAGACGAAGGTATCACAAAATGAAGACATTAAAACATCAAAACCTAATGACATTCAAACACCAAAATATGATGAAATTCAAACAACAAAGCATGATGATATTCAAACATCAGAACCCAATGATATTCAAAATTTGAAACATGATGATATTCAAACATCAAAACATGATGAAATTCAAACATCAAAACCTGATGAAATTCAAACATCAAGGATTGAAGATATTCAAACATCCAAACATGATGATATTCAAAAATCAGAACCTGATGATATTCAATCATCAAAACCTGATGATATTCAAACATCAAAACATGATGAAATTCAAACATCAAGGCTTGAAGATATTCAAACATCTAAACATGAAGAAATTCAAACAACAAAGCATGATGATATTCAAACATCAAAATATGATGATTTTCAAACATCAGAACCCAATGATATTCAAAATTTGAAACATGATGTTATTCAAACGTCAAAACATGATGAAATTCAAACATCAAAACCTGATGAAATTCAAACATCAAAACCTGATGAAATTCAAACATCAAGGATTGAAGATATTCAAACATCCAAACATGATGATATTCAAAAATCAGAACCTGATGATATTCAATCATCAAAACCTGATGATATTCAAACATCAAAACATGATGAAATTCAAACATCAAGGCTTGAAGATATTCAAACATCTAAACATGAAGAAATTCAAACAACAAAGCATGATGATATTCAAACATCAAAATATGAAGATTTTCAAACATCAGAACCCAATGATATTCAAAATTTGAAACATGATGTTATTCAAACATCAAAACATGATGAAATTCAAACATCAAAACCTGATAAAATTCAAACATCAAGGCTTGAAGATATTCAAACAACCAAACATGAAGATATTCAAACATCAGAACCTGAGGATGTTCAAACATCAAAACATGATGAAATTCAAACATCATTGAATAATGATAACATTAGCTTATCAAACAAGACAAATAAAGAGGCACTGGAAGAATTTCAAAATTCAATTGAAAATGCTAACCATCACACTAAAGTGGCACAGACAATAAACAATGGCACAGATGAAATAAATTCTGAAGTTAGTGAAGAGACCAGTAGTATTGCGACAGCTTCCATACATCTTTCATCAGTTGGGACTAATGACCATGAAACCAAATCAAGCTTTAAGGTACCTGAAGTCGGCTCTGATGAAACTAATACACATTCTAATAACTTCAATTACAGATTAAGTAAGCTTTATTTTTTCAACTCCATAAATTAAGAAATATTGGTATTTTAAAAGATATTGCTATTGCTTAATATATGTAAAAAAAATTGTATTACTCAAATTTTGTCTTTTATGTAAAATATATGTAAGAGCTTGTTTTTTCTGCTCATGAATTTTAATAAAAGTTTAATAGTTTAAATAACTCTGTACACTTTTTGTTTCACTGCCTTAGCTATTTATTTACATATTGTCAAGATTCCATAAAGAATTGCATAATATTCATTTATAATAACCAGCACTGATTAAATGTTACATGACTTTGAGAAAGTACTTTCATTTACAGATATTTTAACTATAGCTTTTCCATAGTTTTGTTCCCTGATTAACAGCAAAGGTGTTTATTTTTTAAAAACATATTAGTGAACAATCCACCTCTATGCGGTGTCAAGCCTCAAGAGGCAGGTGCTAGAAGGAAGAGAATTATTGGGGGATATAGGAATAGCCCTGGTGAGTGGCCCTGGCTGGTCACCATGTACTTCTACCCGTAAGTGTTTATAAAATAGCACTTAAAAACTGCTGCCACTTGATTGTTGTGTTGTTGTTTGTTTTGTTGGTACCAAGAGCTTTTAAAAAACTTGTGAAGACAACAATTTCTATTTATTAATAAAAATATGTATTCTGTTGCTTGAAAAATGGAGGATTTGGGAAATTTAAATTCAACGTATTTATTTATTTTTATAAAAGGTTATATTTTAATTAAAAGTATGTGATTTTCTTTATACTACAGAGAGGAGAAAACGAAATTTTAACTATTCAAGACATGTCAAATAATCTTCATATTTTTGAAGAGCATTAAAAAAAATTCAAACAAGTGTAAAATGAAAATTTATATAACAAAAGATAAATTTTAAGTTTAAAAATCTTAACCATTTTAGGGAATTTTATTATACAAAGAACTCTGGCTACAAACATCTTTGTGGTGCTAGTTTAATTGCTCCTAGCTGGATCATTACAGCAGGTCACTGTTTTGAGTAAGTATCATATGCCTTAGCCATCTGCCAAATACTGGAAATGATAATTTTAAAGTTTGTTTGATAACAGTTTCGTGGGTTACAAAAGGAAAGATCTTGAATAATTCTATTTGGCAAAATCTAATAATTTATTAGTTATACTAAGTTATAGTATAGGTTGTAAAAAATAACATTTCTGTTTTTAATTTGTTGAGCCTAAGATGTTATTTAATTAAAAAATTGTCAAAATCTATACAATTGTCTCACAGCAAAGCCTTTTCTCAAGAGCTTGGCAATGTAAGTAACTGGAAGATTATACTTGGGATCTATGACCTTGAGGATGACAAAAACACGTTCATTCAAGAGAGGTTGATCAGTGATTATATAGTCTATCCCACATATGACAGTAAGTGTTAGACAAGAAAGACTTGTCAAAAATGATTAGTCTAAAAATATTTAAAATGTGATACCTGTCTTCAATATCTCCTCTCTACTAAATGCTTCAAAGCAATTAGAAATAACATTTAAAAAATACTCAAGGATTATGATTTGTTCAAAGAAGTGGTAGTTTTAACCCTTTTGCAACAATTGGTTTGACCTATTAGCCAAGGCATGCCTGGTGAAAAAGGCTAAAGACTGATCTGTCTCCCTCTGATGTTTGTCACTTTATAGCAATTTATATTGTTTTAAAGGTCACCTAAAAATGCATAAAAGATGGATGACCCATGTTGTTATTTAAAAAAAAGGAAACACATTCCTATGTAAATATCATTCTAATATTCATTAGGACTCCTTTAAGCCTCAACACTAGGAAAAGTAACCAAAACTCTATAATTAATAATAAACGTAGCTTATGTGAACTATTATGTTTTTTGTAATTATGAATTGGATGTTTTAACTTTAATGCATTTATGAATATATGTGTTTTTTTTATGTGACGTTCTGTGATCCCAGCTGCTATAAATTCTCAAAATTATTATTATTAAATTAGTTTAATTAATCAAGACATGTTGCTTTTAGGTTTAAAAAAGCCATTGCACACATCAATCATGCAAATCAGAATAGCTCAGTTGAATAATTGTTGAGATATTATGTGCATTTATAAAGATTATTTTAGGCTAATCATTTCCTACAGTAATATATAAGTTTTATATTTCTAAATTAAATAGTCTATTTTGTAAAAGTGCTCTGTCTGTTTGGAACAAATAGTCCTAAAAATCTCTGTCTCAACAGGATTAAAATATTTCATAACTGAGTTAAGTCCTTCTTTCCAACTACAGTCTTACTACTGGTGTAGGTCATGGGTATTTAATGCATGTCTAATAAAAAAAAAGTATCAATAAAAACTATTGGTGTAGATCAAGTCTATCACACAAAAAAAGGCCAAATGAAATTTTGATGCCATAAATTTTAGAGTTGATAATAATACAAAAATTAAACAACCCGTAAAAACAAAGTTTTTTATTATAAATCCCTTATATATGAGACATAACTAAAAGTATTGATTATGTTCAATATAACATGCACCGCACGACAGTCCCCTGTAACATCTCGAGGGCTGGAGTTAAACTCCAGTGACCCGTGGAGGTCAACTATAGCAGACATGCTACATAGAGATAAACTAAAAATTCATTAATTTAATTATGGTATGTACATTCGATTGATCTGAAATTGTGAAACAATGCATTGTTAGGGGACAAAAGTCTATGTACAAAATTTCAGCTCTCTAGCATCACGGGAAGTGGGTCATTTTTGACTTACATTTTTCCGCGGGACCGACTACGAGGAACAAGACGGTGAAGTTAATATAAGGCATTTAAAAATACTCTCTGTGCTCTTAGACAGGTATTAAAAAATAGCATGTCTTTCATAATCATTAATTATTTTTAGAAGATTGACTTTAACATAATCAAGTCTGGATTAAACTGGATGATAGAGTTTCTATTAAAATGCTTGCAATTTTTTTAAAAACCTATTATTATTATTAACTAAGCACAATAAATGAAATCATGTATTGTATTTGAATTATGATGATATTGATTCAAATGCAAATTCAAGAGCACAAAATCCTTGTCTTGAAATTGCTATCAGCTAACTGTACGAATACAGATAAACTAACATTTTCCAAATGGTGAAAATAAATTGACAATTCAATTTTGGGGGGCACATGTAAGATGTTACAAACCAATCAAGCCTAAAAATGTTAACCATGTTTAATACTTGAACTAAATAATTTTTTTATATGATTTACAAAATACAAATAGCATAATTTTTATTACCTATAATCAGTACTTTTTCTGTACAATGCATATGTAACTGTTGTTTCTTTAAAGGCTTTTAATATTTTCATGATTCATGTTTCAAAAAGTTAATTAGTTCACTGGACTAAACCTCCCATTTTAAGTACAGTTTTTAAAAGTTTTCCTCAGTCAAATCAATTTGATTTTTCCAGTCGTTAACGCTCCATTGATAAACGACTTGGCCCTAGTACGACTGAACAAACCAGTGGAAAACTCAAACATTGTGTTCCCTATCTGTCTAGACAACACTGATATCTTTTACAATGAGACTCAGTGTTATGTGACTGGTTGGGGAAATCTTGGTGAGTCATAAGCCTAATGTAATGTCAAACTTTTAAGCATAGTGAGACTGACTGAGACTGGTCAAAACAATGGGAGTAAAATATGTTAATGTTTTAGAGTGTGAAAACTTAACAAACCAGGTAAAAAAAAATGAGGTCATAATTATGTAATGAACTAGTTCAACTTTCTTTGTTTTGGACTGGGAGGATTTTTATTTTAAACTGATACCTGGGATCTGTTGTGACATTGCAAGTTGTCAAGCCATTCTAGATGCTATTTTGTCACAAAAAGTTGCTTAGTAAATGTTTGAGAGATATTCAAATTTTTTTTTAAATTTGCAACCTGCAGTTCTAGACCTTTTGTCAACCTTTCAATTACTTCCATACAGACTTTAATTCCACTGGGAGCAGATTCCCACACACCACCTTGCTGACTCTTCTGACCCAAGAAAAATGCAAGCACATGTTTGACATTTTGCCAGAAACAAGTCCCGTCAAACCATATGTCAACATTTCTCCACCTGTTTTATGTGCAAGTGTTGGACCTGACGGTCAGGATGCTTGTCAGGTGACTGAACATTTTTAAAAAAAATCTTATTTCCTCATCTCCAGGGGACGGGGAGTAAAGTTTGAGAATAAACAGTTTTCAGCTGCTTTTATCAAGTTTTCTAAGGAAACAGTTATACATGTAAAGAAATTTTAAAAACTAAAAGGCTTGTAAAAGTCAGTTAAATCTATTAATATCTTAATTTTTGGTCATAACTGAATTAATTTTGTGAATACCTCAATTAAACCAAATTTAAATTGACTCTCCTAATCTTTAAACAACTTTTTTAAAACATCTAGTATCTAGCTATTGATTTTTCTTTTAAAATCTCTGTGTTAGGGGGACTCAGGAGGTCCCGTCATGTGTGATATTGGTGGTTACTGGTACCAGGTTGGCGTGGTGGCAGCTGGACATGGATGTGGAAATATCGAAATCCCTGGACTTTACACCCGAATAAGTTATTTCTTTGACTGGATCAATGAAACCATCTCAGGATACAAAGGGTCAAGAGATGATTGGTGATGAAAAGTGTAATGGTTTTAAATTGAAATATTGATTGTTTTGATTTTATAAGTCAATAAGCTGATAATGTAAAGAGCACAGGTATGTAAAATACTGATGTTATCCTGATGAGCTGATTCTCGCATTTCTAAAGAGTGTATAAAAAAAATTTATATTACATGTTTTAAACCTACTCAAGGTTTGAGAATACAAATAAACATTTTAAGAGGTGCACATATTAATAATTAAACAGCTGAAAAAAATTTGTACATAAAAGAGATTGATTTAAAGTTAAATTATTAAACAAAATTGTTGTTTTTTTCATACCCTGGATTATTTGATTATTTTGTCAAATTTAAAATATGAACTGTGTTGATCGACCCCATTTAATTATTTAGCTATCTGTATTTTATTGAAGTCTATATCTGTATCCCCTGGGCTAACGATTCAATAAAATGTAGCATAAAACTTAGGTTTATTTTAATTTTTCTTCTATTATCTAACTACAACAACATTCTTCAGTAAATTTATATTTAACTACAAAAGCTAAATGATAATTTAAAAAGTGTTTTAAATCACAATTGCTTACCCTTCACCTAATGAAGTAATAATGTATGTTGCAACTACACAGATTCAATGAAACAATTAAATAATTTTTAGGTGGTAATGTTGCTGAAAAAAAAATTATCACACTTTCATACAAACTTCATATGTTTTGGAGTAGAAAGAAAGTTTTTTAAAAGTACATCAATCTATTATTAATACAAATTTGAGAAAAAATACATTGTTTAAAAAGAAAAGAATAATTTTAATGCATACTTAAAATAAAAACTCTGATGCTACCAAATGACATTTTCCAAAAAATAGTATTGTCTTTATCTCTCCGTAATTTCCTTTTTATATTGATCAGTATAAAATGGAATCTGAATTTTCTCAGGGACGGGATTGCCTTTGGCTTTTATTTCTTGCTTGAGAACTATCTCTAAGAGAGGAGGGCAGTCAATGTGTTTTGGTATTGGAATCTTGTCAACATCAAACACCTCCGGGCTGTTACAGAATTCCTCTTCTTCTTCTTTTGGAACCAGAATCCAATCAAACTGGTGGCCAGTTGTAATTTCTGAAAGACCAATTTCTTTACCACGAAAAACTAGCTGACCCCAGGCTGTACCTTTACAGAACTCCTGTAAAAAAAAATAGATAACATTGAAAAAGGAGAATCTTATGAAAGATTAATAATAATTAAAAAACAACGTCAACATCACAAACTCCTTTCTGAAAAATGTATAAAATTTAGCTCTAGAAATTTTAGGATTTATCATGACTACTGGTTGCTTGGGCAGGTCATGTAAATATTTTTATTACGGATAGAAAAGTAAGCACAATATACAAAGAAAATTTAACATATGCCAGGCGGAAATAATGAAATATTTAAAGTTTCAGTATCAAAAATGCTGAAGAGTTTTATATTATATTATTTTTAATCAATTATTCTAAAGTTTTAAATATAGAGCTCAAAATAATCCTTCAATATGAAACCATAACCCATAAAAACACAAAGACATCAAACACTGTAGAGCTAACTAAATTCTCAACATCGATTACATAATCTTCATCACGAAAGAATAAAAATATTTATGAGTGTGCAAATTTGAACATTTTATAAAAAAAATATTAAAATAAAAATTCAGTATTGAATGAATTGTACTAAGGTCATTTTAATTTGAGTGATAAATGGATTAAAACTTCACAGATATAGTTGGGGTTAGTTTTTTAATAAGCCTATAATTAATTACATAAAGGTGCATTTGATTAAATTTGTGTTGTAAGTTGTTTTTATTTCAAAGTTTAAAAAAAAAGAATTTTTTATTGATGAATTAATTTTTTAATAATTTTTAAAAAATTTTGTTTATTCATTTTCAAATAAATTCTATTTAATGGAAAGTGAGGGTTGGTGATATTTGAGGAAGGGGGTTGACAGATGGTTGACACTTGTATTGTAGCCACTTTTCATGTAGTAATGTGTAGCAAAGTCGCTATGCTCACATAAGATCACCAAAAAAAAATAATGAAGCAGCTAAAATCACATGTGGCATAGGGGCGTGCAAAAGTCATTGGCTCTTTTTATTGCATACAATAAAGCGGTTTTTGTGCTTTATATTGGATATTAAATTACTGTAGTTGCTGAAATTGTGTCAGGAAGGAAAGTGCATGATACCCATATTTTTCTTTTAAAAACAAATATTTTTACTTTTTTCTAACTGGAAAATGAGAATTTATGACATAAAATGTGACATTTCTAAATTGTGAGTAAGATTTTAAGTTTTAAATAGTTTTTTTGGTAATAGCCTGCAACATTTAATCTCTCAACAGCCACAGAAAAAAGTACAATATATCATAAAATAATAAAGTTTACAATACTATTTATACAATGAACTTTCCAATTCCTTGACTTAAATACATCATCCATTGTATTTGCAGGTTAATTTATTAAAAATCACCACATTTCATTTCATCATATATTAATTATTATGCCGGGTAAGCTCAAGTTATTTTTTTTCTTCATAATATACCTTATAAGCTAGGGTATACATGAAAAGGACTGAGCAGTGCTGTGAAATTTTGGGATAATCCCAAATGAATGGAGATCGCCTAAGAGCTGTCATGAACAGTATACAGTATCTAATGGTCCAATGTCAGTTAATTTTTTATGTCAAGACTTATCATCTCATCCATGTTATCCTATATAACAAAAGGCAATTTTCTGTGCGGTCATCGATAGCGATTGGTCCCTCAAACTCCCAGAGACTCCTACAGCCAGTCACTGGCGGAGAAAAATTAAATCTCATTTATATATTGAACGACGTTCAAAACAAGTTATTTTTGGTGCAGTTTTTTTCCAAGAGTTTATTGTGAGTGGTGCGCGTTGGGATTTGTAGTCAAAAACTTTGTTTTTTACCGGTTATTTATTATAACTCTAGACAGACATGGTGTGTGTGTGGGGGGGGGCGGGGAGGTGGGGTCTCTGACAGACGTGGGTGGGTATTATAATTATAATGTATATTATTTTTGTCGTGATACACTTTTAAAGCCGGTCAAGACGGCGGGTCTCTTGACAAATAGAGGTGGCGGGGATTTTAGGGTCTCTCGACAGACCGCGGTGTTGGGGGGGGGAGGTAGGGTCTCTGGACAGACCGCGGTATGGGGGGAAAGTAGGGTCTCTGGGGAAAGACCCGTGTGGGGGGGAGGGTCTCTGGACTGACCGTAGTGTGTGTGTGGGGGGGGGAGGTGAGATCTCTGAACAGACGGGGGTGGGTAATGTTGTGATGTCCTACCATGAACTTCACAGGTCACCCTACACTTATTCCCGGCCTTGGACGGGCTTTGTTGCTAGTCATGAATAAAGCCCTATTAAAATGTGTCCTTCCAGTAATATATGAACAATATGAATGAGTAAAAATTATTCATTACTTCATCATATAAAGACTTTTAACACAATGAAAGCATATGAGTGGCCAATAAATCATCACATAAGAGATTTTGTTATAATACTTCATTATTTCCAGTAAAGATGAAAAATATGAGACCATACCAAAACAAGATAGTTTTATAATTTTGTTTGCCCCTAGACTAATCTATATTGCAAATGCAAAAGTAAAATTTTAAACATTGTTACTAAGTCTGCTTGAAACTTTTAAAAAAGCACTTTGATGCCATTAAAATTTCTGAATTCTGTCATTCACAAAATTGTGCCATACAACATTAACATGGATTTTTTTTAAAGTAGAGATAATTAATATTAATTTCTGAAGTTGGTGTAGCTGAATTGGATAATACCTCAACAGCAGGTTAAAGTAAATTATATAACTTCTAAGCTAGACTGCACATTTTTCCCACATATTTCTGAGGTTGATGAGTGCTATATTGACTATGAATTGTTAGTCCAAACTGGAGGAAAAAAATGAAGGTTTTGAAAAAGCAGGTTGAAAACTTTGTTGAAGCAAAAGACTAAGCATATAGTACTTTCTTTACACCTTGGAGAGCTCAGCCATTTATCTATGTTATATCTTAAAATGAAAAGAGTGGTCACTATTGGCACAAAGCTGCATGCTTTACAAAATCAGCAAAAAAGATTCACACACTTTTTTGGTTAAGCCATGACTTTTTTAACGAATTAAAAATCCAAATAATAATTTTACCACTGTCTCCCTGACCCCAACTATTTAATGCTTTCCTGACTGCGTGGGTGTCACAAGCATATTGATAGGTATACAACTCTTCTTGCAACTAACTTCATACACCCTACACCAGTGATGGCGAACTTTTTTGGGGCCGCTTGCCCAAAATTCAATCAAAACCCACTTATTTATAGCAAAGTGCCAACACAAAGTGCCAGCAAAGTGGTTTGATTAAGGAAGTAGTATTTTAGTTGTGTGCCGACTGATGAGGCTCTGCGTGCCAACTGTGGCACGTGTGCCATAGGTTCACCATCACTGCCCTACACGATATCACCCAACATAGAAAAAAAAATACATACTTAGTCAAAATAACAGAATATTTTTATTTTTTTTCCAACACTTTTCCTCACAGATTCTTCAAAACACAACCTTCACATACCCCGCTGTGAACAGTCCACACCAGTTATGAATAAATATTGGTAAACTGTGATGGTGGTGATCATGGGGTTAGTACAAACTATAGTGCAGTTTGCCTCTTGCTTCACTTCATATCTACTCAAGAGATAACAATTTAATTTGCTATGTCTGCCAAAGACTAGATAATAAGTAACTTTTATTTAAAAATTATATAATTTTAATTTTTTTCTCACCACTCTCACTTGTGGGCATCTAAACTTCTACTTGATGAGACTGTTACTTACTATAACTAACAACTAACAGTCCAGTGACCACTGTTACAGTCAAAGCCAGCTGTCTTGACAACAACATTTTATAAGATGACATAATCATAACTAAAAACTGAAGTAGGTTTGTAGGGAGCATTGATTCCTGAAAAAAATTCCGGATTTTTTTATTTGTGTTTCAATGTTCATGCAAATTAATTTTTCATTTCCAATCCCGATGTCTTGGATCTGCCTGCTACATTAGGAAATAATGAATGTGGTTATGATAAGAGAACTTATTTAAGAAATATAAAGCTACCAATTCATATAGGATACACAAAAAATACTTAAAGATTAAACACTTGACACAAAAACTTAGTCGGAACCTCCAAAATGAATATATAAACAATGTAATTACCAAAGATAACAATAAAAACTTATGGTCCTTTATCAAATCTAAAAAAATGGAACCTTCAGGAATAGCCACACTAAAAGGCTCAAATAATAAAACCTATAATGATAATGAAACTAAAGCTAATATCCTTAACACATATTTTGCATCATCTTTTTCTGCCTCAGGCGACAAGGAAGTTTTAATAAATTTAAATAAAATGGAGGAAATAGGTAACATAACTGTAGATGAGATAGGTATACATTCACTCCTAAAAAACTTAAAAATAAACAAAGCTACTGGCCCAGATGATTTGCCTGCAAGATTATTAAAAGAACTAAGCAATGAACTGTCCCCAATCCTTGTAGTTCTCTTTCAAGCCTCTCTAAACCAGGGTAAAGTGCCCCAGGATTGGAAATTAGCTAATGTAAGTCCACTCTTTAAGAAAGGGGATAAATCAGACCCTGGTAATTACAGGCCTGTATCACTTACTAGTATCACCTGTAAATTACTAGAACACATAATATATAGTAGAATAGTTAACCACCTTGACAAATATAATGCCCTATGCCCACATCAACACAGCTTTAGAAAAAACAGATCATGTGAAACACAATTAATAGGTTTAATAGATGAACTATCAAAAGGCTTGGACAAAAATGATCAAATAGATACAATATTACTAGACTTCTCAAAAGCATTTGACAAAGTTCACCATCTTAGTTTACTTAAAAAACTTAACTACTTTGGAATCTCAGGTTCCTTACATCACTGGATCCAAGACTTCCTTTTGGGCAGGGAGCAAACTGTAATAATTAATGGATCTAAATCTGCACCAATAAAGGTTAACTCAGGAGTTCCACAAGGAACTGTGCTAGGTCCCTTACTCTTTTTAATTTATATAAATGATTTACCCAACAACATCTCAACAGGTACAAAAGTTAGGCTATTTGCTGATGATTGTATAATCTATAGAACAATAAAATCAGAACAAGATAGCAAAATTTTACAAAAAGACTTAGATGAATTGATAAAATGGGAAACTAACTGGAATATGTCTTTCCATCCAGAAAAGTGTCAAATGGGAAACTAACTGGAGTATAGAAAAGTGTCAATTGTTAAGAGTAACAAAGAAAAAGAAACAAATAAATTCAAAATATTACATTCATGGAAAAGAACTGACCCTAACTAAAGATGCAAAATACTTAGGAGTCTTAATAAATGAGAAACTATCATGGAATCCCCATGTCAATGAAGTTATTAAAAAATCAAACAAAACCTTAGGCTTTATAAAAAGGAACTTTAACAAATGTAATAGAGATATAAAACTAAAATGCTACCTCACTTTGGTGAGACCTGCACTAGAATATGCATCTTCTGTATGGGACCCATCCACCAAAGAAAACATTGATAAACTAGAACAAATTCAAAAAAGAGCTGCCAGATTCATTACTGGAGAATATTCGAAACTGACAAGAGTAACACCATTAGTTAAATCATTAAACCTTGAAACACTAGAGGATAGAAGAACCAAGAGCAAAGTAGTAATCATACATAAAGCAATTAATTCTAATTTAGAAATACAACACAAAGATAACTTAATACAACCCTCAGATAGACATAAGGATAAAAACACCTTTCTTATTCCGTATGCAAGAACAAACACATACAAGTTTTCCTTCTTCCCGTCCGGAATTCGGGCGTGGAATGGGTTGCCTGAAGAATCCAGGAAAACCAACACTTTATCAACATTTAAATCTCTAATAAAAATGCAGGACTAAACACAAACCATAGATAAGCGTAGGACGCAATAATCTTCTGTATAGAAGGAGCGTCTGTAAACAGATAAGATAAGATAAGACATGAATAAATCCCACTCCACTTTATTCTTTATATCCGATTTTTAAAAATTATATGCATGGAATGAAAGTGGGGAAAGCAATGTGTAATTAGGTATGAATGAACACAGAAAAGCCGCAGTTCGGCCACTACCGGTATAGACTATAAAGCCGAAAGGGCAGTAAAATAAAATGTAGGATGCATTGTGCTCTTCTTTTAACATGATGCATTGAGCTCTGCCACGTTTTTAATATGTCTTAGGCACATGAGGCATTTTTTATCTTTTATTGCACAATCACAATATTAAGTACATGTATTAGTCAATTTATAAGGGCACAAATTGCCCCCCCACCCCCATAATCAGCAATTACAAACAGCGAAGTGTCTACTGCTACGACTAGTCATAACACTAGCCAGTAAACTTCTGCTACAACTAGTCGAAGTAGAAGTTTACTGGCTACTGTTACGACTAGTCATAAAAATATGCAATGTGCTAACAGTTACGACTAAAGCTGTATTTTAATTATGCTTATACTAATACTAAAGATTAGTTCTCATAATCAAATTTCATGATATATATATATATATATATATATATATATATATATATATATATATATATATATATATATATCTTAAAAAGTGAAGGGCCATCCATAAATGACGTCACACGTCATCACAAAAACTTAGACCTCATCCAATATTATTTTAGTAAATGAGTGAAATAGTCGTAATACTAGTATTCCTATTTCCTATCCTAGTCGGAGTAATAGTTTACGACTAGGATAGGAATACTAATGTTACGACTAGTAGTAGCAATATGAAATAATTTTATTGCTATGACTAGTCATAGCAGTAGCCTCAGTAGCTAATTTTTCTGCTTACTCTGAAAAGTGGAGACGTTGATTAAATATATTTTAATAAATTTTGATTTTAGAATTAATACACACACTCCTGCCTGTAAATATCTTTTTTTCGTATAGTCGTAACAAAACAAAATAATTGTATTGTTACAACTTGTAACAATTACAATAGTAATAGGCAATGTGCTTACTGTTATGACTTAAGTTGTATCTAATAATTTGTTCACACAGGTTTGGTTTTTTGACTCATGTTATTTAATAGCGTTATTAGGTACACCGCTGCTAAAACAATGAGCCGCTATCACTATATTTAGGCTCAAAATGTGTAATTCCTATGCTAATACTAATCATTAGTACTAAGTACTAAGATAATCCATTCTTAATTTAAAAACCGATTTTTTAAGGTAGAGCTAGTGCCGTCCAAAAAATAAATAAATAAATAATAAAGAATAGTTATAATTTTAAAATTTTTTAATCCCAATACGTATTGTTTTTTTTAACCATAATTAGGGTGTTGGCAAACCTGGTAATTGTAATTTTGTACTGCTTATTCTGAAAAGCAGAGACATTGATTAAATATATTTAAATAAATTTAGATTTTAGAATTAATACACACATAAATAAGCCCAGATCTATTAATATCAATCATATTATAAAAAATGTGTATAAAATAGGATGTTGCTAGTGCTACGACTAGTGGTAACACTAGCCAGGAAACTGCGTCGTAGCAATAAAATTATGGCCGATGGTAGACACCGCGTAACGCGCGGTGTCCACTCAGTTGGGTAGACACCACGCATTACGCTGTCTAGACTGTGGAGGGTAGATGGCGCGCATTACGCAGTCTAGATTGTGGAGGGTGGATGGCGCGCATTACACTGTTTATTTTGGTATACCCAATCCACCTTAATATGCGATCTCATGGTCTCTTATCTAGCATGGCGTTTTCCTTTTTATTTCATACCCTTTCTTATTTTTTTGGCCGATGGTAGACACCGCGTAACGCGCGGTGTCCACTCAGTTGGGTGGATGACACGCAATACACAGTCTGTTTATTTTGGTATACCCAGTCCACCTTAATAGCTTAAAGATTTATGATTTTAAAATTAATTTGGTAAAAGCAAAGAGAACGGTGCGCTCGATAAATCATATTTTTGGTTGCTATATTATATTTGTTGTTTTTTCTATTTTATTTAATTTAAAAAATAGACAACTAAACCTAACCCAGACCCTAAAACTGAAACTACAACCTTAAAAAAAAGACTCAAACGAAACTCTTTTTCTATTTTAATTTAAAAAATAGACAACTAAACCTAACCCAGACCCTAAAACTACAAACTTTAAAAAAAAGAGACTCAAACGAAACTCGAACCTCCACCTGACACCCAGAGTTCAAGAATCTAATGTCCTAACCGTGAGACCACAGAAGCTCATGTACCGTTTGAAATTTTAAAAATCTTATAAAGTAGTAAGAGCAAAATGTGACGTCACGTTTACGCTACACCTAAGCTTTACAGTGGATGCCGCGTATTGCGCGGTGTCTACACACTTCGTAAAATTATTTCGCATAAGCACAATTAGTGTGCTGGTCATTGTTATTTTTGTACTACTTATCCTGAAAAGCGGAGATGTTGATTCGTTGATTAATTAAATATATTTAAATAAATATAATAATTAATATTAATATTATGAAAATGAAGTGTCTGCTGCTAGGTGACAATGACAATAGTAATAGACAATACAAAATAATTTCATTATTTATTATATTTATATGACTCTTATCACATTATATTCTAGAATTATTTACCTTGCATGTCATGTCAGGGGTGACTTGAGTTAATCTGTAGTATGATTTCTGTGTAGGCCATTTTAGAGCATTACTCTTTCTATAAACCACTCGACCTACTCCTAAATCACGAAGCTGTCTGCATATCTCAAACAGAGATTTTCCTTTGTGAAAAGGCTCGCGACCGATATAACGTATTGGCATAGTGGTTAGAGGTATACCGTGGTTAGATTATATTCCTTTAAAATCGTAAAATTTAAACTTGTCACTTATGAATATGAAATTACAATGACATTCAAGAATAGTTTTTAATAAACATTAAGATGGGGGTCGCCATTTTGATAAAATAAAAATGTATATCGGAACGTTATTAAAAAATGAAACACCAAAACTCTTAAGATTTTTTAACGAAACATTTGTTTATTTGAGTTGACATTAGTTAATAATGGTTTTAAAATCACGCATGAATAGACGAGGGTCACTGTGTTCCTGTAATTATAATTTTATTTTTTTCTTAGATCTTCGTATAGTACGTAGGTAAGAAATCTACATAGTTGTCAAATTTTTTAAAAAAATGCATTTTCTGGAAGGAACCGGTTCAATAATAGGCATACGTTCCAAGCGTACACGTACACATGACGTATTTTAATATATCTAGTGGAATGTAGTGGATGTTATATGTCTCAAATGAGTCTGCATTACCCCCAAGAATTCCCCTTTTGACCCCAGTTGAGGTTATTTACCTCTGTTCGCCGACCTCTTTCTTACGGGATGCCCGTCAGTCAATTGAGGGATTTTAAAAAAATACATTTAAATTTTTTTTATTTTTAAACAATTTTTTTTCTTATCAAAGACGTTAACCGTGATGATTAATAGTCAATGTTTAATTTGTATGCATTAAACTAAAATATAATACTAAAATAGGGGACGCGGTGGTCGAGTGGCAACTACTACATGTAGTTAGGCGGCTGGGTAATGCGTGGAACCCACAAAGCCGTGGCCTGTGAGCGCTGCATCACTTGCCAAACAGATCATCTGTCATGGTCTGTGGACGCAACTATCTTCTGCATAGAAGGAGCGTCTGTATAGATAAGATAAGATAAGATAATCCAAGGATGTTAACACAGTTTGTTTTCTGAAGGCCGGTTAAACGTTGTTGTTTTAAAAATGCTTCACGCGGGTTACGATATTACAATGTAGATCTTCACTAAATAAATAATAAATACTTAACTGACAATAGTTTTTAAATAATTTTTTGTTTTTTTTTGTTTTTTTTTGTTTTAATGTTTGTTTTCTTTTAACACCCCATTAATAATGAAACAAATATTCTTTACATATTTATGTCATCTTTTCTTTGCAATTGTTTAACATTTACATATAATAATAAGTAATACAGTGACTAATAAAATCGCGTGACGTCATTTATGGACGGCCCCTAATCACTACGAATCACTCGTTACTCGTTGTTCTGTGAAGGAACAACGCAAGTGAACGCAAGAACCATTGTTGGTCTCGAGACCACCTCTGCTTGCCAACGATAAACTGATTGGTCGACCCCAGAGAGGGTGATTCGTCATGTTTAGGCTATTTGCACATACTCGCTTTGGTGAATTATGTATATGTTACGGCCAAACCCCGAAGTCCGGCCACTTCGCGAATTGGCCGGCCAATTCGCGAAGTGGCCGACAAGTCTGGCCAAAGCCCGAAGTACTGACCATTGTGATTCGGGCTTTGGGCGGCCAATTCGCGAAGTGGCTGGGTATCCTTGGCCAAAGCCCGATGTTTATAAAGGAATACTACATCTGTCGTTTCTGGTGTGTTGGCGTGTACGGGTTAGGAAAAAGGGTGGCACGCTGTGACGATACTCTTGCGTTAGTCTTTCCTTTTCGGAGAAGGTCCAGACATTGTGACTAGTTCTTATTATTCTGATACAGTGGTTTCATTGTGAATACTGTATTACTTGTATTTATAACTTATTATTCTGAAACAGGGGTTTCATTGCGAGTACTGTATTACTCGTATTTATAACTTCTCAATCAACGATTCCAGTTGAAAAGATAAGTCATAGGGCACGTATATCATGTGTCGTAGGGTGTAATAACACACTACTAAGTATAATTAGGCTATTAACATATCATTAATTGTTAGCTACGACATGTTGTTCTGTACTGGAAAGTGATCAATCATCAAATGAACAAGTCCATGCCGATTCGACCACAGTACGTTTCGACCCTTTTGTTTCTACACCTTAAAATTGTTTTATTTATTTATTTATTTTATAAATGATTTTTTTTTAAATTTTATTTTTAACGACTATTAACGTTGAATTTATGATGGGACGATTGAAAAAAGTTTATACACTGACAACCTGTTAATATTCAATGCGAATTCATGATTGTGGTATGTTCGCCATTTTCTGAAGTAGAAAGTCCTTCCAACCCTATCCAACTCCACACCCATCTCGATCCGGTGTAATCGGATAATAAAAAGGCCATGTTGTCAGATAAAGGTACGTACATTCTCTCTTTCCCACTCCCTTTATTTACCTTGCCCATAAGAGTTGCCAACACATGGTGTCATGTGGTCGTCACTAAGTCTAGCCCTCGTAACATGTCATTATGTAACATGTGCCAGCCAACGAACAGTCCCTGGTCTCGGTAGACTTCTCTTAATCGATCCACCCCAATCAAAGTCGCGATGTAATCGGACAAAAAACCCGTAGAAACAAAATTTTTGACTATAAATCCCTTATATATGAGACATCATTAAAATTATTGATTATGTGCAATATAATATGCACCACGAAAATCATTTAAAGACTGACTTAACTCTCCTTGCTGAAAAACACGAGGATGTGGTCATAGATAAATGAAGAACAAATGTTTATGTAATTCAAAATGTCATAAAAGTACATCCTGTTTTAATAACTGATAACAGAAATAAATAGTTTACTATACTTATTAAGTTTCACTTTTGTAACTGGTTTTTATTATTCGTAACTAACAATCAATGTTAAGTATTAAATATTACTAGTCAACCTTCAATCTGCTCATGACTGATTTCTTCGGGCTTTGGCCGATCGACCCTAGCCACTTCGCGAACTGGCCGGCCAAATCCCGAATTTCGGGCTTTGGCCGGCTAATTTACAGCCTCATTGGCCACTTCGCGAATTGGCCGACCACTTCACGAAGTGGCCGATTTTGGGCAGTGGCGTAGCTAGGGTCACGTGCGCCCGGGGACATGAAACAAAATCTGCGCCCCTTGTCGGACCGAAAGATTCAGGGGGCTCACTGAGCCCCCAAGGAAAATTTGAAATTTTACGGTTTATATAGTTCATTTTCGAAGCTTCTGGTATTTTAATGAAATAGAATACAGACTAATAATTCTCTATACGATTGTAAACAATTTATTTGAAAAAAAAATACTCTACTAATTATACAATTAGACATAGTCTACAAAAAAAATTATTCTCCTTGATTTGAATGTCGCAAACTCGTCAATTACGTTGTCAAAATTAATATTCTCAAGTGTTTCTCTTTCGATGCTAAGGAGTGCAAGATCACTCAGACGATCTTGTCCCATTGAAGCACGTAAATAAGACAAAATAAGCTTCAGTTTGCTGAAGGAAGGCTCACAGCTTTCAGTTGAAACAGCAATTGTTAGAAGTATTTGAAGTGAAATGCGCAGATTCCGAAATACGTCATATCCATATGAAACAAAACCAAGAAGATCCAAAGGAGAATCCGATAGAAATTCAGTCCGGGTACTGAGTAGCATTTTTCAGTCTCTGATTTCTGTGCACAATTCGTGACCATTGACATCAGTGTCGTATAAATTAGAAAAATCTAAGCAATTTTAACGAAGTGTATTGACTTTTGTCCCAGCAAGAAAAGTTTTGACGTCTAGTAAAAATCCAAATTTGTTGTTTAGATTTTTTAGACGTAAAAACCGTATTGATATCTCCTTTTGGAGTCTATCAATTACGCTGTTCATATCACGTGCAATTTCTTCTTCTGCAGAAAGTCCTGCATCTCTTTTTAATTCTCCAGGCATCCTCTGATGTCGTCTAATCCTTCTGTCAACCTCGATTCCCCAAGTTGTGCATCTTCCTTTCCATTGTCTACCGCAACCTGGCTCAAATTATCACGAATTTTGACAATTTCTTGCTCAAGCGATTCAAGATCAGATGTTGCTTCCTTGAAATTCACAGTAGGATTCTGCAACCGTTTCTGGACACGATCAATTTTCGCAAGTATGATGTTCCAGAAATTTAACAAAACTAGGAGTTTAAAGTTTAATATACCTGCCAGCAAAGTTTCTGCATCACTTCAGGTGTCAGGCGTCATATTTGTATGTCCTAATATTTTTTCCAACAGCCCTACCAGTTCATCTAGTCCTTCATAAATTGCTTTAACAGCTTCTGATTGTGCACTCCAACGTGTTTCAGACTCCCTCTTCATTGTGATTGGCACAACTCTTTTTAATTCTTTCCAAAGAGTTGTTGAACGAGAGAAAACAAAAATTTATACTTTGAACTGTTCCAAAAATGTGATAACAACTGGATCCTGTTTAGCTGAGTGTACTCCTGCTAAGTTTAAGCTGTGGTTGTCACAGTTGACAAACAATGCTCTTTGATTTCAGGCACATATTCGCTGTTGAAGGCCGGATATATGCCCAGTCATTACAACAGCATTGTCATAACATTGTGACCGATAGTCGGCTAGAGGTATGTTATTAGATTCCAGTTTATCTACGATAACTCTTTCAAGGCTTGCTGCGTCTTTGGAATGTATCTGGATAAAACCTAAAAATTATTCTTTGATGGTTTCTTTTTTAGTTTGAAAATCCACATCCACAAATCTGATGACTTGAGAAAGCTGTACCCGGTATCTTAGATCGGGTGTTGAGTCAAGTAAGATAGCGTAGTACTTGTTTTTCTGATTTCACTCAACAGCTGATTCCTAACAGTCGATGAAAGTAGGTGGATAAATTCATTTTGGATTTCCGGTGATAAATAAGATACTGAACCTGGATTTTCTCGGGCATTTTGTAAGTGTTTTTCTAACAGTGGATCATACTTCAAGTTTGATCACAGAGAGACAGTAAAGAGAGGCGATGTCTGATGTTTCATATAAAAGGAATCCAACTTGCTTTGACATACCGACACAAGCCCGGGAGAGGAGAGACCGTCCTTCCCTCCCCCCACTTTACTCCCTCCACAGTGGAATTGAGGAAGTAAGATTTTTCTTTTTAAAAAGAGTCACAGCATGCAGCAAAAGGACGCGAATTAACCATTCTGTAAGCCAGTGTTTCTCAACCCTTTGAGATTCAAGGACCACTTGAAAAATATGTGTGTCTTAGCTACGGACCACTACTAAAAATTGTGCTACTGCCGAGCTGTATTATTTACGCTTTTATTTACAAACATTTACAGACTGAAACGCGCTGATTTCCCCTGCCCTTGATGTAAACACGGGAATTCGGTAAACCAGGACTAGAGTGAAACCAGTGAGCCGTGGAGGTCAACCCTAGCAGACGACTATACATTCGAAATAGTGATAAATAGAGATAAACTAAAAATTGATTAATTTCATTACGGCACATTCGATCGAACTGAAATTTAGCTACAATGCATTGTCATCCAAGATCTATCTGTGGTAAAATTTTGAGATCTCTAGGTCCATCAGAAGTGGTTTAATTTTACGTTTCAAGATTTGAAGGAAGGATACAACATACAAACATTGTGACTTAAATAAAAGCGTGTAAAAATCGAGGGGCACAAAAGGGTTTAACTTTGGTCGAATGGCAAAAAATTCATTTTATGGAAATACGGAATAGTTATCCTAAATATGAATTTTAAAAGACAAGTCCCAAAAATGAGGCAATAAATCATTTTTTAATATTATAGCGTATAAAATTATCCTTTTAAATAATAGACGATTTATAAGTATTGTATTATAAAGCAAAAATTCGAGTTTAACCCGGGACGCAGTGAGTTTCAATATGAGAGGCTATATCGTTCTTTCTTGGTCGCAAATAGTGTAACTAGGATATTTTGCGCCCAGTGAAAAAAATTATAAGATTGGTGCCCCCACCCTTTCGGTTTCATCAAATTTTACTATTATATAAGGTTGTAAACCTCATTTTTGCGCCCCTGTACCTTAGAGCCCAGAGACATATTTACATCACTGCCCTACATTTTTACGACTTTGATCGACACGCAATACAAATTGTTTAACTTTGATTCCCTACTGATACAAGCGGACGTAAGTTCATATCAAACAAGTACATAATACATCATAGCAATGGAGAGAAAATTACCAGAAATGATTGGTGTATTCTGTGGTCTGAAAAGTCTGTTGTTGTTTGTTGCTTTTTTTTGTGTGTCTCATCTGGAAAATGTTTGAAATGGCTGCATAATTGTTAGCAAACGATGTTTTATGGAGATTTGCAGCATATGGTACAAGTCCTAAAAAATCATGAAACTACAACAACAAAAACATTTTAAAGCCAAAAATCCTGTCTTGAAATGAGTGTTCCTTTTTCAGCTTCGCAAACAATAGATCTTCTCAAATATGTTGGAATGCATAAACCCATTACTGGACGCTGTTTTTCAGCGGATAATTTCAATTGTCAAACTTATGCGATAGCTGCGTTGCATTTAGGTATAACAAGGAAAATTTATATGAGTATGATCAGAGGCGTCACTAGGGTTGGTTTGACCCATTGCGGTAGCTCATGGTGTCACCCCCTTACGACTTACCCCATAGACCTCCTCCTAAATTTTAACTGCCAAATAACAGAATTTTAAGTTTTCTTGTCTAAGGAAAAGAGGTCTACCCTGCCTGCGCTACAAGGACATCTGCAATAAAGACATGTCACTGGCGCTTTTCGACCATAAATCGTGGGAAGCCATTGCTGAGGAACGCAACCTCTGGCGGTCAAAAGTGCTTGAGGGCATTCAAGTTGCGGAAGCCACCCTCACAGCTAGGAGTGAAGAGAGAAGAGCCAGGAGAAAGGGGAATAGGAGCAGGAGTCAACGCCATCGTCCCTTGAGGACGGACGGTTGCCAAATATATAGTCACCTTTTGTGATGGTATTACTCGGTGCGGTGCGACCCCCTAGTGACTCCTCTGAACATGATAATGGAATATTTTTAAAACTAGTCCAACTTTTAGCTGAATTTAATCCTGTCCTGGAGGTTCATTTAAAAAGTGCTTGAAATATTTAAAAAACAAAACATTAAACAATCACAAACTTGAATATGACCATTCAAAATGACGTAATTAAACTAATTGCAAATAATAGGTATAAATCGGTCAAATATATGATGCATTGACTAGCATTTACGAGAACAAAGATATAGATAGTTCGATTAGAGATGGAGCACATGTACTACTTACGTAACTAGAACTATTCAAATTTCGTATTGTTCTGTCTTGATATGACATGAGATATTCACTCATGTAAATCTCACTATTAAACTCACGCAGGACAAAAATTATGATATTGCATTGGCAATAAAACTTTTGAGAAGTTCCAATATTCTTTTTTTAAGAATCTGAGATCATACAATCACTTTAATGTCATCATTGATGCTGGGAATGGCATCCGATATAGATGCAGATAAAAAAATTGACTCAATACAAGGACTTCGAGTTCGTCGGAGAAAAAGTCAATTTTATGAAAATCAGGTCGAGCCCACAATTGATGCACAGGAAAGATACTCGTGAATGTACATTCTCTTTTGGGTCGAGCCGCTAGGCTCTTAAGACCCGGTTCATTTTATCGCAAGCGAGCCTCATCAAGCGGGCATCGCCGTAGAGGTAACCCTCTGCAGGTACCGTTACTTCGTCCTCCAAACCCCCGCACAGCCCGGGGCACTCTTCGAGTACGTGTGCCACCGTCTCTTCCGGGTGGCCACACAGCCGACAGGCCAGTTCCCTTCTAGTGTTAAACTTGTACAAGTAGCTTCGTGTGGGACAATGTTCAGTTCTCATTCTAGTTATGAGCGTCTGATTGCTACGTCCAATTTTCCACCAGGAATCGCTTTTGCTCGGTCGCGGCATGTACTGGAATACTTTTCTGGCCGTGCATCCAGAGGCCCAGCCTTGTAGCCATTTCTCTCGGAAATGGTCCTTAAGCCACGATCTGACCCCCAGCTGGGTCATCGGGCGATCGGGTTGGGGCTGAGCTGAACCTTCTCTCGCCAACTTATCGACCCTGTCTGAATGAGGCTCGCCACTGTGCCCAGTGATGTACTGAAGGACTACTTTTCCGCCTCGTGCTAGGATTTCACCTACTGTTTCCAAAATGACACTGACCGTTTTCGTCTCCAGAGAGGATCGACCCACGGTCTCGAGCGAAAACCGTGAGTCGGTGAAAACTACGACGGTCGGGAAAACCTTTCTTCTTGCTAGACGTCGGCGCACTTCCTTCAAACCCTTGCAAATCGCCTCCAGTTCGGCGTCGTGACTACTGTATGTGGATCCGCACGGCCCTGACAGTTCAATACTGTCAGGTCCAGGTTGAGGGTATTGAATTAGCACTCCGTATCCACTTCTGCCATCCTTGAAACGCGAGCCGTCCGTAAAGACTTTTACCACACTATCGCCATAAGCTTCGATTGTCTTCAGAGTCTCGTCTCGCTGAAGCTCGACGGGACTGGCTTTCGTCACCGCTGTATTTGCCAGTGTCAAACGTAGTTCGGGCAAGTCCGAGCTTTCATGTGGTCCTCGAGCAGGGACCAGTCGCATGCGTTCCCTGTGCTTGGGTATGGGGACTGAGTCTTCTAGTGCGTAGACCGTATCCATGAAGGATGGTCTTTTCAGTCGGGTCCTCTTTACCCATCGGTCTTGTAATCGAAAGCAGGGTTCGTCATGCTCCAACCTACGGTATCGTTCCACCGTGGTCATGATTGCCTTTTCTCGCCTTATCGCCAGGGGTTCTACGTTAGACATAATTTCTACAGCGGCTGTGGGTGTCGTACGCAACGCCCCGCATACAAACCGTAGAGCTTGGTTCTGTATTCGGTCCAGACCCTCTAGGGCCGTACGGC
Organism: Ampullaceana balthica; assembly: GCA_944989445.1. NCBI lineage: Eukaryota > Metazoa > Mollusca > Gastropoda > Lymnaeidae > Ampullaceana > Ampullaceana balthica. Next base: position 266,283 of record CALYLW010000155.1, read on the forward strand.
TCGCAAAGGCCTGGACCGGGAGGCTGTAATCAATGGCACCCCTCACACTACCGAGATAGAGAGCTCTCAGTAGTCTTGCATCCGCACCCCAACTAGTGCTAGCCAGTTTCTTCACCAGGGACAGTTTAGCTGTAGCTTTGGCACACAATTCACGCACATGGTTATGTAGCTGGACCTTCTGGTCCAGTTTGATTCCCAAGTACGTTGGTGTCCGATCCCAATTCAATCTTTTCCCACATATCTGAAGCACCACCTCATGCTTCAGTGCATTCCGTCCATTTGTGAAAATGGAATGGACCGTTTTCTCCGTATTGACTACTAGGCGCCAACGGTTGGCGTAGTCTTCGATTCGATTCAGATCTTCCTGCAGCCTGTTCTGCAGGGTTGCAACGTCCTTTCCGGAACTCCATATAGCCAGATCGTCAGCAAACATGGCATTCTGTGACCCCAGAATACCTTGTAGGTCGTGGACGTAGGCTAAGAACAATGTACAACTAAGGGCGGACCCCTGTGGAAGTCCGTCCTCCAGGCGATCTTCGTTGGATAATGACTACCCCACTCGGGTCTTGATCGTTCTGTCCGTAAGGAACGATTTTATCCAACTGTACATGTTCGCAGTAACACCTAACTGCTGCAACTTATAAAGTAGCCCTCCACGCCACACCTTGTCGTATGCCTGCTTTAGATCGAAGAACACCGCAACGGTGTGATTCCTCGACTGGAGTTCATTCGTGATTGTCTGAATTAGTCGGAGAGCCTGGTCCATCGGTTGGCGTCCCTTTCGGAACCCACCCTGAGTCATTGGAATGCATTTGGACTGTTCGAGGAACCAGTAGAGTCGTGCGTTCACTAACCGTTCAGCTACCTTCCCCACACACGACGTGAGGGAAATTGGCCGGTAACTGGACGGGTGTTCGCCTGGTTTCCCCTCTTTGGGAATTGGGGTTATTGTGGCCTTTTTCCACAGCTTCGGCAGCGTGCCTGTTGTCCATGTTCTATTTATGAAACCCAGCAGTTTCATTCGGCCTGTCTTGCCCAGATGTTTGAGCATTTCATTGTGAACTTTATCTGGTCCTGGTGCTTTGCCAGCTTGGCACTTGTTGAGTGCGGTTTGCAACTCTGTCATTGTGAAGGGGGCCGCGAAAACCTCTAGTTGAGGGCCCTTACTTTGTCTCCTTGAGCCCTCTTTGCGCATTCGGTCGATTGTTCGGCTAAAATCAGATCTGGCGCCTTTTTTGTTAACCTGGGCAAAGTGTTTGTTTAGCGCTCGTGCGCGCTTAACTTCACTAGCCCTTTGGCCCTTTGGTGTCGTCAAAGGGTTGGAATTCTTTGTCTTCCCTGCGCCAGATAATGCATCCAAGAGCCGCCAAACTTTTCTTCCGTCTACGAGGTCGAGTTTTTCGCACGTATTTACCCATTTCGCCTTCTTCGCTTTGTCGACAGCGGCCCGGACTTCAGCCGTCAGTCTGTTGTACGCCCTACGAGCTTCGGGCGTCTTCAGCCTGGCTGCCTTTTTCCGTGCTTTTGCTCTTTGCTTCACCAATTCTGCCAGACTCTTGTCCCAGTAAGGTCTGAACTTCTGTTTCCCGTTCGTCCTTGGGATCGTTCGCCTCGCAACCCCAAGGATTGTGTCAATAAACTGCCTGTAGGTGGCATCCATGTTGTCTCCTGCAACATCCAGCAGAGCGAGCTTGGTCTCGCTCTCGGCCTCGTACTTTCGCCAATCGGCCTTACGGAACTGCCAATGCCTTCTTTCAAATCGAGGTTTGCCTGCACCAAGTCCAAATTCAATCAGGATTGGCAAGTGATCGCTACCTACTACCTTTAATACTTCCAGTCTATGCTTCGACTCTAGGTCAGCGGAAATAAGCGTTAGATCTGGGCGAGACTCCGTGCTGTGCCCCGTGTGCAGTAGTGTTGGTTCACTGTCTGCATTCTGTAGCCTGATGAGATTCGTATTAATACAGACATCCTCGATGTAGCGGCCTGACGCGTTCCGTTCAGCATAGCCCCAGTCAGGAGACTGTGCATTAAAGTCTCCTGCTATTATCGTTTTGCCAAAAATGACATCTTCCCCAACTGGAAGTGCGATAGGGTTTCTGGGCGTATTATAGACGTTCGTGATTGTAAAGCCAACGTCGCCTTTGAAAACTCTCACGGTGAGAGTATCAGTGTTGCTGTAACACTTAACTTCGAGCAGCTCCATCGTTAAATCATTCCGGACCGCTGTGGCAAGACCTCGACATCGCCGGTCACACTTGCAATGGTATAGCGAGTAACCAGTGATATGGAACGGCTTCCCCTTGAGGAGCGTTTCTTGGAACAGTGCCACATCCACTTTCCGTTCGTGGAGTATTTTGGTTACTTCGTGTGCCTTTTGCCTTATGCCACAGACATTCAACTGTAAAACTACCAGGGCTTGTTCAGGATGGCCCTTCGCACCCATACAAGGACGGCCAGTCACCGATTGACCGCTTGGACATGGCCTGTCGTTCGTCACCATGCCCCTAAGAGGGGGGGTAGCCAACCGACCCGACGTACCACCATCCGCCGAGAAGGGGTTTAGAAGGTCCATTCCGGGACCTGCTTTTTTCGATATATGAACCATAGAATAGAGAGGGGGTAGGCAGAAATCTTCAACCCATTGAGGACGGTCCGAGTGCGTTCCGTCCCTTGCCCAGAGGGTCTTCCTGTCTTCGGCGTTCCTAGCCGGGCACTGTTGGGTATGGGTCTGCTCCCACACCCAGCACCGGACCTCTCGATGAGGCCATGCCCCACCCCCCGGTTGTCCGGAGGGTTCCAGTGCGTATGCTTGGCGATTTCGCCGGGGTTAGTCAGTTTCAGGTCGCAGCCACTTCCGCAACCCTACTTATCTCCCGGGCCCCGTAACCCCTCCCGAGGAAAGATACTAAGTTATTTGAATTCTATTACCACCTTATTGACATTGCAACCAAGTCTTTAGAGCAAATATTTTCTCAGCTGCAACATCACAACAGTTACTTTTGTTTTTATATCATAAACTAGCGTATCACCCGTCAAAAATGACGGATGTTTTCAGCTGAAATCTATTTATTTTGAAAAAATTCACTTTTTTTAGGGTGCCAATGGCGCCCACCTTTTTTAAAAACCCAACTAACTTGTCCTTGTTTGATCAAAACGAAATATTAAACTTTCTGAAATGCACACAAAGTATTTTATAATAGGGATTGTAGGGCGCCATAGGCGACCCCTTTGTTTTTTTGGCTTTATAATTAACCATCATCAAATCCTCTTTTTACATTGTTCCCTTTTCCAAAATTAAAATATGAGCTAAAACAATGACGTCATATAATATTTTTTTACAGTGCATCATTAATTAGCACACCTTATGATGCATTGGCGCAGTAATTTGGTGCGCTGCTTTCTAAAATTAGTAGCGTCACGGACAGACAGACATGCATGACAGACCGACGTGACAGAGATTGCAAATTATGTATATTGATGATATGAACTGAAAGATGTTAGTTCTTCTGTGATTTTGTCAAATTGCAAAGATTTTGAAAGCCTTTTAACAGATGGAGAATCAGTGGATATACAATTTATATTGAAATATCAGGTGTGTATTCTCTATTGGAAAATTATTTAGAACCTGAATCATTTATGAAATTCATTTTTTTTTAAATGAACTATGCGCCAAACTTGAGCGTTGCTCAGTAATTTTAGTAACTTCCGATCAGTAATTGGGAAAGTAATTTTTCCAAACTAAAAATAATTAATACCTATTTTGGAAAAAAATCTCAAACAAGATTATCTAACCTCGCTATATTAGCAGTAGAGTATGAACCCAGTAACTGCTTAGATATGTCTAAATTAATTAGAGAAGTCTCTGAAATAAAAGTTCCTTTAAAAATACCTGAGTATAAACTCATGTTAACTGTTTTTTAATGAAGCATTTTTAGTAAAAAATCTAATTACAAGTATTTGTGTTAATTACTGTGTTAAAGTTTAAATTAAAGTGTTTTTTTTTCTTCTTATTTTTTGTTGTTCGATAAAAATATAAAAATCCATATACCATTTTTAGAAAACTTAAATTGTATTTACATAGGGGCGTAATTTTTCCCTTTAGCACGGAGTGGCTCTAAGGCTAAATCCGGCCCTGCTCTTGCTTAATTCTACGAAAACAAGTCAAAGATAATTACATAACTCAATTAATACCTCAAACATAGACAATGACAACACACACAAGAAAAAGAAATGAAGTACTTATGACACTGTTCTGAATATAAAGATTTTACTGGCTAATGTGTTATATACTGAATAATGACAGATATTAAGTTACGCATGTCATTACTGTAATAAAATAAAATGACGAAAGTGTATTATTTTGGGATTTTAAAAACTACAAAAATTCGTGATCTTTCGTTCGTCTCATGTCCATGCAATGGATGACTTGGAAATCTCTTAAATCAGAAACAATAAAATCACCCTAACCTCTAAGTAATTTATAGCCATTCTTGATTTCAGTTAAATTTTTTAAAATAAAAGCATAGCCCATGGGAGGCTTTGGTCTGTTCAACAATTTTCTTCAATGACTGGACATTTAAGTCAACCATTTTAATGTATCCTAAAAATTTCTTGATTGCGAAGCTTATGAGTAATAACATCATTCCATGTCTTAATCATAAAAATATAACAAATAAAATGCAATTATTATTATAGCAGTATCTTCTTAGTAATACGGAATATATACACAAGAACCCGGTTATGTCGCCGGCCTAGTGGACTGCAAAAAGCACCGAGATAACCGATGATAGCAATTTTTTTAAAAAGGACGGGAATACATTAATACGTGCTTGAAATTTCTTCATGTGTGCTAATAAATGAGAATGTACGTGGGTTCGACTAGATATTAGAAAGAGACCGGTTCGAGTCCCAGGGCCGCGGGTGCCCCTGAGCATACCCAGGTCGAATGGGTACCTAACATTAGTTGGGGAAAAGGAAAGAAGTTATAATGATGAGGATATTAATCGTTGGTCCTAAATAAATATAAGTAGTGTTTTAGGATGTCCCCACCCCCCCCCCACAAAAGCTTTGCGGCGATATGCATGAGTAAGGGATCAGAAAATGTAAAACATTTTCTTTTCTTCACATGAACATCATTTATGAATGAAACTCTAGTTGTAGTGGAGTCAAAATGAGGTTGAGCGATGGTTGTCGACAACTAGTTAGCGCATGGTATTATGGTAAAAAAATAGTTTTTGAAGACCAGTTAACCGTTTAAAAATACCTGTTGACCGTCCTTTATTTGTACATCCTTAAGTTCTCAAAACCTACAAGAGAATGTAACGAATTTTGAAAGCACCCACTCCCCACACAGTTGTCGTCCGTTGGCAACATCAAGGCTTCTTTTGCTGTCTTTTAGCTCTCTTGCTCGATGCCAGTCAACTAAGCGAATTTTTAAAAAAATATATATTTTAAAAAATAATAATAATATGATAAAAAAATTGCGTGCCAAACTATGGAATAAAACAGTGGTGATAAAATTTTTTAAGGATGCCTGATTATTTTTCAATCGTCAACTCACCGCAATTATAGTTCCGTGGATATTCAGTAATCTGACAGATTCGACATACCAAAAAATTAAATTCAGGTTATTCGCCAATACGCACGGATTGAACTTATAGTTAACCAGTTCAGAGTAAACAGGACCAGTATGATCTGAAGACCTGTTGACCGTTAACAACATTTTAAAATAATACAGTTGTTGACGGTTAACCTGTAGACTGGTTAACTGGGCCTAAGATCAAGTCCATTTTGGCATGTTACCTCGAGTTCATTTTTAGATGTGTCTTAGTTAAATCGGTCAATTTGTATTTAAAAATAAACAAACATTAAATTTAAATATAACGTCTGCATGCGAGTTGACAATGAAACATAATATAAAAATTTAAAAAATATTGCTAATTGCACCTTAGTTCAGCTCGCAATTTTGTATAGATTTTTTTTTCAATTTGCCGAGATGGTGGGTTTTGCGCAAGATAGGTATATAGCTCTCGTGTAGTTCTCTTAAGAAAGTGGCCGACGAGACAAACAATTAGCCATTTTTAGTGCAATATATATTAGATTTCAGCGACATAAAATATTCGACAGGACCGATGAGGAAGTTCTAAGATCAAGAAAGAATTCTACGGTTCCGCTTTATGATTGTCGACTTAATAGGGGTGGCGAGTAAACCGAGGACGAGATAAATGTGTTCCACTGTATCTATATAAGCCTGTATATTATAAATGCCTTACTGATCAACAGCTCACACAACTTCGCATGTTCATATGATTTGGCCTGGTCACACGACTTGGCTTATCACGTTGAGACGAAAAGACCTATTCATTGTGGTTTTACACAGTTCATAGTTCCCCTGTCCAGCAAAGTCAAGTTCTTGTAACGCGCCAACAACTGTCCATGCTCCTCAACCTTGTGGTACCTCAAGAAGCTTTCGTGATCAAAGTCACCAGCAGGTGTTAGTAGCTTAGGCGTAGGACGAGGACTTTGATGCACATTATTCCCTGACTGATAAGCGCCCCACGCAGATTTCACTTCAATGTCTGAACGTGACTTGTGGTGAAATGTATTGGAAGTAAAGGGACCGTTTAAAATCACATCATCCTTCATTGACCTGAGCTCAGTCGAATGTGGATCGCCGATGACATGAGGCTGAATTCGTGTGTCTTCAACAACCTTTAAATTGAAACGATCCGTTGTTTCGTGTGTAAATTTATAATTATCTGCTGGAGCAATACTTTTGTGAGTCGTTGTTGGGCTATTGACACCTGCTTTTGTCGGTGGAGTTCTCAACTTAATGACAGGCTCCAGGAGATCCCGAGTTAGACTAATGTCGGTCGGTTCAAATTTAACACACGACTCCAACAGTTTAGTTTTAATTTTATCAATTTCCTCATGGTCAGAATCCACTAGCTTAGCTTTTTTATTACCAAAATGCTCGATTTGTATCCCCACCCCGTTCGCACTGCTAATAAAAACACCATCAATGCATGAATTCGATATACAACTATCAGTTTCTTCACCAGATGATGGATAAATCATTTTGACCTTTTTGTTTTTACACAACACGGGAGACGTTTCCATCAATTCGGCTTTAATTTGATCGATCCCTTTTACTTTGGATCGTTGATTTTGTCCATGGGGTATACTGACATCAAAAAAGTAAACCGGATTAAGCCCTGATGGTGAAAGAGTCGTTACAGTTCTTTTGGGCTCCACGCGGAAGTTTGTACCATTCTCCCTACGATCACCAACAGCTTTTGCCGTCGATTCTTCCATTTTTATCACTTGAATGACGTCTTCCAAGCAGGCATCTTGTTCGACAGAAAACTCTGCAACTTTCTTTGCCTTTAATCTATTGCCTGTATTAGTGGGTTCATTGGGAAATATTTCTCTAAAATGCAAGCTGGCGTCTAGATCTTTGTTGGCTTGGAATAACTCCTTGTCTTCTTTGCTGTCGTTCTGGTCTAAACAGCGGTGCCTAAATCCCTCCAGTTTGGATGATGACGATGATGAGGACGATGACGATGATGATGATGGCGTGAACTCTGAGTTCAGGTCTTGGCCCCCGTATGGCTGAGTATGACGTCTTTTCGCTAATTTTATCAGCTGTTTGCCCTGACCTACTTGTCCGTTCACTGAAAGTGTCCTCATTTTACCACCATGGCTACGACCTAATCGGTCTCTTCGACTTATGCATGAAGTGTCTGTACTGTACTCTTTCATAGAAAACGGATCATCAAGATCAATTATTGAATCATAATGTAATGGTGTATCGTTAGCAAGAGAAGCTATACAATGAGCAAACATTTCGCTCTCTTTCAGTACGTCTGAAACATTTAGATCATCACCTGCCAATTTCTTCTTTTCCGGATAACCAGAACCTCGATTATGAAGGAGATATTCTGTCATTGAGTCAAAATCACTCCCAGAAACCAGTGAAATTTCTTCAACAATAGACATCTGCCTCTCGATTCCGAAAGCAACTTCTTTCTTAACATGCTCGTTTCTATGTCCCTGACCGGACGATACAAAGGTAGGCTTATCAACAAATCTCTCTGCTGGACCCGATCTCTGACCATCAGTGCCATGCGAGTGGACATAGTTTGTCGTCGGCCATTTATAAACTTTGTTCATGGCCTTACTTCCCGCCCATGGTTGTACTCGAACAGACCCCCAGGGCGTGCTCTCGCTCGTTAAGTCTCGGAAGAACTTTTCACTTTGTTCAGGATCAATTGGCGCATTCTTCGTTCTTTCCTCGAGCTTGTGTGGACAGTTTGGAGTTAGCAGAGGAGATACTGGACTGTATTTCGGCTTATTCAATCTGCATAAGCGTATATGAGCAATGCTATCAAAAATTATCTTCAGGCGAGCCTCCCGTTTTTTAAGAGCGAGCACTTCTTTCATTAAAATTACATTTTCCTCTTCAAGGGCGTCATTGTTCTGAAACATATTAGGAAAGATTACAAATAAAAATCATTTTAAAATATCAAACTATTGCTCTTTCACAGATCGCATGCAAAGACGTAAATAATGAAATGATTTATTTTTTTTAAATAAAATGCCTAAAAAACATGTTATCCTTAAAAAATCTTGCAAGGCATAAAGATTTTTTTGAATGTACTGATTATTTTTAAAACATGATCTTAGTTCTACACCTGGATTGTACATTACTCAAAGACTTTCAACGGTTTGGAACATGTCATATTTAAATTGCCCATTCATTACATGCAATATTTTATTTTAAAATTTCAGATTATGCTTTTTGACAATTTTATTTGTACAATGAATTCGAGTATCAATATCTTGCGAAGTGTATCTCATCAAAAGGCATAATTTGCCTGTCTCACAGAGAAAACCAGTAGTTACGTTAAACCACCTAATGTTAAAATTCTCAAATACATCTTCACGTTAATTTCTCTATGGAGTTTAGGTAAAATAGTTGACAATTAGCTTTTCAAATGCTTATCTTCTTTATTTGAAAAAAAAACATTACAACAATATCTACCTGACCAATCAGATCAATGACATAAGAAGCCCGCCTTCTTCCTTTGTACGGTGACGTCATTCGTAGCCCACTGCGTCTCGACCTCAACACCCTTTTTGTTTTAGAAAAGTAGAAAGGAAAAAACATATTTATATATACAATTATATATACTTCTATTTTTAAAAAATCAATTGTATGTTATTTGTGTCGATCTGTTGCAAAAAGTCTGGAAGTTTTCCTTTGTATAAGAAGTTACAATTTCGTATATCGGTAAACTAGAGCAGTTACTTACAACCGACTTGCGTAATATTTAACAGTTTACAAATTTGTGGTTTGAAGTTTGGGACTTTGTTGAAAAGGATATGACCACAAAAGCTCCCAGACAACTGAACACTCGAAAAGTGAACACGTGACAACTGAACACAAGACAAGTGAACAGACAAGTGAACAGACAAGTGAACACATAGACCAGTGACCGCACAGACAAGTGAACACATAGACGAGTGACCTCACAGACAATTGAACACTGAGACAAGTGAACACAAAAAAAACAGACAAGTGAGCACAAAGACGAATGAACACATTGATTTTAGAACCAATAGATGAGTGAACCTACGAAAAGTGAAAATAAAAATAACAGATAATATATTGAACGAGATACTGCCCGTGGCGTAACATCCGCCGAAAACATGCTCATCATAGATAGTGAAAAGAACGGGTGAGGGGGGGGGGCGGGGCTGAGAGAAAGGACACAAACAGCAGCACTAAGTAACGGGGGGAAAAGCAGAAACAAACATTAAATTTAAATGTTCACGCTTGGGCTTAAGCTCAGGACTTTCCGCGTGCAAGGCGGACGTGATAACCACTACACTACGAAACACATGTTATTCTGTGACTGTGAAGGGACAACGCAAGTGAAAGCAAGGAGCATCGTTGCCACCCATTCCCATTTTTTTCTTTCATTTCAACCCACTACGGTTGCCAACTGTGATTTGTCGACCCCATCGAGGGTCTTCGTTATGCTTACTTGCACATACTCGTTTAGGTGAATTATATATATACTAGACTCCCCGCAGCGTAGCATACGCCGCAGACTTGCTCATGGAGAGTGCAAAGAAAGTTGAGAAAGGTCGGACACAAACTACAACACGAAGAAATCAAAACAACGCTAGTGAACGTCGGTTGCGAGGGGGGAGACTGCCAACTCATTGTTAGTTTCGAGACATTTGCAGTTGAAATTCGGTACACCCTTAACTTCTATGAAGTCAGCTATAAAACGATAATCGGTTTAAAATCGGAGTTGCATAATCGATAATCAGTTTTTAAAAAAAAACAAAAAAAAACGACAACAAGCAATTAACACCCCTAAATATGACTAACCCTCGCTAGGATCGGCCAAACAAAGTTTTTGTTTAAGGGATGGTAGTAATAAATGGGAGACGGGTAGCAACAACCTCAGTGTGCATATCTTTAAGTTTACTCGCTATTTTTTTATTTACTTAGTGCTGCTTTTTGTGTCTGTACTCTCACCCCGCGCCCCCCCCCCAAAATGTTATTTGCAATGTCTATGATGAGCATGTCTGCGGCGTATGCTACGCAGCGGGTCTCTCCAGAGTTCCTTCTTTTCATTCACTCACAGTCGTTCGCCCAAACCCCCCCCCCATTTTGACAACTGTGTCTTTCAGGAAGTTTTCACCCGTCACTAAATCATTAGCGGCGTATGCTACGCTGTGGATCAGCTAGTGTTGGCAATAAAGGGGTAAAAGAACGGGCACAAACAGATATTTTTAAAAATTAAAAAAAAACAATGTTTTCGCTGGGGCTTGAATGTATGATGTGGACGTGATAACCAGTACACTACGAATCTCACGTTTTCTGTGAAGGAGCAAAGCAAGTGAACGGTCAAGTGAACGCAACAGTTTTTTTGCCACCCACTCCCACCCCCCCCCTTTTTTTTTCTTTTCATCCCACCACGCTTGCCAACAGTGATTAGTTAACCCGAGCGAGGGTCATTCGTCATGCTCGGTTGCACATACTTGCAGCTTTGTGACTCGCAGGGTCCGACCACGAAGAGAAATATATATACAGATAGATAGATAGATAAGTTATAATTTGAAATGATCAGTTAAGTACGATTCCTAATCAAGTACACTAAATAAATTACTAGATAGATTGTGAATAATAATTTGAGTTATAATTTATTTTACTGGTTTAAGTTTATTATAATTTTTTTCACTGTTAAATTACAATTGATGGTAATAATTTCATTAAACGTATCTTAATGACATCCATTGTATTATTCAAATTCATTGTCCTTCAAAACTTTGCATTATTCAGGTTTTAATTGAAAATTTTAGACCCATTAATTATATTCTTTTACGGTCACACACAAATTTACTATTTAATTTTTTACTGGATATTATTTATTATTTTTTGTTTTGTTTTATTTTTAGTTAATTAATTATTATTTTAAGATTTTAAAAAAAAATTCTGCTACAGTACCCACATGAACACTTAGATTGGCCTAATGAATTTTCTAAACGTTTCACCGTTTTGCATTTTCTTTTTTCAATTTCTATTAGTTTTGTTTCACTTGTCATGTCTTCCATTGTCCAGTGTTCAGTTGTCTATGGGATCAGTTGTAAATGTGGTCACTTGTCCGAGTGTTCATTTGTCCAGTGTTCATTAGCCGTTTATTCACTTGTCTGGAAACCAATTATGTAGATGCCTTAGGATTTTTATTGTTTAATTTGCTATTTAGTTGACATTTTTTGTCACGCACAAACTAGGCAACGAAACTGGTGACTGAAACTGGCAAAATGTGTGGAGGGGGGATTAAGGGGAGCAAAGGCAACAAAACCAAACTGGGGACAGGATATTTTTATTCCACCCCCACTCCAAAAATCATTTTTTGAGGCCCCTATCCTATTAACTCGTGAAGGATTCCGGATTCAACGCATCCGGTTCTGTCGTCAACTTTTCAAAACGCTCGTAAACACGTTTTCTGACTTGCTAGAGAGCTGAAATTTTAACAGTAGGTTTGGCTTGTGGGGAGGATAAAGCTATTAAATTTTCAGATCGATCGAATGTACCGTAATTAAATTAATGCATTTTTAGTTTATCTCTATATGTAGCGGTAAGCTTTTGTTGACATTTTACGCGTCACGCTGAGTTAAGTTTAACCATCCGTGACCAAAACTTTTTCCGTTTTTACAACAAAGGGTATTTAAGGCAATCTCAGTCTGTAAATGTTTGTCGCGTTTAAGCATGATAAATTCTTTTTAGTTATGGTCGGTCGGTCGGGCGGAAAAAACAAAAGTAAAAAATAAAAAAGACACGTAAAAACAAAGTTTTTTTTACTATAAATCCCTTATATATGAGACAGAACTAAAAGTATTGATTATGTTCCAGCGCGACAAACATTTACAGACTGACACCGAGTGATGTCCCCTGTCTTTAATAACGGGGGATGGGACGGGAAGGGGTGTCGGCACGACGGTCGACGTCAACGCGTCAACTCAAACTCTCACGTGGAAAAAAACAACAACCGTGAATGTGAATTACATACGTTATATTACTTATATAAGGATAAACTAAAAATGCATTAATTTAATTATGGTACGTTCGATCGATCTGAACATTTGATACGATGAATTGTTAGGTGAGACGGGTCTATGTGCCAAATTTTAGCTCGATCGCATCACGGGAAGTGGGTCATTCTTTACTTTTGTTTTTCCGCCCTCCCATCCGACCGACCACAAACCCAAGACAGAGAGAGAGAGAGAGAGAGAGAGACAGAGACGGCCGTGAAGTTAATATAAGGGATTTAATGACACACTTCCCGTGATGCATAGTCGTGTTGTGTATATGATATGTGTAGTGTGCATAGAAAATCATTCCAGATAGAACAAGCGAAATCATAGAATGTCTTAGGGGCCGTCCGAGGGGGAGGGAGGGGGGTTGAAGAAATGTGACGTAACATCAAAAGGTTAACTTTAAATAAAACTTCCACTGAAATATTTGGTGGCTTACAATTTATTTAATGACTTTTTTTTATTTTTAAATCAGTGCTTCTCAATATGCCGGTCGGTAGGCCATCAGACGCTGGTTGGCGTAAGCTATCAAGAGACGAGAACTCACAAGATAACGTATGAAATTGTAACAGTGTGTCGCTTGATGTTGACATCAAAGCATTTGTGATGTAACCGCAGCTCCGTCGGCGAACTTTTTTGCCCGTTACCCCAAAATATACAAGTTTATGTGTGCGTTACCCACCCCCACCCCCCAACAAACACCCAGACTCTAGGTACTGCTCACATGACTCGGGGATTTGGGGGATCGTTGTTAGCGCCCCCCCCCCAAAAAAAAACCCACAAAAACAAACAAACAATACTAATGGTGCGTTTTACAAGCATGACAAGTGTCTAAAAATAATCTGAATAGGATTATGTGTTGATATTTTAAGTCAAAACGACACGGAATATCCTTTTTATTTAAAAAAAAGGGGGGGTGCGGGTGGAGTATATTTGATAGAATTATAAACGTTTTAAGTTTGATATAAGTGTTCGGTTGCTTTTTGGTAAAACGCCCCTGGCCATTCTAGATATAATGATAAATGAGCCCATTTAAAAGTTGTCAAGTATTCATTAACTTTATTTAATGCATCAAATTCTTGACATCGCAATTCGAGAGGAGCACAAAACAACTTTTCTTCTTAGCTCAGTTTTCAAGACATTAATTTTAAATATTACAGAAAAGATACTTGATACAGTCAAGTCATGTGGATTAAGATTATTGTCCCTCGTGTCAATAGTACGTAGGTAAGAAATCTACATAGTTGTCAAATTTTTAAAAATGCATTTTCTGGAAGGAACCGGTTCAATAATGGGCATATGTTCCATTCGTTCAGGTACACATGACGTATTTTAATATATCTAGTGGATTGTAGTGGATGTAACATGTCCCAAATGAGTCTGCATTACCCCCGAGAATTCCCTTTTGACCCCAGATGAGTTAATTTACCCCTATTCACCGATCTCTTTCTTGCGGGATGCCCGTCAGTCAATTGAGGGATTTTTTAAAAATAAAATTTTTAAATATTTTTTTCTAAACAAAGACGTTAACGGTGATGATTAATAGTCAGTGTTTAATTTGTATTCATTAAAATAAAATATAATCTAAGGATGTTAACACAGTTCGTTTTTTGAAGGCCGGTTAAACGTTTTGAAAAAATGCTTCACGCGGGTTACGATATTACAATGTATAAATAAATAAATAATAAATACTTAAATGACAATAAAATGATTTGAGTGGGTTTTTTTTTGTGTTTTTTTTTGGGGGGGGGTCAAAGCTTTGTGACGTATTTTTAGAGGGTGGGGGTCTAACTTTTTGTGACGACGCGTGACGAGGGGGGGGGGAGGGGGTAAAAAAAGGCCAAAATTGCGTGACGTCATTTATGGACGGCCCCTTATATAGACAATCCACGTGTTGTGAAAAAAATATTTTTTCGGCTAAGTGGATCAGCGCACATATGGAAAGGAGTTAAGAATGTGTACGTTTATATTTATAGAAAATGAAAAATTTTGCTCACAAATTTCGTCTCTACATGAACTTGGCTAACAGGACATTTAACGGGGCTTCATGAATGAAATTAAGTTTTAAAAAAATAATTTAACGTGTAAATGTAGAAAATAAAATGAACACAAAACTTTTTTAAAAGAATGAGGCCCAGCTGCAGTGAGGAATGTAGAATCTAATTTCTGTCCCGTCATCTATAGCGATTGGTCTCTCAAACAGACATGACTCCTACAGCCAATCATATCAAGTTTACGCGGACGTTCAAAACTAGTTATTTTTGGTGCAGTATTTCTTCCGAGACTTTATTTTGAGTTATGCGCGTTTGGATTTATATTCAAACTTCTGTTTTTACGAGTTATTTATTTTAACTATAATGAATAGTATTTTTGACGTGATGCACATGTATGCCGATCGAGACGACTGTTGAAGGGGAGTTTACAACATGCCACCGAACGGTGGCGGAACGTCCTTGGACGGGCTTGGTTGCTCGTTTTTAATAAATGTGTAGTAAAATTCACAGATTTTGAAATAAATATGTGCCCCCCAGATTTAATTTAAGAGAGATCCAAAAGGGTTTTTGGTAGAACTTCATTGCGGTAACTGAGCAGTATTTTTCAAACTTAAAGTTTAATTGTAATTGATGCCTGTGTCGTGGAAATTTTTCAATGTGTTTTAATTCAATGAATTACAATACATCGAAATATTTATTGGATAAGAGAAATTTAACGTCTAGCAGAAATCAAAATTTGTGTAAAGATCTCTTAGTACTAATTTTTTTTAAAAATTTGACACACTTGTAGTCGACGAACCACGCTCTTCATAACATGCACAATTTCTTCTGCTGCTGAAATCTCTAGCTAGTACTTCAGGCATCTGTCCAAGTTGCCTAATTCTTCTATTTACCTCAAACTACCCATGCATTTTGTTTTGTTGTTGTTGTTTTTTACAGCATCTTGGCTCAAATCATAATAACAGCGTGAAAACATCTTTCTACACAAATTCATGATCAGCATTGCTGACTTGAATTTCATTGTAGGATCTTGTTAGCGTTTTTGTACATCAATGTTTCGAAGAATGACATTCCAGAAATGTAATAAACAGATTAAGTTAAAATTTAATGTGCATGGCCGTAACTGATTTGCATCACATCTGATTACAGGCGTCATATTTAAGAGTCATACTAGTTCATCCAGAAGTTCACGAACAGCTTCTGATCGGGAACTAAAAAAGAAAAAAAGCGTTTTTTTGTCTCCCGCCTTTCTGTTATTGGCACAGATTTATATTTATTCTTCTTCTTCTTCTTATTTAAACTCATTCCAATGAATATTTTGAATAAGAAAAAACATAATAAATTAAACTCAAGTTTTACATAAAAGTTGTTGATAAATGACATTTGTTTAGCTTAATGTACTTTAGATTTTTAAAAAATATTGATGAAACAAATGTATTCTGCATGTTAAAAACAAATTTATTCTAAAACAAAAATAATACTGATAAACCTTAAAAGGAGGCCACTGTTATGTCGTACAGACAAATAGACACCATAAGGTAACGGAACAGAATGCACGGCCCTGTCTATGATGTAAACAAAGCGCAACAGAAACGACCCAGAGGCAGTGTTCCCTTTATCTGATAGATGTCGCGCAGCACTTTAGATTTACCATGCAGCAAATTCGGTAAAATATGAATGCTGTGCAAATTTGCACACGAGTTGTTTTTTTTTACTTTGCACACGGACCAACGAACCTTAGAGGGAACACTGCCCAGCAGTAATGAATAATTTTATACTAAAACTAGTTATATTATATTACCTTAAGAAAATGAAAGTCATATTTTTTCGGCCACAATAATTTGTAGGGACTTTACAGCATTATTGTAATCCATATTATATTACGCACCAACACGCACTTGGATGCAATGTTCCCTATAAGCTGCGCGGCTGCGCAGATATCTGACCGACGCCGCGCAGCAGTTTAGAAGTACCGCACAGCAAATTTTGTAAAAATATTGCACTGAAAATATATGCTGTGCAACTTTGCACACCAGTTTTTTCACCTTGCACACGGACCAAAGAATCTTAAAGGGAACATTGCTTGGATGGTTTTTAATAGTTTTTTCGTGGACTGGGGGTCAGTCAGATGGTGGTTATATAAAAGATGAATTTATTGACCAGTTTTCATAGTTAAAAGTTTATTGCAATTTATTTTACAAAAACGACAACATTGAGCATGCGCACTAGTTCTCTTATCTCATTGCTCACATCTGTTTATCACAAAATCTTAAACATTTGTTGTTCACGACAACCAACTCGACTGTTCATCCGATTTTTAGAGTTACCCGCTCTGAAATCATTAATGCATTTGATCCTCCGGAAACTACCTCCTCCTAAAGTATGTGTGGTAAAATATCCGATTGCTGTCTGCGAACCCTCCATTCGGGGACTAACGAAATTCCCCCGTTTTTAATTTTTTCATTTGGGAAATTTCCCAATGGCGTGGTTGACCTTGGTGTATAAATAGATTTCAAACAAGAAAGAGGCCGTTTGATAAGGTAATTTAAGGTATATATTCCTTACACTCAGTACTAATGCAGTCTGCTGTAGAGTCGTTTTATTTAAAAGCGTCGTAAGGAAATCAGTCGGAAGCGTCTCCATTGAAACCTCAATAGTTTGCTAGTTTAGCCTTTAAGTTTTTAAACTTAACAAAAACCACGATACATATGTAAATCAAAATATTTTTGCACAATCTTCGTGACTCTGCAGAAAAAAAATTCTTATCAATGACAATGATTAATGATGAACAAATTTTAAAATAACAAAAATAAGAGCACCAATGTTTTTTTTTAAATCCAATATTCTTACAGTTACAGAATTGTAATTGTATTCCACTGGAATATCAATAAAGATATCTAAATAAAGGGGAGCTGGAACATTTAAGATTATTGAAAGTTCACGATATAGCTAAGCCTTCAAATGCGACGTTTTCATAATATTATCTAAAGGTAAAACGTTTTTCAAAAACTGGTGTATCAAGATCCAGGTGACTTTTCTAAAGTAGCCATCTAATGCTCAACGTCAAGACATGTATTACCTAACACAATGATGTGTACCTCTAAGTTCACTAAGACGAATTAGTCAAACAGCGATGCTGTGATGCTAGCTCAACAAGCCTTTGAAAATGTCTACATTAAGTATCCACACGCAGTCAATATATTTAATTTAGTCCATCGCTTTTTAAGTACTACTGTGTTTCGTTCGTTGTGATGGCTCGTGCTAGTGTTGTATAAACGTGTATACTATCTAAAAATAAAGTCTTTATTTCGGTCCGGTTAGGAGATGTAAAACACATCGTGTGGTTAAAACTACCATTCGCTTTGGCAGTGTGTAAGCCCCGTTCTCTAAAACAACATATGATTTTGACATATTCCACGACTTCATTGATGTTGTTGCTAAAGGATTCGCTCATTTAATTATAATTGTTATCGTTTTAAACCATATACACGTTTTATAATGTCTTTAGTAATTTCTAAACGTTATCATACTTGTTGTTGGTACGTCCATTCAAATAAAATGTGAGTTTTGTAAATAATTAAATATACCATATGGTTGTTCATTGTTGAAATAAAATTAAATTTTAACTAAATTGACAATTGGAAATAGAGGATAAAATGTTATTAATAACGGATGTTTTTGGAAAGATCATAAAATACATGAAAAATTGTGAAAAGTTATTTCGACATTTTCTAATGAAATTTACAATTTTAGTTAAAGGATTGACTCACCTATGAAAAACAAAATGTCCCCTGTCATGACTAACCACTGGGCCCTGAAAAATAAATACATTCTATTGTTTGAAATAAAATTATTTGAAAATCAAACTTTTTATGACCGGAATCCCATTGTTAACGGCACTCTAGTACTATAAACACGACCTATACTACAATTCAAGTCAGGACTTAACACTAAATGAAGTACTGCCTTTTACTTTTTGTGTTATATAAAATTTACACATTTTTCTCCATTTGTGCTCAGATCAAAGCTATTTTCGGAGTCGGAAAGAAACATATTTTACATCTAGCAGCATATATTTGAAATGTCAGTTTAAAATCTGTTTCATTAAAGTGTGTTTAGTATTTCGTTGTAAATATTTATCAAATTATAGTTACGATGAATCTACCAAACCTTACCACGACCACACCGCTACGGGAGTTTCATTCATACTCTAATGAAGATCGGAAAAATCCGCATCATTGGCGTACCGGATTTGTAAGTCTTGTTCTTTAAAGATAGTTTCACTGCGTGAACAGGAAATGAATGAATCTTTGAAACGTGTGTGTGAAATTGTCAGTATCGTGTTTACGAAAGAATGACAATTGCAGTTTTTTCATGTTGGGTTTAATAAGAGGGTGAAGGTTGGAGAGAAAGACAAAGTGATCCAAAGTCTAAAGGTCTCATGGGCAATATTCTCAATTCGTTGAGTTCCTAAAAAATGGTTGAAAGAGAAGGCTGCCAATAGTTATGTTTTTCTCTCTATCTAATATATAAAGCTCAGTTGGTGTTTGTAGCTTTGTATGTTTGTATGTTTCACTTTTCGACTTTCTGTTAGACAGCCACGGAAAAACCAAATGACGGACGGGGACCAAATTTGGCAGGACGGTTCCTTTTACCCTGAAGGTGGTTTCAAGTTAGTTTTTGTAATTGTCCCTTTTGCCCGAACGCCGTAAATTAAATAATCAGAAAATGCAGAGACAAAGAATAAAAAATTTAACCTCATTTCTGTATTGAACAAATTTACGCGGACGTTCAAATGCCGTTCAAAGCGAGTTACTTTTGGTGACGTTTTAAACCAAAGTACTTGAACGTATAAATTTTAAATTATTTTCTTCCTTTTACAACGTTTTTACCACGTTTTTATTAACTTGCTTTCGTGTCTGACTGTCTGTCCGCAATTTTTCAAATTTTCCAACGTAAAATTAAACCACTTCTGATGGTCCTAGAGAGCTCAAAATTTTACCACAGATAGATCTTTGATGACAATGCATTGTATCAAAATTTCAGATCGATCGAATGTACCGCAATTAAAGTATTGCATTGTTAGTTTATCTCTATATAAGCATATGTATCCGTCTGCTGTAGTTCAATTTCACGTGCCGAGTTCACCCCGTGACCTCATTGCCGTTGGGCGGGCGCTGATGATGTGTTTGGTAAAATAAAAAGAGGTAAAAAAAAGATTTAAAAAAAAACAAGTTTTTATTAGTGGCATAAAAAGAAGAAAATAAATAAAAGTAAAAAAGGATTTTAAAAAACACGTTTTTATAAGACTAAAAAGAAGAAAATAATTATAAACTTATAACATCAAGTACTTTGATTAAAATTGCGGACGGACAGACAGACAGACACGAAATCAAGTTAATAAAAACCTGGTAAAAACGTGGTAAAATGTATGTATGTCTGTTTGTCCTTCATGAATTACTAAACCATCACGCGTATTTAGTAGCTTAGTTTAAAATTCTACCAAACACAGGAAGGCATAATCTAGTGGAAAAAGTGTGTGTGGGGTGAGGAGGGGTAGAATTTAATAATTTCATTTTTTTTAAAACTGTAAATAATACCAAAGACTTTCTGTCATGAAAACACTGAAAAGTAAGGAACAAATCTTTAACAACATGAGGCGAACATTCGTTTTTAACATAGTCCAGGCCAGTCCATTTCTGTTTATATTTTGGTTAAGCCCTTACTGATGTGATCATTGATAATTCTCCCAATTAGCTGATAGATATGGGGTGTTATGACGACTCCTTTAAAGTCGATATTATAGGGATTCCAATTTTAATGTAACATGAACAAAAAAAAACTTTTTTAAAAAGATGACGCCCAGCTGCAGTGAGGAATGTACAATCTCGCATAAAAAAGCACAAAATAATTTTTTAGTCACAAACTAAGTAGTCACACGGGGACTCAGAACTTTTGTGTTAGTTAATCAACTTTTATATCTCACATTAAATCCTACAATCGATCACAATAAATATCAATAAAACTTCTGTGTTCTGAGTCCCCCTGTGTGACTACTAAGTTTGTGAATAAAAAAATGATTCTCTGCTTTTTCATGCGAGATTCTACATTCCTCTCTGCAGCTGGGCCTCATCTTTTTAAAAAGTTTTTTGTTCATTTTATTTTCTACTTTTACGCGTTAACAAAAGATTTGTACAACTTAATTTCATTCATGAAAATTTAAACTCAGCGTGACGCGTAAAATGTCAACAAAAGCTGGCCGCTACATATAGAGATAAATTAAAACTGCATTAATTTAATTACGGTACATTTTGAAAAAGTTGACGACAGATCCGGAAGCGTTGACGCGTTGACGACATATACAGAGCCGGAATCGTGCACATGTTAATAGGATAGGGGCCTCAAAAACACTCTCTAAATCAAACTGAAAACCAGTATATAAAACAAACCCGTAAAAACAAAGTTTTTAACTATAAATCCCTTATATATGAGATATAGCGAAAAGTATTGATTATGTTCAAACGCGACAAACATTTACAGACTGAATCTGTCTTAACTTCCATTTGCTTTATAACCCCTGGGGTGGGGGGGGGCGGGTGGGAGAGGGGAAAGGTCTGGTCACCGATCGCTGGACCGAGCTAAACGTGACACATAAAATGTAAACAAAAGCACGCCGGTACACCTGGTTAAAACACGAGATATGTTCGCCGATGGCTGGCGTGAAGTCAAGTGACCCGTAAAATGTAAACAATTGCGACTTCTACATATAGTTTTATAGAGATAAACTAAAAATGCATTAATTTAATTACGGTATGTTCGATCGATCTGATATTTTGATACGATGCATTGTTAGGTGACACGAGTCCCTGTGCCAATTTCTGCTCGATGGCATCACGGAAAGTGGGTCATTTTTTACTTTTGTTTTTCCACCCTCACGACCGACCGACCGCGAGCCCAAGACAGAGACGGTGGTGAAGTTAATATAAGGGATTTAAAAAGACCCGTAAAAACAAAGTTTTGGACTATAAATACCTTATATATGAGACAGAACTTAAAGTATTGATTATGTTCCAACGCGACAAACATTTACAGCCTGAAACTGAGTGTATTCCACCTGGTTAAAACACGAGATGTGTTCACCGTTGGCTGGTGTGATGTCAAGTGACCCGTAAAATGTAAACAATAGCGACTTCTACATTTAGTTTTATATAGATAAACTAAAAATGCATTAATTTAATTACGTTACGCTCGATAGATCTGAAATTTTGATACGATGCATTGTTAGGTTACACGGTTCCGTGTGCCAAATTTCAAATAGATGGCTTTACGGGAAGTGGGTCATTTTTAAATCCCTTATATTAACTTCACCGGCGTCTCTCTCTCTCTCTCTGTCTGTCTTGGGCGGGCGGAAAAACAGAAGTCAAAAATGACCCACTTTCCATGATCCGATCGAACTGAAATTTGGCACACGGACCCGTCTAACCTAACAATGCATCGTATAAAAATTTCAGATCGATCGAACGTACCGTAATTAAATTAATGCATTTTTAGTTTATCCTTATATGAGGTATGTAATTTAAATTCACTGTTTGTTATTGTTTTTTTTCCAACGTGAATGTTTGAGTTGTCACGACCCATCGAATTAGCGCGTGCTTTTGTTTACATTTTACGTGTCATGCTGAGCTCAGTCCCCCCCCCCTAGGGTTATGAAGCAAAGTTGAGTTAAGAGTTAGAAAATACTGTTAGTTATGTCTCATATATAAGGGATTTATAGTCAAAAACTTTGTTTTTACGGGTTTGTTTTATTAAATCCCTTATATTAACTTCGCGGCCGTCTCATGGGATGGGCGGGCGGAAAAACAAAAGTCGAAAATGACCCACTTCCAGTGATCCGATCGAGCTGAAATTTTGGCACACGGACCCGTCTCACCTAACAATGCATCGTATTAAAATTTCAGATCGATCGATTGTACCGTAATTAAATTAATGCATTTTTTAGTTTTTCCTTATATAACGTATGTAATTCAAATTCACGGTTTGTTATTGTTTTTTTCCCACGTGAAAGTTTTGAGTTGACGCTTTGAGGCGACCCTCGAAGATCCGGGGTGCTTTTGTTTACATTTTACGTGTCGCGCTGAGCTCGGTCAAGCAAATCGGTGACCAGACTTTTCCCCTCTCCCCCTCCCCCCCCCAGGGTTATGAAGCAAAGTTGAGTTAAGACAGATTCAGTCTGTATGTTTGTCGTGTTTGAAAATAATCAATACTGTTAGTTATGTCTCATATATAAGGGATTTATAGTCAAAAACTTTGTTTTTACGGGTTTGTTTTATTACTTTTGTTTTTCTGCCCGCCCGACGACGAACCACAGAGAGAGACGGTGGTGAAGTTAATATAAGGGATTTAAAAACAAAGTTTTTGACTATAAATCCCTCATATATGAGACATAACTAAAATTATGGATTATGTTCAAACGCGACAAACATTTAAAGAATGAATCTGTCTTAACTCCCCTACGCTTTATAACCCGGGGGGGGGAGAGGGGAAAGGTCTGGTCACCGATCGCTGGACCGAGCTCAGCGTGACACGTAAAATGTAAACAAAAGCACGCCGGTACATAGACGATGTGGCGTCAACGCGCGAACTGAGCTGTCACGTGGAAAAAAACAATAACAAACAGTGAAATTGAATTACATACGTGGTATAGAGATAAACTAAAATGTATAATTTAATTACCGTACGTTTGATCGATCTGAAATTTTGATACGATGCATTGTTAGGTGACACGGGTCCGTGTGCCAAATTTCAGTTCGATGGCATCACGGGAAGTGGGTCATTTTTTACTTTTGTTTTTTCCGCCCGCCCGACGACGCGCGACAGACAGAGAGACAGAGAGAGACGGCGGTGAACAGGGGCGGATTAAGACTGCTCGGGGCCCCTGGCTGCAATTCAAACTGGGGCCCTGTCCAGGCAGCGTTTATTTAAATAAAATGATTGCCAACAGCTAATTTAAGACTGTGTAACTGTTAATGCAGGGTGTCATAAGACAAAAAAATTAAATAGAAGTCAATTAAATTAATATATAGTTACACGAATCCACACTTGATTAAAATATTTATTAGTATTTTTTGCAATCTATATAGAACCTTCGTTTGCGAACTTTTCTCATGGCTAGATGTTTAACCAAGTCAGTAAAACTAGTGAGCTTACGATTTCCCTTTCAATGCTCATTAGAGAGAGTGCTGAGTCAGGCTTTGTTGTCCCATGCAACTTCTAATTATTATTTCATTTTTATTTCAACTTTGAAAATGATCGCTTTTAGCTGCACTTTGATGTCATCATTGAGTGATACGTGCGAAGTGCGATGTTGACATTTGGAAAGGATTAAGTAAAAATTTTAGCTCTGGGAATGTATTTTAATATTTGCATTGTGCTACTTCCTTTTCCTGACCCTGAGCCTGGGGCTGGGCAATACACTTTTTGAAGAGTTATGAAAATTGGACTAATTCTGACGAAAAGCAGTCAACGAAATCACTTGAATATTATTCTATTAACTTGGGTGCTGCCCCTCGGATGGCATCATTGCTGAGCTTAGTTAGGTTTCTAAGAAAGCCAAATTTGCCATGGATACACATGCGTCTAATCGATGTTGTAGGGCTGAAGAAAGTTTCAATGATTTCAAGAAATACCTCAACCTTGAATTATTGTTTCAAAGAAAATACTGTTTTGGCTGATTTCCCTTCATCAAGATGAAACTTTCTCTTTTTTTAATCGCATTGAAGATTGTTTATATTCTTTCGCCAAGGACTTATCCTTTCTTTTTTCTTCATAGAAATGAAATTCAGAACGCTGTCTTTTAACAAACTCAAAAAGATAAATCAACAAATGTATCTTGAAGAGATGCATACATTTTCTGAAATCTTTATAAAATTGTGTCCCAAATTTCAAGTAAAATAGCGAGTTTCAGTTGATCAAGTTCCTTCCTAAATGATACTGCTTCAAGTCGACTGTCAGGCGGCTGATTTTCGTCAGTTTCCAATTCTTCCAGTGCTGCAATATTCTCATGGCATTGTTTATTAACAGAGCTTACAGCATCATGCCGGGCTGACCATCTTGTGTCAGACAAGGCTTTGTTAAAAGGTAACATTTTCAATTGTTTTTGAAGTCCCTGTTAACGATGAGTAGATGCAACAAGCCAGGTATAACGATTTTACAGAATGAAAAAATAAGTAAATATATATTTTTTAAAATCTGGTTGCAGCAGGACCACCTTCTGCTGCACTTTTCCCAACCAAATTAAGGGAAATGCACATAATGAGCAACACTGCACTTCTCACGAAGGATAGCCTGGACTCCGTTATAGTTCCCACTCATATTTTCAGTATTGTATTGTGACTGTCCGCGGCAATCTTGAATTTGAATGTCATTTTCTTCCAAAATATTAAAAATATCCTGATCCAGCATGGGAATACATTGGTATGAACTTGATGAATGCTAAACAGAAATGAATGGTATTTAGCTAATATTATCTGCTCCTTCTATACTGAATATTAATAACGGAACGCAACATGTATTTCAGGTTAATTAGGACACCGATATTCAATGTACATACAGAAATCACCAATGACCCGATCTTAAGGCGACGCCCAACATTTTCCCATAGATTTTGTCCCAAAATATTCGGATTTAGAACGAGTATATACGGTACTAGTATTTAATTACATATTTATTCGAA
Source organism: Ampullaceana balthica (assembly GCA_944989445.1). Classification (NCBI taxonomy): domain Eukaryota; kingdom Metazoa; phylum Mollusca; class Gastropoda; family Lymnaeidae; genus Ampullaceana; species Ampullaceana balthica. The sequence goes on from CALYLW010000155.1 coordinate 291,627, forward strand.
TATTTACTTCTTACTTCAGTCTGTGTGAAGGTCAAAGCGTCGTAACTCGTGTACAATGCACTACTAATAGTTGGTTAAAAATTTTATTATTGAATTATGCTATACTATGTCAATGTTTTTTTCTCGTAAGTTTTACAAACTAATAAGAAATATATTGTTTTTCTAAAGCTAGGTTTCCCTAGATATTATTACAAATGATGACGACTTCTGGTATTTCAAACTCTTCGACATTTTCCCTTGATAAGTAGATGAGATTTTATTTATTTATTTATGATATTTTTAATGCGTCATGCAAACATTTGCCAACTTTTATTATAGAAAATAATAAGTTTGAGGGCCCCTAAATCATCGGGGGCTCCTGGCTTTAGCCCGTTCAGCCCCCCTTTAATCCGCCGTAAGCGGTGAAGTTAATATAAGGGATTTTAAAAAATTGAAGTAAACTAAATTAGGGTTAAACACATCACGAGAGTAAAGATTATGCAGTGGATAATTTAAAAAAATTTGGAAATAATTTACATTTTCGTTTGAACAAACTAATCTCAAATCACGTGTTTATTTTTGGGTCTCATGTCCTCACCTTAACAGTCTTTATATACGCACTGTGTTTTAAGACATAAAATAATCTTTTAATTATTTTTTTAATTGTGCATTTTAATTAGTCCTATTTTTATTTTTACTATATTTTCTAAAATTGTTATGTTAAAATTTTCAAATTATCTACGATGAGAAATTCCATCTCGTTTTAAAAAGTACATAACGCTGGATTCATTTCAGGTATTGAAAAAGAAGTAACCACCCTTGTCTACTTCTTCCGATGGATGACGAAGAGAGGAGACTGATCTAACTGTGCTGACTGTTATAAATGAAATAAGAGTGGGGGGGAAAAAATAAAGAAAAACATGAACATATGGGCCCTCTCAAATGGTCACAGTTGCATAAATTAAGTTAGGGGCGTCCAAAGTCATGGGGGCAAAATACGGCCCACGTTTAAATTTCGACTGGCACGCGACCTCATATTAAATCAGTGTTGTCCAACAGAAAATCGTTCACGGCACACTAAACTGGTAAAAAATTTGCGCGGCACACCTCACAAAAATAATAAGAAATCAGTGTTTATTCAAAAGATGTTTCATAATTAATGAGATACTTGAGCGTTTTCTTTGGAGCAGATGAGCTCAAAACGCGGCTCATTGCTGGATAAGCAAACTCTCATTTCTCTGTCTATCATCTGCAGTCTTTCACGTTTGACGTATGCGAGCATTTGCGCCTTTCCGCTGATGTCAGTACTTTCATCGATTTGCATTGCCCAGAGCTTTTGGATGTCGTCTCGCTTCCGCAAAATGCTCTTTAATTTGATTGTCCAAATCTGTCGAAATGTCAGCAATCCGACGTCCCATCGTCTGGTGAGACAGTGGAATCTTATTTATTTTTTCAACAGCGTCGGGTCCCAACTCCATAGTCTCAACTGCGATTCGTAAAGACTGCAATATGATTGTCTCAGCGTCCAAATGAGATTTCTTTTGTTTGACCAAAAGATTCGCAATTTTATAGCTTGCTAACTGAGCTTTGACAGGAATTGAGGAAAATTTCTTCATTATTTTTCTATTGCTGCTCTAAGTTGGACCGAATGGATGCGAAATAACTTTTCGGCTTGTCTTTCAATCCTGGATGATTTGAGTTCAGATGCCGCTTCAGTTTACTGGGGTTTCATGGACTCGTTGGACAATGCCATGTTACAATTAAGACAAAACGGAAGAGAAGGATCATTTGCACATTGTATGAAACCATACTCAAGATATTCCTCGTGATATTTCCGTTTGGTAACATTCTTCTTGGATTTCGCAGCTCTCTCTCCATTTTGATGCTCGCTGGAATCCTTCTGGCTTCTCTTCAAAAAATTATCCATAGCCGTCTGTAATTAAAAGTTTTTAAAAAAGTGAACAGCAGGAAAGGGTTTTTATTTACTTACAACAGATATTTATTCCCAATGGAGGAGAGAAATTTTGTAGCTTTCAAGAGATTCTCACAACCAGAACAATACAAACATGAAACGTTTTTATTCAATTCTTCTTCGGTTGAGGATAGTTTTTTTCAAAACTTGAAGGTTCGAAAAGCCTAGTAATTTATGGTATTTTTAAAATCTTTCGCGGCACTCTAAAAGTTTCTCGCGGCACACCGGTTGGACAGCACTGTCTTAAATCATTAATTGACTTGTGGATTTTCTCTGTAGACACAAAAATTGTATGTATAAGAAAAGCCGACATTATTTAATATTTTCAGTACAAAATACGATGATCAAACGATGGCAAAATCTGACATTTTATTGTTTACCAACGTTGATATTGGTTGCAATAGTTGATGAAGTTACGTGCTGTTATTTAATCGAAATTCGATGACTTTCGATGGCAATAATCAAGTACTTAATATTATTTATTTTTGAAAAAACTTTGAAAAGGAAATTTAAAATGCATTTTAGGGCAGTTTTTACGTCACAATTTTTGACACGGCATTTTGGCACCAATTATATTTCAACATAATAAATTGTAACATATTTTATTTATTGTAAGGCTTGTGGTATAAAACAGACATATTTATTCTATAAATAGGTTATTTCTTATGAATATATTTTAATTTTTAGGAAAAAAAAAGATATTTATAAAGTCTCAAAATTTGCTGTAGTATTATGGTATCAATTCCCCCCTCCCCCCACAATAAAATATCTCTTACAAATAAAAATAAACCATTATCATATAATTAAAATAAACCATTATCATATAATTAAAAAGCTTGTTAATCAGTCTCAACTTATGCCATATTTATTAATTATCTTAATTGGGCCCCAGAATACTTTTATTTCACGGAAAATGGCCCTCTTTGCAAAAATTTGGGACACCCATGCATTAAAGGGACAAAGTCACGTAAATAATTTGAACCCCAATATAATATTTTATTTTCCTTGGTTGCATCCCTTAAATTATTTTTACCTGTTTGAAATGACAGAGGGAGGCATTTTCTAGTAATTTGAAAGCAATTTAATTTAAAAAAAAGTATCTATTCAATTTTTAACAACAAAGTTTATTCGGAGTTTTAAAAAAAAATTAAATTATTATATTTGAATTTGTTGAACTTTTAAAAAATGCCTTTAGCTAAGAATTTTTTTAAAAATATTCCATAACAAATTGTTCCGTAAACTACAATACCAAAGCCATACATTACACAGTGCAGTTAATGTAAATTATTTGTAAATAAAAGAAAATAGTAAAAACAAATATTGCTTTTAAAAATAAATCTATTCCCAACAAAATCAAACCCTTGTATATTTCGACTTAGACGACAGCTTAACTCAGGCAGCGTAAGGATTATAAGTCATTGAATTATAATCTAATGGAGGTCTCATCTGACTATACCCTCTCCATCTCTCCTCCCCCCCCCCACATTACCTTTAATCCCAACCCTACCACCCCACCCCCAGACCCCCTCTTTTTCCCAAACTCATCCCCAGCACCTAACGCTGGCGATTCCCTGTTCCGCCATTCTCACTTCTTATCGCACGAACGTTTGTTGATTCTCTTTAAAACAAAGATAGTAGGTGGGCCAGGGGGACCCGTTTGATGATGTCACGCGGCATCTCATTAATAAAAGACTTTGGAGTTCAACTGTCACGAGGCGAGTCAGGGCGAGGCGGAGTTCTCGGGGTATGGATTGGGGACAAACAGCAGCTTAGCGAGGGAATACTGGAGGATCAGCGGTTCTCGTGTTTGTCGGAGAGCTCAGTGCTGAGGGGTTGTGGGTGGAGAAAAAAAGAAAATGCGCGTGAATCCGAGAAGGAAGCAGCTGTTGAAATATTGACTTTAAGATTTTTTAAATTTTTTTTTGTAAACAGCAAATTTTCTACAACAGTGGACCATCACAAAGACAAACAGGCTAAAGTTAGTCCTTCCGATGGTAAAATCAATGATAAATGGGGTAACAAGTTCTTACAGTATCCAACCTAAATCAAGTCACATTACTATTTCAGGTGGTTTACTCGACTTTTGACTTACAGTTGAAAAGATGACGAACGTGTCGTGAAATAAAGGGTGGAATTAGACAGCTCCGATGTGGAGCGAAGGGTTTTGCTGTTAAAATCCAAAAATGAAGATATCGATGCCTTTTTTTTCAACACCAGCACGCGAAATGAAGAATCAATATACTTTAATAATAGTCAGTAGTTGTAGTGTAACAACTAAAACTTAAAATATTGTTTGAAAATTAAAACAATTGTAATTGGATCTAAAGTTTGAAAAAGACACTTCTAAAAATTGCTCATCCAATTACGTGAAACAAACGATCCTGTCGATTTATTTAAATGGTTGTTGCTGTTCCACTTTTAAAAAAATCTTACAACTGCTCTTATTCTATTTTCACTATTATTATTTCTATCATTATTTTTATTATTATTGTTATTTAGCCCACCACTCAGTATTTAATATCCTGAAACTATCAGTTCACAAGGTCGTAAAAATAGATGTTATAGTTCGCTACACAAATCTTATATTACAGAATTGAACTTGTATCTTTGACCAGTGACTTTGCATTCAAAAAGTGCAGCGCCCCCCCCCCAACTGTCAACAAAAAAGTGTTGAAACGACTTGGTTTCAGAAATCTCAGAGATAGGGATAATAGAGCATGTGTATTACTATATTGGCCACATGTTTATGTAGGTCCAATTCTTAGCTCATCATAAATAATGGTTTTATCCTTAGTAATCCAAACTTGGTGTATATAAAAACTTGATAGCCCATATTAAAATACTTTAGTTTAGGTCATTCAACTCCTTTTGTCCATTCCTTAGGGACCGAGGTCCACAAATATTTTTTCCGTAAACGTTTAAAATTTGATACCCCATCAGATTTTACACGATCTTGACAAATATTGATAAAGATATGCATTATGATCCAGATTTAAATAAATGGATGTTTAGAACTTTACATTTTACACCACTTGGGCCCAGGTGCCTTTAATCTCATTTTTTAGTCGTATTAGCTCTTTAATATTATTTTATTCATTCGATCGTTGTGACACTTTGGGAAGTTGTTGAGTTCACTGCCGCAAATGTTTCTGGCATAAATAAAAAAAATTAAAATCAAACCTAAAAATAAAAGGTGCTGGGGGCCCAAAATGTCATTTTACTTACATGAGCCGAATAAAAAGTATTTTATACAATGGCTGCTTGGTAAAAGTATGGACCTTGACCAGACTTAGTACATAAAAAATTGATGGTCCATATCAAAATACTATACAGCATGGAATTCCTAATGTCCAGTTCTTCGGGACAGGGGTCCCAAATCTTTTTTTCGCAAACGTTTAAGACTTTATTCCCCATTCGAGTTTACATTATTGTGACAAATATTGACACGCATCTCCATGATGATTTGCATTGAAATATGCAGGCATTTTGAACGTCTTGCACCGTTTGGGCATGAGGGCCCTTAATTAATGTGGTTTTCTCCTTATATTAGCATTACAAATATTATTTTAAACATGAAACTTTGGTTAGTTGTTGAACACAAGCCCGCGAATGTTTCTGAGATTAATATAAAAAAAAAGAATTACTACTATTTATTAAGGGCCGGGGTCTAAATTGTAGTTATTTCCTTCTAAGAGCTATATTACAAAATTTACACATTGGCTACTGGATAAATGAATGGTCTTTGACCTAACTTGGTACATAAGAACTTGATGGTTTATTTTTTCGAAAACAAATTTTGTTTTTTGTATATATATATATATATATTATTTATTTATTTTTTAAAAATAAATTTTAGTTTAATTTGTAAACGTTAAATCTTTATTCGCTTTTCGGTTTTACACAATCTTAACATATATTGAAACATGTAATCCTCCTGATCCAGTGTGAAATCTTCAGGTGTTTTGAAAATTAAATCATGCACTGGTTGCACGCGGGATTCCTCAATGGTTTATTTTTTCTTATATAGCTTATTTATATATTATTTTAGTAGGGGGTGTAGGGCGCCTACAGCGTCCAATTTTTTCAAAAGCCCAAGTAACTTATCCTTGTTTGATAAATACGAAATATTAAACTTCCTGAAATGTACACAAAGTATCCTTTATAATAAAAGGCAAATTTCTGTCCGGTCATCTATAGCGATTGGCCCCTCAAACACATAATATGACTCCAACAGCCAATCATATTGAACACGATTACGCCATTTACGCGGACGTTCAAAACGAGTTATTTTTGGTGCATTTTTTCTTCCAATACTTTATTTTGAGTTATGCGCGTTGGGATTTATAGCAAAACGCTCTGTTTTTACGAGTTATTTATTTTATCTATAATGAATAGTATTTTTTATGCGATGAACATGTAATACCGGTCGAGACGGCTGTTGGAGGGGAGTTACAACATGCCACCAAACGGTGGCGGAACGTCATTGGACGGGCTTTGTTGCTCGTTTTATAATAATTGTTTGGGTAATTGACTTCATATAATATTTTACGGCGAAAAACACCACACGCTCTGTTAATCTCGAAACCAAAATGATACCTGTCTTTTTTAACTGCTATGGAGTGTTGTACTATGTCCATCAGCGTTACGGAGACAGTGAGTGACTTGGGCTTTTATTTTGTTTATTTATTTTATCGTCATAAAACTTAGGGAAGTAGTTGAGTACACTCCCGCATGATTTTTAACGCTATTTTCCCCTGGGAAGAATTGCGTTTATACATTTGAAATGTCTGTAACGCTTAATCCTGCAACTCCCCCTGAACCATACCAGTTAGAGGGTTCGGGTCATTTGCAAATATGTTTAGGAGGTCTCAAGGATGTGCAAGGGCAAAAAATAAATTCCGAAAAAGTTTACTGAATTTCCTGGAAAATAAGACAAAAAACCAAAAATATCAGTATTTTGTCAATTTCTCGCCAACCATAAATCTATCGGGTTGAAACAAACGCCAAACGATAGCTAATAATATTTAGAACAATGTTGGAGAAGGAATTTATGAAAAATCTTTTTTCGTTTGGCTCCCGTAATTTTAGCAGCAATTTGTAGATAGCAATTGTTTAGTTTACTTTCATAATTATTGATTTGAAATGACTTTTAATGTAATCTAGAACGATAGTTAATGGGGCTTTCCCGCTTTGTGAATGCTAATGTTAGATTTGTGCGCGGTGCGCATTAGGGGCCATCCATAAAGTACGTCACGCCCCAGAGGGGGGAGGGGGTGTAAGAAAGTGTGACAGTTTATGACAGGGGGAGGGGGGTCCGGCCATGTGTGACTTCACGGTGTTTTCTAATAGATTTTAATTATTTTAATTTAAAAAATGAACAAATTTGTTCGAAAGTTTGACATACTTTAGGGGGGGGGTCTGAGATTTGTGTCAGTTTGTGACAGGGGGGGGGGAGTTAAAAATGGTAGAAAATAGCGTGACGTACTTTATGGACGGCCCCTGATATGGACACATTATTGGTGTGATGTACCGTGAGGGGATATGAAGTCATTTTTGGTTTACTTTCAGAATTACTGATTTGAAATGACTTTTAATGTAATCTAGCATGATTTCCCTTGAAAAAAAATCGGATATTCTTTGTTAGAAATTGCGTTTAAATACCCATTCCAGTATTTATTTATACTTGTTTTAAAATTACTAATCGTTGGTTTCTTTAAACTTCATACCTCTTAGATCGTTGGAAAACGCCACGGGTCAGCTAGTATATACATATAAGTAAACAAAAAATTGCGTTATTATTTATTACATATGACTTGTAAGTTGTGATAAATAGGTCAAAACATTTTATAAGAACTCTAATGACTCATTGACAGTTTAAAAATAAGTAAAATGTAAAAAAAATCTTTTTTTTAAAAAAGGACACGCTTTTATTTACAAACATTTACAGACTGAAACGCGCTGATTTCCCCTGCCCTTGATGTAAACACGGGAATTTACGAGGGCTAGAGTGAAACCAGTGAGCCGTGGAGGTCAACCCTAGCAGACGACTATACATTCGAAATAGTGATAAATAGAGATAAACTAAAAATTGATTAATTTCATTACGGTACATTCGATCGATCTGAAATTTTGATACAATGCATTGTCATCCAAGATCTATCTGTGGTAAAATTTATTTTGAGATCTCTAGGTCCATCAGAAGTGTGTTTAATTTTACGTTTCAAGATTTGAAGGAAGGATGCAACATACAAACATTGTGACTTAAATAAAAGCGTGTAATAATATGAAAGAAATATCTTTTCGTACCACATTTGGCTGCTTTTTCAATTCTGATTAGCGAATAATTTTATTTTAACAATCAAAAAGGAAAGTAGATATTTTAAATTTTACGCCCGTTGACACATAACACATAAACTATCAAATTTGATGAACTTAGTTTTATTATTTTATTATTCATAAAATTCGAAATGTCATTCACAGAATATAAAATCTTGTTAAAAAATTAGCCATTTTTAAATCCTTTATATTAACTCGTGGTGTCTGCGGCGGACCTTGCTTGCTTGCTTGTCGCCAAAACTTTTGATCGATTTTTAACCCACTTGCTCGCAAGATAGCGAGCTGAAATTTTGCAGGCAGTTTCGTACCGATGATAAAAACAATGTATCAAAATTTCAGATCGATCGCATGTACCGTAATTAAATTATTGATTTTTTAAATTATTTTATTTATTCCTATGTATCATGCTATTTTTTGAGATAGAGCGTCGCGGTGCGTATTATATTGAACAACCTTTCTGTCGCGCAATAAGGTGCGTATTTTATTGACAGCACTTTTTATAAACATATTCCTGATCGGTGCGCATTATATTAAACATGTTTTACGACACAACTTCAATTTTGTATTTCTGGATGGTCTGGCGCTGCGTGTTATAATGAACAATCTTTTAGTTACTTCTCGTACATAAAGGATTGATAGTCAAAAACTTGGTTTTTTACGGGTTTCTCTTATTATGTATTTATCTCCTGAAATAATTTGTTCAAAACATCTAAATAACTTTTTTTAAAAAATGATTTAATCATTAAAAAATAAAATAATTTTGCTTGGACTGCATTCAGATTTTAAGCCATTCCTTATTGTAATTTCATCAATGGCCAGACATTTTTATTAGAAAATATTTCGTTCAAGAAAGCTCACAAGACTTCAGACAGGAATGTGCTGTGAAACTCGCAAAAAATCGTGCTTGGCTGCACCGAGAGTGACGTGGTGGTAGGACAGTTGAGATTGTGAAGAAAAATTTTTTAACATCTTTTTCCCATGTAGAACAGGCTTTGACCGTAAAGATTCAATCGAAAGGTAATCAAGTCCAACATAAGTGTAGAAAATTGAAGCTGTTTTTTTAACATAAAAAAATTTCCATATAAATGTTTTCGTAAAACTTTTTTTAAAATATCAGAGATGAAGATATGTGCCAAGATTTCAGCTTTCTAGTTAATAGGGAATCTAGTGAATATAATTGAGCTCACAAGATTGATGGTCGATGATTCGATTAAGGTGTGGGGTAAAAGAACAAGTGCAAAGCTGCACAAACTGAATAACAAGATCTATTTCAGTCAGATCAACTTTCTGTTTCCATTTTAGTCTTTTAAAACTTACGTAACAATTTTTTTCTAACAGCAAAAAAAAAGTTACTTTTATAGTTCAAAACATTATTTCAGTCTATCTTCATTACGTTTAGGTAGCTTTGTCACCCCTCAGTGTTGTCATTCGTACTCCTGCTACGATTGTCATTCACACTCCTACTCCGTCTGTCATACACACTCCAACTACGTGGTACCCTACTAAAGATTCCAACAAGTTTAGCCCTCGAATTTTATTACTTTTGTTTTAAGAGACTAAAAGTTTGAGTAATCCTCAATTCGATAGCGATACAGAAGTGGGGCGAGGGTGGTGGACTGCAACTTAATTACTGCCAGACACCTGCAGCCCCCCTGCTCCCCACCACCTCATGACGCCCCCCCCTCCGAGCCTGATCTGAGCCCTTGGGGTTTAGGACCCTTTGGTTTTAAAGGCAACATGATTCAGACGCCCTTGATCACGACTGATAAAGAAATATTGGCCACAGGAATCTTGTTTGACAAGCGTCGCAGGTGGTCATTTAATTAAGACCACACAGGTGTGATATCAAGGTTACAAATTATTTTTTTTTAAATACCTCATTCCTGAAAATTGTTTGTGTATGGTTTGGGGAGGGGTTTGTATAGTTTGAGACCCTCGAACAGATTGGAAAGAGTTTAAGGCTCACACACAATATTCTTGAGTTTAGTCGTAATATTAACACTCTTCCTTTACCGTCTGAATAGATAACAGAACGTCACTTACAGCAATAGCAATTATAGTTTATAGATTTCTTATTTCTATCGATCTGAAATTTTGCACATAGACTTGTGTCACCTAACAATGCATTGTATCAAAATTTCAGATCGATCGAAAGTACCGTAATTAAATTAATGAACGTTTAATTTATCTCTTTTTATCTATATGTAGTCGTCTGCTATAGTTGACCTTCAAGGGTCGCTGGAGTTTACTCCAGCCATCGATGACCACATCCACGTGTTTTACAGCAAGGAGAGTTCAGTCAAGTTCATTCTGTAAATGTTTGTCACGCGGTGCGTATTATTTGAACATAATTAATACTTTTTAGTTATGTCTCATATATAAGTATAAGGGATTTACAGTCAAAAACTTTGTTTTTACGGGTTGTTTAATTTTAATTTTTTAATTAATTTTTTCCTGTGGGTTGGTTTTAATGTTTTAAACATCTCTCCAAACAATGATATTGTTGGTGCTTGAGTTTACAAAAGTTAGTGACAAAATGAGTTATTCAAAGAACACACGACATTAGAATCCCATTAAATTTAAGCGTCTGATGTTGTTTTTTTAATTTTAGCACCAATTGAATACAAAAATACAAGTATATTTTATATATACACGTAGAGAATCATCTTTTGTGATTGATGCATCAGTTGCCAACTATTGCGATTATGTCATATAATTTTAATGAGGTTAGCAGCCTTGATAAGTGGAGTAGACATTTGAGCCCGTCTCTCCAGACATCCCCGACTCGAGCCAGTCTCTCCAGCTGTCACCAGTTGTGTCCGCATATTAATTTCAAATTAGTCTTATTATTGACTTCATTTGGGGCAGATCTAAAACTTTCTAGAAAATTCCATGAGCTTTGTTTTTTTTTAATCCTTTAAATTAACTCGTTGTGTCTGCGCCCTTGTCGCCAAAACTTTTGATCGATTTTTAACCCACTTTCTCGTAAGCTAGCGAGCTGAAATTTAGCAGGCAGTTTTGTGGCGATGATAAAAACTATGTATCAAAATTTCAGATCGATCGCATGTACCGTAATTAAATTATTGAATTGTTAGATTGTTTTATTTATTCCTATGTATCATGTTATTTTTTGAGATAGAGGGTCGCGGTGCGTATTATATTGAACAACCTTTCTGTCGCGCAATAAGGTGCGTATTTTATTGATAACACTTTTTATAAACATATTCCTGATCGGTGTGCATTATGTTAAACATGTTTTACGACACAACTGCAGTTTTGTATTTTTTGATGGTCTTGCGCTGCGTATTATAATGATTATTCTTTTAGTTTCGTCTAGAACAAAAAGGATTTATAGTGAAAAACTTGTGTTTTTACGGGTTTCTTTTTTTTTGGTGTTGGTTAGTCGCTGTTATTCTTCCACCCATTTCTTTATTACATCCCTTATATTAACTTCGAAATCTTGTCGTCATCTCGTTCGTGGGCGAAAATACAAAAGTCTAAAATGACACACTTTCCGTGATGCTATCGAGGTGAAATTTTGCACATAGACTCGTGTCACCTAACAATGCATCGTATCAAAATTTCAGATTGATCGAATGTACCGTAATTAAATAAATGCACTTTTAGTTTATCTCTATATAACTATAGGTAATTCAATTTCACAATTTGTTATTGTTCGACGTCCCGTGCCACTTGAGTCGTTCACGCGTGCCATCGACAACCACACCTCCCCATCTCCCCCACCCAGTTTTACAGCAAGGGGGACTTAAGTCAGTTTCAGTCCGTAAATGTTTGTCGAATTGAGCTTTGTCTACAATATATAAGGGATTTTTAGTGAAAAACTTTGTTTTTACGGGGTTGTTTAATTTTAAATATCAGATTAATTCAAAGCCTAAATAGAAAGTAACATAATGAATGGGCTGCCGTCGGGGGTTAAATTTTGTTTTCTTCAAATTTACATTACAGATGCTCTTTCTCTGAAGCAGATTATTTTGTCACATGCTCTTATAAGATCGCACAGACCATGTTGGCCAGTTGGCAAGTGACACAGCGTTCACAGGTCACGGCTTAGAGGGGATGTTGTGGCACAACGCCCAGCCGCCTATGTTTCCCCAACCAGTGTCAGGCACCGAATGGGAGCTGGATAGACTCAGGGACAAACCATATCCCTTAACAGATATTCGCATGCCGCTAGACCACCCTGGTGTTAACAATAGTATTGCATGTTTTAGATTTCTGCTAATATTTTTGTGTAAATTTTTTCTTGTGAGAATTTTCCTAACAAAATGTGCTTATTTTTCCCCCTGGATTTTTTTTTCTTTGAGTGTTTTTTTTTCCCGCTGATGACCGACACCAGCTTTTGAGATGCATCACTTACTTTTGGGGATAAGTCGTTGTCATGTTAAAATGTTGTCAGTGTGTCAAAGTATTTCACAAATTTGTCATGACGTCGCTATTAAACTTAAAACCCCCCCCCAAAATAATTGTACGCCAATATTACTCCGTCTTCCTCTGTATGAGTCTAGTTCTGTACTCCTTCTTTCTCCACTTCCTTTCTCTCTATATATCTCACCCCTCTCACTCTCCCTCTCCCTACCCCTTCTCTCCTCTCTCTCTCTCCTCTCTCTTACTCTCTCGCCCTCTCTCTCGCTCTCTCACTCTCTCTCTCGCTCTCTCTCTCGCTCTCTCTCTCTCCTCCCCCATTTTCTCTCTCTCTCTCTCTCGCTCTCTCTCTCTCACTGTCTCACTCTGTCTCTCAGACTTGAATGTTTCCTTTAAACACTTGCCTTTATCTGCCAATGTTTATCAATCTCTAAAGCAAACATTGCCAGGATAAAGTTTGCCAACACGTCGCAAATCTGAACCCTATAAGCCGAGTATGAGGCTCAGTGGAGAGGACCTATTGAGTCGAGTGTAAGCTGAATTAGACCCAATAGTAATAAACTAGACTCTGTTTTAATGGTAGGGAAAAGTGTCTGTTGGAGACAATTTGAACAGCCAGGAAAGTGTCTGTTGGAGACAATTTGAACAGCCAGGAAAGTGTCTGTTGGAGACAATTTGAACAATCAGGAAAGTGTCTGTTGGAGACAATTTGAACAATCAGGAAAGTGTCTGTTGGAGACAATTTGAACAGCCAGGAAAGTGTCTGTTGGAGACAATTTGAACAGCCAGGAAAGTGTCTGTTGGAGACAATTTGAACAGCCAGGAAAGTGTCTGTTGGAGACAATTTGAACAATCAGGAAAGTGTCTGTTGGAGACAATTTGAACAGCCAGGAAAGTGTCTGTTGGAGACAATTTGAACAATCAGGAAAGTGTCTGTTGGAGACAATTTGAACAGCCAGGAAAGTGTCTGTTGGAGACAATTTGAACAGCCAGGAAAGTGTCTGTTGGAGACAATTTGAACAATCAGGAAAGTGTCTGTTGGAGACAATTTGAACAGCCAGGAAAGTGTCTGTTGGAGACAATTTGAACAATCAGGAAAGTGTCTGTTGGAGACAATTTGAACAGCCAGGAAAGTGTCTGTTGGAGACAATTTGAACAGCCAGGAAAGTGTCTGTTGGAGACAATTTGAACAGCCAGGAAAGTGTCTGTTGGAGACAATTTGAACAGCCAGGAAAGTGTCTGTTGGAGACAATTTGAACAGCCAGGAAAGTGTCTGTTGGAGACAATTTGAACAATCAGGAAAGTGTCTGTTGGAGACAATTTGAACAATCAGGAAAGTGTCTGTTGGAGACAATTTGAACAATCAGGAAAGTGTCTGTTGGAGACAATTTGAACAGCCAGGAAAGTGTCTGTTGGAGACAATTTGAACAGCCAGGAAAGTGTCTGTTGGAGACAATTTGAACAGCCAGGAAAGTGTCTGTTGGAGACAATTTGAACAGCCAGGAAAGACTAATGATCAATAATCACTGGTAATCAATCGGAACTTTAATAACACAGTTTCTTACAAATTTTTTTTAAATTTCAAGAATCTTTTTTCTACAAGTTTTCTGATAATAAAGTGAATGGGTATTTTTTTATCCCCGTTATTAAGTTGACATATCATGTCAGCGAAGTATGAGATAAGATCATTACAATAAAAGAGATATTTAATAATCCCTAAGATGGATTACCAATTTGAGTCATACAAGGTGGCCTAAAGTGTGTTGATAAATTTCTAAAGTCAAGAAGAAACGATATCAACTGTTTAAGGACTCTGAGACATACTAGAGGGACTCTGAGACATACTAGATGGACTCTGAGACATACTAGAGGGACTCTGAGACATACTAGATGGACTCTGAGACATAATAGAGGGACTCTGAGACATACTAGAGGGACTCTGAGACATACTAGAGGGACTCTGAGACATAATAGAGGGACTCTCAGACATACTAGAGGGACTCTGAGACATACTAGATGGACTGAGACATACTAGATGGACTCTGAGACATACTAGAGGGACTCTGAGACATACTAGAGGGACTCTGATACATACTAGAGGGACTCTGAGACATACTAGAGGGACTCTGAGAAATACTAGAGGGACTCTGAGACATAATAGAGGGACTCTGAGACATAATAGAGGGACTCTCAGACATACTAGAGGGACTCTGAGACATACTAGAGGGACTCTGAGACATACTAGAGGGACTCTGATACATACTAGAGGGACTCTGAGACATAATAGAGGGACTCTCAGACATACTAGAGGGACTCTGAGACATACTAGAGGGACTCTGAGACATACTAGAGGGACTGTGAGACATACTAAAGGGACTCTGAGACATACTAGAGGGACTCTGAGACATAATAGAGGGACTCTGAGACATAATAGAGGGACTCTCAGACATACTAGAGGGACTCTTAGACATACTAGAGGGACTCTGAGACATACTAGAGGGACTCTGAGACATACTAGAGGGACTCTGAGACATACTAGAGGGACTGTGAGACATACTAGAGGGACTCTGAGACATACTAGAGGGACTCTGAGACATACTAGAGGGACTGTGAGACATAATAGAGGGACTCTGAGACATAATAGAGGGACTCTGAGACATACTAGAGGGACTCTGAGACATACTAGAGGGACTCTGAGACATACTAGAGGACTAGAAATTCTCATCTCTAGCGAATCTTTAAAACGGACAAAGAAACTATAACACATCCAATAATGTCTTGCGGCAGGTTGTACTCTAGAAAACATAATCGAATTTCTTATATTATTTCATCTTTTATTTAAATTTTGTTATTGTTTTATCCTTAAACATAATAACTATTTATTTTATTGTTTTACACCTTAACATTATTTTTTAAATTATTAGTATAGCTTAAATTATTCAAAACTTAAGTTTATGACATCTTAAAGCACCCATTTCAAAGTTGTTGTTTTTTTTAAATTAGAAGAACTCGTAACAAAAATCTTGTTTAACCTGTTTACTGAATATCCTTTTTTTCAGTTGTTAAAATTTACAGATTGATGTTATTTATAGTACATTTACCAAGCACAAATGTCAGCACTTAAATTTCAGCATGACAATAGCTTAATCTAAATTAAATGGTTCTTTAAAACTTTATGTAAAAGTCACATTATAATTACATCACATTACAGTAACAGAAAAAAAAACATTTACCAGATACTTGATCGACTTTCAGAACACTGACATGAACAATTCAACGACAGACAAAGCACTACATACGATTCTTATATAACTGGTTTCAATTGCATCTAATATATTGGAATATTAAAAACTTATGAAATGACTGAAGTATTAAGATTGAAGTGTTTTTGCCTCTATAGATATAATATTTGTTTACTACTGAAACGATTACTGATATTTATAGATCCGGAGAATTTTGAAGAGATTGTGTTCTCTTTTTAAAAAAATTTTTTTTTAAAGAGAACATTAGCAGACAATAAATTTAATTACTTTCGATTTTAAATTAAAAACTATTATTTTCAATGCGAAGTTTCAGATCCCAAGAGGAAAACATCAGATTGCACTATTTTAACTAGGTAGAAACCATCTCTTAACTACAACATATACCAAGGCAAAGTTTCAATATCACTTTTATTATCAGCGCTCAATAGGTTTATTTGGTGACTAATAATTTATGTCTTTTTTATAGAAACATATTTTATAAATTAATGGGGTTTAAAAAAAAATTGTTGCAAGGAGTTGGGAAATTCAATTATGTTTTTAAAAAAAATTAAATATGGAATGTAAACAAAAAGTGTTACGCTATTTTGACCATTTTAAGTCCCCCCTCCCGTCTGTCATAAACTGTCACAAATCTTGGACAATGTACGTCACACATTCGAACAAAATTTTCTTTTTTATAAAAAAATAATAATTAAAATTTAATATAAAACACGGTGACGTCACGTGGCCGGAGCCCCTCTCCCCTGTTACAAACTGTCACTCTTCCTTACAACCCCTCCCCCTCTGGAGCGTGACGTACTTTATGGTAGTGTGCCTGGTGTGGTTGGAAAAAAAGGGGGGGGCACCATTGTTCGTGAAATTCCTTTTTTTTAAAAATTGTATCCGTTTAAGTTTTGAATAGGACACTGCGCGTGTATTGTTTCTGGACGAAACTTATTTAACTTCTGTTGGTTTTTTACAAATAATTTTTACTTAGTTCGTTTGGAGGGTGGCAAGTATATTTTTTCTTTAAAAACAAAAACCAGAAGTTAAGGTGAGCAAAAGAAAAAAAAATAGATACAGAAATTACAAACGTAATTGATGGTTCTAGACTTAACACAATTGCATACCTGTCATTATCCAGTAAGAAATGTGTCCAGATATAAAGCAAATAATACCTACGTTATTGAGCTAAAGGAGCAGTATTAGTTATTGAAAATTCAATACCTGGGGAACTTATTGACGAATTTAAAAGAGTAACTTTTGGAATTTAACATTAAGATATATCTAAAATGTGATCATTATTTTAAAAAAAGTAACATTAAACAATTTATCCTCCTGAGCTGGGACAATGATTAAAACAGACAACAGGACGCAAAAATCGGTTTAAGCAACGTTATCTTGAAAAATCTGTTCCTGGATATTAACCTCGAAATTCTAATTAAAACAATAACAAACCGAGTGCATAAACATGTTCAGGGGAATTTGAGATCGATGATCAATGTCTAAATGAAGTTCAACTTCTTGTCTGTAGTTTCGGGAAAAACATTCAAAATTTATGTTCTTAATTTTCCCTTTGTGAGTGAATATCTTGTCATATCTAAAAAAAAATATTGGCACGGAAAAAAGAGAAACGTGTGCCAGAACTTTTATCGATACTTTTTGTGTCACCTAGGGTGGAATTTGATTTTGCCGCATGTCAAAAATATAAATTGAAACCTGGAAAAAAAATGATTGAAAATCTTTTGACATTCCTGGCCCGTTGACTTGGGAAATAGCAAAATCATTTTTTGACAGTTGCCAAACCAAAAATAATATAGCCTCTTCTTCGTTTACAAGTACTCATATTCAGTTTTTCCCTCGTCATAATTTTTTTTATAAAGTCAAGATTATCTTTTTGGATCCTCCTAAAATATATGCATTGAATTAATTTAATAAAGAATGAAAAATATAAGTTCCGTTAATCAGTTTCTTTAATTCTTACTTTTATTTTTTAAAACTTTTTTAAACATTAACATTGTTTAATGATATTTCTAACACAGATTGAGAAAAAAAATCCCGTAACATATTATTATTATTATTGCTTAATACAGGTTTTTGGTACCTATAAAGAGATTTATTTGCTGAATTTGTTTGATAATTATTTTTGATACCAGGTTTTAAAACCATTTTTTTTAAAATTTAGCACAATCTTTATCAAAAGTTTTCTTATTATAGGCCCTTATTATTATGGACTGTTGTATTTTTAAAAATCTTGATAAATTAAAAATGTTATTTTATGTAATTTTTCTGACAAGAAATGCCTGCATTTCGACTGTCCACCCAAGTCACACACAAGGAAATATATATGTAATACGACAACTTGATTCATTACCACTCTCGATTCTTCTAATTTACTGTCTACCCTCCCCAACCCTTCCCCGAATTACTATTTTACTTGGCAAAAACATAACAATGAAGTCTATTCCTTATAGAATAATAAGTTATTGACGGTGACAAAAAATTTCCTTGTCTTCATTCAATCACTTTCCGCTTGATTTCGTTTTAAAATATATCCCACTTTTAAGGATAAGTGTCTTTTTATTTAAAAAAACGGAAATGGTGTCATGAAATTAAATATGATGATGAAACAAGTTAAAATGCCAATTTCAGTGAAAAAAATTGCAGGTAAAGTTTTAAAAACTGAAAAAACAACAAAAGTTTGTGAAACTTTGTTTGTTTTATGCAAAATAAATGTTTAAAAATGGCACTTAAATTAATTGAATACCTAACTTTATTCTTAGAATCCCATTAGAAACGAATTTTGTGCTTAAAATTGGAATAATAAGCAAATTCTATGCAAATCATAAACTACAAAGGTTTTTTTTTCAAAATTCATTTTTTTCATTAGCTTCTATATTGCGAAATAGATTATATGTGAGTTTGTATCTAAGAGAAATTAATGAATTTCAGAGAATTCTTGCTGAGCCATATTACTTGTGCCCCATCCCTAGCGGCTAGAGAATCATGTTGGTGCGACACACAAGAACATTCTAATCACCTGAGACAGGTATAACACCGCTGTAATAGATTAAACATACTGTTACAACATACATGAATATCAACTCACTAGTGGAATGCTTGCTAAAAGTAATCCTCTTCATCGCTCTTCTATATCCAAGGACTTAATATGTAAATATGACAAAGACAAGTCTCGAAAAAGTAACAAAATGTGAAGAAAAGATTGCCAAGAAATACTCCACGTTGATAATTTTTTATAATCGCTCTCTAATGAAGTCTTTGCCGTTTAAAAGATAATTTTCAAAGTTATCGTATTAGCGTAATCTTGACTTGTCCAAACCTTTAAAATTTTAAAAAATCTTTACAGCTTAAAAAATATTACCCTTAAAAAAATGTTCCATCCCAAAAATTAGGATGTTCTATGCCCATAATTGGGATGTTCCATCCCCAAAATTGGGATGTTCTATCCCCACAATTGGGATGTTCTATGCCCACAATTGGGATGTTCTATTCCCACCAAGTTGTATCCCTTAACATAATTTCTTTTATTGTTGTACACCTTTACACCATGTGAATATTCTATGCAAACAGTTGTGATATTCCGTTAACAAAAGGTTTGGTAAATTTGAAGGTAGATGCAAATGTCTTTATGTTTCTAAAAATGTATCAATGTAAAGAAAATTTGAGTATATATGAATAAACTAAGAAGCTGTTTTCGCTGGTTTTGTAAAGATAAAATGGCATGCAGCTGGGTGTTCAAAGTATGGAAGTTTATGAATATTGAATTTCTTTTTATGGTGCTCTAATTAAGTGTTAAATAGTTCAATTTTAATGTTATAGAGCGCTGCTGTATGCACTGCAACACGCAAACTCGATGTCAATTCCCAAGCCCCAACGTTCCAGTGGAAAAATAATACCCAATACTATATTATTTTCTCCTCCACCTACATAACTAATTCTATTTCTATGAACAACTTCACGCGATCTCTTTAACACTTGAGAATCATCTGCTTACTAAGCAATTGCTAATGGTTCAGTACTGTATTGGGAATCAAACCTTAATATCGTCGTGGGTAAAGAAATAAGCTTTTCGAAATTGTATGAAAAGAAATTCAGTGCTAAAATATTTTTAAACAAAACAAGACAATTAGTTACTTTTCGTGTGATTCTAGATATATTTGCTAGCCTTCATAGAGTACCTTAACAACATTCTGCAGCAACAGCAGAACACGTTGAATGAAGATAAAGTTACGTTCGGAATTTCTCCTTGAACAAAAACCACTTTGATATAAAAAGATAAGAGTTCTGGTGATGAAGTTTTTAATTTTATTTAAAATGATAGATTTAATCACTTTTAACGCTTTGCCTTATCCATATATCCAATACATTCACTCGACCAAACAATCCTCAATATCCATCCACGAATTCAAATCCCTCTCAAACGAAATCACTACGAGGTCCTCTCCCCACTGCCCTCATTTAGACTGACGTCACAAGGTATGATGATCCAGGTGCACATCTAGTCGAGACCGCCTGTCATGCCCAGAGCCAGACATCCCTTCCCCGGCCCCTTGCCAACTCTCTACCAGATCGCTGAAGTCTGGTAGCTTGGACGACGTCATCATCGCGTGCTGCGACGCCTCAATTCGATGCGGATCACTGAACACGACATTCAACGCAGGTTCGCGCCAAAAACTGGCGGGGAAGTTTCTCTCGTGCATGGGTGTCGCCAGACTTTTATTCCCCGAGCCTGGCCTCGAACGGTAGCTCGTGTGTGCCTGGTTGTGTTTTTTATGATTAGAGACATTTTGGAGTCCGTATTCGAAGAGCTCGCTAAGCGGCCCGATGCCAATCGTCGTATCTCTTCTACCGGTATATTGCTGCGAGGGTTTGCATGAGTCACTGTGAGGCGACAGTGACGTAAGCGATGATGACGACGAAGGGGATGAGAACAGCTTCCTCGTCGTCTTGCTCACCGGCTCCGTGTCACCCTGAGCTATCCGCAAGAGGTCGGCGTAATAGAGTTCACGACCAGATTTTGTTGTCGCCCACTTGTCCTCGTACACGTCACATCCGTCCTCGTGGTCTTTGGTGCGCCCGAAAAACTTCTGGATGTCCGCACTGACCATGTTGGCGAACTGCAAGAGCTGCGACGTCACGTCCGGCTGGGGATGAAAATGTCGGCGGTATTGTTCATAACTCAGGCGAAGCTCTTCGTCGTCAAGCTCGCTAATATCTTCTTCGTCCACGTCCTCGTACTCGTCCTCGCTGTAAACATTGCAACTTCCGGTCGCAGCTACGCCCTGAGAGTCGTAGGGCGGTGGGTAGGCGGGCTGCGTCATTTGTTGTTTGGCGATGAACTGTGGGTTGTACATTTGGTTGTAGATGGGTGCGGAATCGTGCTGTTGGTAATGATGCGGCGAATGGTATAACGTCTGCTGCTGATGGCTAAGGCCCGGGTGTTGATGCTGTTGCGGTTGTAGCTCCCTGTGGTCCTGGTTGTTGGGGTGTTCCCTGAGAGGTGCTTGCTGGTGACGGTGATTGTATTGAATGGGCGGCGTCTTGCAGTGGGCCATGAGTTGCGAGCCTAGGTCACACGGGTGATGGTACGCCGGTGACCTGGTCATGTAGTGTGACGGCCCTGGTTCGTGGTCATGCATGGCTAACATCTATTCCCTCTTCCCTTCACATACACAAAATTTATTTATTTATATTTATATATTTAGAATGTTTTTATTACGCGACTTAATTCCATTATGCTTCATCCAACTATATTGATGGAAATATTTCATCTTAGAATTTGTATTTATCCATTGTTTCTGGAATGAATGCGCCATGGCATGTTTTCCTTTTCTTCGGAACACATGAATTCCTTAGGAAGTGAAATTCTTTCTCTCAATTTGTTTTTTGTTTCATAGAGCGGAACTGATAGCTTGTTCTGTTGTGTCAGACCATACTCATTCCTGGAAATAAAATAATGTTACATGTTTTACAATTTTTGTATTTAGATGGATGTAAGAAAATTAATTACTTATTAAACATGCATAATTGTAATTAAATTTCGAAATAATTAAAATTGTATCATTTTTTTTAAAGACATTAAAGCATCTTCATTTTAAATAATTTATATTATAATTAATGAGAATTTTCGTAGAATGACAGATGATTTAAAACTAGTCTCCTGTATGTATAAATATTACATTTAAACATAAAGCGTGTTTAAATAATATTTCTCTGTTCAACAGTGCAACTAAAGTAACATAGAAAGTGACTACTGCAACACTATTTTCGAGATTAAAACGCTAAACATAATATGTCTATTGTAACAGGAAAGAAGGGGGGAAGTGAACTATTAATAATTGAAAGAATAAGAGGAAATCGCGTGGAGAAAGTACTGGTTGCATAAGAAAGAAGAACTGAGAAATTTTCACAACTTAGACACATGTTATAAAGATGAAATTTAAGGCTTAAAAATTTAATTCGAACATATACAAGATGAAAAATGAAACTTCAGTTTCAGCGTCAACCCAAGGCAGCAGACGTTGAAAGGGATGACCTCCTTGAGTCAATCCTTAAGAACTGAACGCACGGCATTCAGCAGTCACCAAAATGTTTACTCTCTAGACCAAACATTCACGTTTGGCTTACCAAATGAGAAAACCCTGGTTTCTTGTGTTGATTACAGTTCAGCCGTGCCTCGGCCCCTAGATAGCAATGTTTATGGAAGGAAGGACGTTCCTTTTTTTAAAAAAAATAATTGATTTCCCTCCTTAAAGAATCAGCCATGTTTGAACATTGCGTTCAGTTGCAAGTGACACGTAGGACGTAGGTCCTTGCCAGACTGTACAATAAAAAAAACTACTTGCCACATTGGCCGTTTTCACAATAGTTTTTTTTTAAAGTTTTTAAAAAAATATAGTTTATTTAACTTGAGAGAATCGATGCAGACCAAAGTTGCCCCCCCCCCAAACTTTACAGCCAACTGCACCCCACCCCACCACCCCCGGCCATTCCACCCACCGACTTCTCTCATCGGTTTGTGTTAAGATAACGTCAAGTGATAGCGGAGACCAAGGCCTGACAGCACGGCTCGGTATAAAAGCTTTTAATGGTGTTTGTGTTTAGTGGGGGCGCCCCGATCACAGGCCACGCCGTCACTTGTCCCTACAACCCCCACTCTCTTGACACACTCACACACTGCATGCTACCTGTGGGCTACCTCAGGTAGTCATAACTATCCTGGGTAACCTTAATCTCATTAATTATCTTCATTTTCAAGACAGTTGGGGTCACCAAAAAATTAACTTCCAGAAATTTCGTACAAATAGAGACATACATTATTAGTTGTATCTAGAATAGAAAATAAGGCGATTTGTCGATCATTTCTGCCAACACAAACATCTGCTCGCGTTAGGACAAATTTCAGAGCTCGTATTTGAAGAACAAAAATAATTTTATTAGCGTTTAAGAATAATGTCGATTCCTTCCCGAACAATAAAATGCTATAACTATAATCCTTATAACCATTCTATGTAATTTTACAAATAGTTTAAGGATTGTGGTGCATGTTCTCCAGAAAATCACGAGATCAAGAGTAATTCAAGACATTTTATTATGCCTGTTCAAAGTTTAAGTTTAAACGATTTTGTTGCATGTTTTTAAGTAAATAATTTTTTTTCAATGCATACATTGGTGGTTTAATTTTTATTAGTCAGTGAAATTCTGGGTTGCTCAACATATCAGTTAGATGTTAAGGAACACGTAAATTCGAGTCTTTGGTAATCACACGCAGACATTGATTTTATCATTCACCAGCAAATCCACCAATAGCACATAACCCCTTTCATGTTCAGAGTGGTTGAGTCAAAACCACGGACGCACAACAACGAAATCCCAGACAAAATTTGAGTGTCGAATTCGAGTTCATGATACGCATTAAGACTTAAAATTTCTCCTATGCGTTGACACAAACGTTTCAACTGCTAACTTAACCTGATACGTATTTAAAAGTACATCTTCCCGACCACCCCCCCCCTTACCATTGTTCCGACCCCCCACACCACCGTAGCTTCATTTAATATTAAATCAATCAGTTATAGATAGCACTGTCAGCTCTATCGCCATTGACGGGTACATTGTTTGGATTGAAATCCAAAGTCCTATACTAAGAAGACAGTCGAGTCACGTGGTCGGACGATGACTGTACAGAACAAGACCAACGCTTTAAGATTATCCTGGAATTTATCTCTGAGTGACACCTGACGCTTGGAATGCTGGTGAGACGCATGGGGAAGGGAATGTAGGACAGGACGGGGGTTTTAGCGAGTATTGCCTTGGGAGAGATTAACACCACGCTCCATCTACCCTCCCCCACGATTATTCCGGGCCCCACTGTTTTCCAGCCCAATAGTCTTACAGGTCCCTTAATCTTTCAGCCGCATAGACTAACAGGCACTTAATCTTCCAGCCCTCATAGTCTTACTGCCCCATAGTCTTCCTGCCCCATAGTCCTACAGGCCCCATAATCTTCCATTCCCAAAAGTCTTCCAGTCTCAAGAGAGTCTTCCAGCCACCACATGGTTTCCCAGCCCCCTCCAGTCTTTAAGCGGCCACAGTCATCCAGCCTACATGGTCTTCCAGTTATAAAATATATCCCTTTGGAACATGCCGTATCTTTGATCACGAGAGAAGTGCGGTTTGAGAGAAATTATTCATCCCAGTGTATAACACAGGGTCAGCGTTTCCATGGGCCGGAGTCACGTTTAACATCACAGATGTGTCTGTCCAGGAGTGGCGTTGCTTGGTTTGTTTTGTTTTGTTTAACTTACAAGCAATGCAACAGTCTGAAGCCGCGAACCCGAAAGTCAATCCAAGTTAGGAGAATAATTTTTTGTCACCATCAGCCCATCACACACAATATCCTCCTCGTTAATGTCCTTACATGGAGCCGAGACCGCCTCTCTGTTAAGTTCAAGTTAAGATTCATTGTCAAAAACTTTGAAGTAGACATAGAAATGTTCCGTTTCAGTGCAAGACATGGAGTTTCAGATTTTATCGAGGTAACAATAGTGGATCAAAATATGTTTAGGCTTGAGAACAAATGACAGCAACCGCAAAAAAGTTTCGGCTAAATGCCTTCTTTGGCGGAATCATACAACAAAAATATTCGAAATTTTAACAACTCAGATTCATTCAAAACATGTTATTTTTATTTGTACACGTACACAGACAACCCACTTTTTTCATAATATTTATGCAAACCAATTTCGTTTGGACATAAATATTTACACATAATTTATTGCATTCATAATATGTTACAAATTGATATTTTTTTAAAATTGAATATAACTTAGAAATTACCCGGATGCAACCATTTCTAAAAGCATCACAATCCTCAATCAATGTGAAGAGATAGATTAGGAAACCATTCGTTTGATTCTTTCCCCACAGCGTACATGATTTTAAGAAGGCTTGAGAATGGAATGTTATCGCTAGCCTCTAAGCTATGCAGTGAGATAACCACATGTGAAAACTTTAGCCGAAGAGTACCTCGCCCCGCTTAGATTCTTATCAACCTATGATCTATTCAACTGGTTGGTCTGGACACATGCCACAATCAGAGAGCAGTGGTCAGCATAAATCCTCAAGGTCTTTAGACCTTTGTAGTCATCATGAATCAACTACACCTGTTACGTAAATCAGAAGGAAATATTACTGTATGGTCACCATTTTGTATTAGCTAGAACTGTTTATTTATCATACATTAACAAGAAGTATTTGCCATGATCAGCACATTCATTTAACTAGGCATATGTGGCCAGCGTATAACTACCAGACATGTGCGGAAAGCACAAATCAACTAACCATGAGGTCAGCATACAATTAGTAGACATTTGCGGAAAGCAAAAACCAACAAGACATGTTAGTTTAGCATTAATCAAGGTAACCTATGTGGTCAGCATAAATCTAGAAACGTTTTATGATTTGTATTTTAAACCCAGTTTTTGGCCATGTGACTTCTGTATTTGAATTTATTTTTGTGGCAAAATGGTTCAGAGTTTATATGTTGTCATTATGTAGTCGAGAGTTCAAATCCCAAAGTTTTCTCTTTTTGATCTGAAATGGGGGGGGGAGGGGGAGAAAATATAGTTCTTACTCATGATGACATAGAAATTAATGGTCGGAATTAGGAATTATTGACACGGTAAGAAATATCCTCCAGGTAGAGTAAAATTCCAAGGCTAGATAACCTTGATATTTCGACCTAGATGTCTTAGGCAGCAAAATTACAGAGACAAACTGTTCATTTATGCATTTAGTTGACAGGAAATGGTAGATATGTTCATACATGGAAATGTTTCATCAAATCAAATTACTTTAGTATGGGTCTTAAAAGAGCTTCCGCTTCTAGGAGAGGAAATATCAAGGCTTTTAGCCTTGGTGCTCCCTTTTATATATTCTTAAAATATTGAGAGCACTTTTCTTCACTTTATTCCAAGAACTTGCGCGTACTTTTGTAACTCACGATGTTTTATTTCGTTAGGATAAGAAGCTTCCCCAGACAAAATATTAATCGCTAATACACCCAGCATGAGCCACGGCTAATGTCCAATGATTTTATAAAGAAACAAAAGTATTCCATTTTTGAATGAATTCGGTCAATTCGAAGTTTCAAAACATATTTGTTATATTATCTGGAAATACAAAACAATAATATTTATATATCTAAATAATCAATCATCGTTTCTTTTTTTAGTCATATTTAGGCAACTTGTGGTTCAATTAAATTATGACTACGCTCAAATTTCAGATTTGTTCGTGTACAGCAAAAGAAATGACGTCATTTTTACATTTGTTGATTTTTTTCTTCACTATTAAATAGCTACGTAATAAAATATGAGACTATGAATATGACCTAGTATATGTCTGACTAGGTAAGGCAGCATTTGAGTTGTATGTTCTTATTAGAACTGTAAAGTTTATTTTTATAAACCCCAACTATTTTAATTTTTGTTTAGACCGGGGCCGTTTTGACCAGGGCCGTTTTGTCAGTTTTTCTGCTGTGAACTTCATTCGGTGACATGCGCTCAACCATCAAGGAGTTAGATGAAGAAATTATTTCTGAATTCTGCGAATTGCCTTATCACACAGCATGAGGTGGCTCATCTGCGCTAACGTCCTGTTTCATTTCTACAAGCTGCATAAAGAAAAGTATTTGTTTTTCTTGCTGAAAAAGAGAGAACTGAGAGCTGTCAGATCCTACTTGGTAGCCAATGTTGACATTTATGGTCAAAATTACGCCCCACTTAAATGAACTAAACTTTTAAACTTCAGCGAAAGAATAAATTCGCATGCGATCGCTACAGAATCATCAATGGATTTCGGAGAAAGCCACAACAGGAAGTAGAAAACTTTCCTCCTTTTCATTTTTTTAAGAGCTTTTCCAGCATTCACAGATTGCTTTAACTTGGAATTTCCTTTTAAAAAATATTCGTGACTAAAGAAATCATTCTTTGGGTGGACTTTAAGTCATTTGACGGAGCAGAAAGTGAGATTCTTCTTTTTCAGAATATGTTGGATTGCAACCTTGTTGATGGGGCAGTTGAACTACCGGTGGAGTTAATTGATTTGCAGACAAATGACTTGTTGCAAGAGACGCATAGAAAAGTGAGCTTTATCGCTGCTTACCTGACGTTGAATTTTTAAATTTTTAAGAATTTCTTCGCTAGTATCGCATCAGTTTTTGGAACAACTTATGTATGTGAGCACATATTTTAACACGAATTTAAACTTAGTTTTTCGTCTAGAGTCGTTTGCGGCCCGCGCTCGTATTTAGTCAGCTATCTGGCAATAATCTTCTGTATAGAAGGAGCGTCTGTAACAGATAAGATATTCGAAGCAGACTACGAGCAGTTCATAAACAGAAAAGACAATAATTATTATTCTTTAATAAATTTATTTTACGCATATGTCTGTATATTTATATGTTTAACCATATGTAAAAGGGTCGAAGAAGCCACGGTACGTGCAATGTCAACGCTATCGAACCAAGGTTTCAAATATTGATGGAACGTGATCAAATGTGTATGAAATGTACCGGAAAGCAAAAACCTTACATTTTAACTCTTTTATTACCATTTTATTCAGGATGTTAATTTAACATAACATATAGCACACAAAAAAGGGTGGCCAACTCTGTTTACATTGCGAAACCACGCATCGATGGTGGTTAGAAATAACACCCCAAACCACTTCCACACAAACAAACAAAACTGAAGAAATCATGTTTTACTTATGGAATATCAATTTCTAAATTTTCATTTTCTGGACGAGAGATGATTAAATCAGACAAAATTACACGTCAAAAGAAAAATAACGATAAATTCACAAGAGAAATTTTTGGGTGAAGATATCTTCTATAGATAATATATTATAATGTTGCACAAATTTCTAGAAAAAAATGAGGGGGGGGGTTTATTTATATTTGTAAATGAAACAGCGATATCAAACCAGGGAGTGGCGAATTTGTTTTTCCACGAGCTTGTAGATCTCGAATTCATTGAACGATACATTTATTTTAAGTTATTTAAAAGAAAAGATAGCCACTTTTATTTATATTATGTCATAACGTTTGTTTTAAAACTGAGTTTTAGTCTTGTTTTCCTTAAGTCTTACGACTTTCAAGTTTAATCGCAAAAAGCTTTTTGAATACCATTACAAAATTATTAAATCCTATAATTATTCTAAAGTAAATCTTTAAAAGAATCTACATTGACTGAAAGCTTATTAAGCATCGAACTAAACAGAATGAAGAAGAAAAAAGAAGTTTCCAGATAGATTTAAAGCTTGATGTCTTTTAGTAACTATTTTTCGGAATTCCGGTTTCCAGTCCCTCTGATTTAATTTCATATATTCAAGAACTTTAAGGGAAATTTCCCCAGCTTGAAAATTCACAGAAAAACTTTGGTACAGAATTTAGAATGGATTGTAGTTTGTTTTGTTGTTTTATCCCCGCAAGCAGTAGATTGTAAGACATTGTTCCTTTGTATTTAATGAACAGAATAACTAAGCCTTTCAGCTCCAAAAAGAGTTTACAAAGCGTTTTCGGGTTAAGAACTCATTTAAATAGAAGAAAATTATTTTTTTTTAAACTAATGAGTATGTATATTTATTTTCAAATAATATGTACGTGTAATTATTGCCATATTTTAAAACATAATTTAAATATAGACTCAAACATTTGGATCACAACAGGGAAAAACCTTTTAAAAATATATTTCATTTGTCTATTATTTCAACCAGTACTGTCACTTTACCCGCCCCCTTTACATATCCTTGATATACCTTGATATTATCCCCACAAAAACTATTTTAGAACTACATAAGTATTGGATTTTCTAAAGATATCCTGTGCACAACTGCATTTATTTAACTTATTATTATGCGACTATGGGTTGTAGGACGTCAACGGCGCCGACTTTTTAAAAATCCTTTATATTAACTCATGGTGTCTGCTTGCTTGCTTGAGGCGGGCGGTGCCGAAAAAACTTTGGATCGATTTTTAACCCACTTTCTCGTGAGCTAGCGAGCCGAAATTTTGCAGGCAGACTCGTGCCGATGATAAAAATGATGTGTCAAAATTTCAGATAAATCGAATGTTCCGTAATTAAATTAATGAATTTTTAGATTATCTTTAAATATCTCTATTTAACATGTTAACTTGTTTTGCTATAGTGTCGTGGTGCGTATTATATTGAACAACGTTTCCTGTCGCGCATTACGGTGCGTATTTCATTGACAACACTTCTTATAAATATATTCCTGATCGGTGCGCATTATATTAAACATGTTTTACGACACATAACTACAATTTTGTATTTTTGGATGGTCTTGCGCTGCGTATTATAATGAACATTCTTTTACTTATGTGTCGTAGATAAAGGATTTATAGTCAAAAACTTTTTTTTAAAGCCCAAGTAACTTATTCTTGTTTGATAATTACGAAATATTAAACTTACTGAAATGTACAAAAAGTATTTTATAATTGTTTCGGTAATTGACGTCACATAATATTTTACGGCGAGAAACACCACACACTCTGTTAATCTCGAAACCAAAATGACACCTTTGAATATATTTTTAAAAATTATCGTCCATATAATTCGCACCAAATCGTGCAACAGGAAAGTATTAAAAAGGTCGTTCAATATAATTCGCACAGCGACACTTTATCTAAAAAATAACATGATACTTAGAGATAAATAAAATAATCAAAAAATTCAATAATTTTTTTACAGTACATGCGATCGATCTGAACTTTTAATACATCATTTTTATCATTGGGAAAAAACTGCCTGCAAAATTTCAGCTCGCTAGCTTAAGAGGAAGTGGGTTAAAAATCGGTCCAAAGTTTATTTTCGACAAGCAAGCAAGGGCTCAAACAGACACCACGAGTCAGAGGCGTAACTAGGTTTTTGGCGCCCTTAGCTAATTTATTTTTGGCACCCTTGAAAAATTGACAAGTTTCAGCTTTGAAATTTTTTATTTGTTAGAAAAAATAATTGAATTTTTGTTTTTTTATTTATGACAATAATTACGTAGCCTGACATTGACAGTCATACAACGTGAATATGAAAAATGCATAAGACAGGAACAATACTAATTTGCAGTTTATTATTTACTAAATAATACCAAATAAATTGGTGGATGAAACGGGATATTGTTGCGTTAATGAAGAATACAGCAAAACTGTAAGTAACGTGCATTATAAATAAAAACAAAAGTGTCAATGTTTCATACTCATTATCTCATACATAACGATAGAAACTCACAATTAAAAGTAAATTTAAGTAACACTCCACCGACTACAGCTCATCACTTCCGTTAGCTGGCGTATTGTCGTGTTGCTAACACAGTCGGATCTTTCTAAGTCGAACTCAAGGGTGAAAAATTCGACTTAACGGAATTTTCGCGTTAGGGAAACTGGCGTAATAGGCGCAGATTAATCAAGGACAATGTTGATATTGAGAGGGGGCAGCCATAGCGGCTAGAAGGCTTGAAAGGAAAGAGGGGCGGTGATGTTTCATATTAAAGGAGCCAACTTACTTTGACATCCCGACAATGGCCCGTGAGAGGAGACACCTTCCCTCCCATCCCTCACTTTACTCCATCGACAGTGGGATGGGGATAGTAAGATATTTCTTTTTAAAAGAAAGACGGAAAAATCATATTGACATTTGTATGATAAGAAGCCCCGCAAAGGCCACAAACATAATAACAAATATTATAATTGTTTAAATGAAATATATTTAAATATAATTAATTATTCACTTTTTACTTATCGAGGATAAAAGTGAAATACAGTTGGACCTCGCAAAGTCGAACTTCCCTAAGTCGAAAGCCTAACTATATCGAATTAATTGTTAGGTCCCGGCCAAAGTCCACAAGACTAATGTATTTTAGATCTCCTTAACTCTAAGATTTTTGGCTTTCAACCTCTCTCAGTCGAATTTTCCAATGCGTTTTGGATTATTCTGGAGTGACATTTCAGATTCAGAACACGAGTTCCGTTGATGAACGCAATTGGACGTAAAATCTTATCTTAGTGCAGTGTTTCTCAAATAGTGGGACAGGGGGGGGGCGCGAGACTCCCTAAAGGGGGGCTCGTTTGACCGTTATGCAGAGGTGTACTTATAACAATTTTATAGACAAATGACACTATTTACAGTCACGCGGGGGGCGCAAAATGTTTTCTTTATTCCTAGGCTAGGGGGGGGGCATGATAGAAAATAATTGAGAAAGAATGTCATAGTGCACTCCACAAGGGATTAAGCGACCCTTGCAAGTACAAACATTGACCAAGACAAGAAAAAGGAGTGGTAACTAATTCGCATCCCTTTGCTGTATGCTGTGACTCTTTTTAAAAAGAGAAATCTTACTCCCCCATCCCACTGTGGAGGGAGTAAAGTGGGTGAGGAGAAGGAAGGTGTCTCCTCTCAACGGCTTGTGTCGGCATGTCAAAGCAAGTAGGCTTCCTTTCACATAGAAACATAGACACCGCCTCTCTTTCCTGTCAAGCCTACTAGACGGTATGGCTGTTCACCCCAACTCTCAATATCTACATTGTCCTTGATTAATAGCGCCTTTTACTAGTATTATATATATATATATATACAGAGGCGTCACTAGGGTTGGTGTCACCCGGGGCGGTAGTTCATGGTGTCACCCCTTCACGACTGAAGGGGCCGTCCATAAATGACGTCACGCGATGTTGCCGATTTTTACCCCACCCTCCCCCAGCGTCATACTTTGTCACAAAAACTTAGACCCCACCCCTTTTTTACGATATGACGTCACCAAGCTTTGACAACCCCCCCCCCAGCCATATTTTCTCAATAAAAATTAGCATGTTGCAAATTATTATTCTTTCATTTAAATATGTATTTAGGGTAAGTCTGCACTCTAATAGCGTAAGACGCGTGAAGTCATTGAAAACGTAATTAAATAAATGGTAAACAATCAAATATTTAAGTGGAACTTTTATTTAAAGTTGCACGTTTTTGATGTGACGTCACATTTCTCAAACACCTCCCTCCTCGTACCACATCGTCACAGATGCGTGACACTCCCCCTATGGCGGATTAAAACGGGGCTGCGGAACGGGCTAAAGCCCACAATAATTTAAGGGCCCCCAAACTTTTTATGAATTATAGTGTATAATAAAGATGCAGGTCATTATGTTTGTACGAATCCCTGAAAATGCCTTTGACAGTCATACGGCAATGCTGCAAATGAGTAGGAAGTATAACGAAAACCAGGCTATTCTTCGTGACAAGTACATTGTAGCTCATTATGTGCCGTGCACAGCTCATTCCTTTAATTTGGTTGGGAAAAGAGCAGCAGTTTGTCCTACTGCGGTCAGATTTTTTTGTCTTCTTCAAAATCTTTATACCCGACTTGTTGCATCTACTCATCGTTGACAGGTACTTCAAAAACATATGAAACTGATACATGCTAACAAAGCCTTGTCTGACACAATATAGTCAGCCTGACATTATGCTGTAAGGTCTGTTAATATCTGATACCATGAGAATATCGCAGCACTGGAAGAATTAGCAACGAATGAAAATCAGCCACGTGACTGCCGACTTGAAGAAGAAGTATTTCTAAAGGAAATTGAACAACTGGAAGTCGTTATTTTACTTGAAATTTGGGAAACCATTTTAGAAAGGAAGTCTATCATTGAGTTGGTAAAAAAATAGCATTCTTAATTTTATTCCGATGAAGACAAAGGAAAGGAAAAGTCCGCGGTAAAAACAGTGTAAACAATCTTCAGTACTATCAAACAAAAAAGAAAGCGTCAGTTTGATAAAGGGACATCAACAAAACAGTATTCTCCTGGAGAAAAAAAATCAAGATTGAGGTATTTCTGGTAATCATTGACAAACTTTCTTAAGCCCTACAACATTGGTTAGGTGCATATAAATACATCCATGAGAAATTTGGCTTTCTTACAAACCTAACTGAGCTGAGCACTTTTGCCACCCGATGGGCAGCAGCCAAGTTAATGGAAGAACATTTAAGTGATTTCGAAGAAGGGGTCAGGTAAATCCGAAGCAACCGTTTCGTCCCCCTCAATTTACTAGCAACGCCATCGAGCGGTGCCGGTTTAGGGCCAGGAGCGCCAGTACGGATTAGCAAAAAGTGCCACAAAGAACGCATTGGACGCCAGCTCTGATGAAACCTTCCAGTGGGGGTTGCACACTAGGTAGGTCTTTGATGATCCCCCGGTCTGCGGCGATCCTAACCATGGAGACTCGTGTGCTTTGCCGGGATGGCGCGAAAGTGGTAGCGGGTCGTAGTAGGAAATTCCACCACCTCCTTGTAAGGGCAACTTAGTGGGAGGCATCTTCGACTGTATGTCCTGGATGCCCAGGTGGCCGCTTCAGAAGCGACCGCGTTTGGGGGGGGGGTCCTCAGCTGTTACGTCCCTTTGGTGGCCAGATGGCTAAGGGGGTCTTCCGGGAAGACCCATACAGAGCACTAGGCTCGGGGCTTCTGATTTTCTTCCACATGTAGGTTCTTGAGTGATTTTGAAGACTGCTTACCTTCAGAATTAGTCCAATTTTCAGAAATCTTAAAAAAGTTATTGTCCAGCCCCTGGCTCAGGGTAAGGAAAAGAAATTACCACAAAGCGAAACTAAAACAATTTGCACAGAGCTAAAAATGTTGCTGCTTTTGAATGAGCTATATTTCACACAGTCCTTTACAAATATACACATCGCACTTCGCATCTATCTTTCAATGATGACATCAAACTGCAGCTGATAGCGATCCTTTTCAAAGTTGAAAAGAATATATAATGAGTTAGAATTTGCATCGGACGAAAAAGGCTGAATATGCTTTCTCAAATGAGCATTGAAAAGGAACTTGTAAGCTTACTCAGCTGTATTGACTTGATTGAAAACTTCGCCATTTGAAAAATTCGCAAACGAAAGTTGTAGGTTGAAATAATAATCAAACATATTTTTCAATCATTTTTGTTATTTCAAATAGAGAAAAGAATTCGTTACCACATGAATTTTTTTTTAAATACGGAATAATGCGTAATACTATTCTTTACTGGGGCGCGTTCGTAAGCACTTAACAGCGTAAGTCGGGATGGAACCGTCGTAACCGGAGGACTACCTGTATATAAACATGCATATCTATGCTTTCACGCCTTTAATAAATATATATATAAAATAAGTAACTCAAAGACATTGAAATCATAATTTTCCTCAAGAAAAACATCAACAAAGAAAACCCATCTTTTGATATTTTTTGGGGGAGGGGGGTGGTGATAAAAAATCTTATCCCCCCACCCCACTGTGGTGGAGGGAGTCGTGAGGTGGGATTCGTTCATCCTGTCGGTGTGTCCAAGCCCAAATGGCTTAATATCTTTTAAAACAGAAGACACTGCCTCTTTCATTCCAGCCTTTTTAAAGATCTATCTGCTGCGACTATTTCTTTTCTTTTTTTCCTAATTTGTTTTAATGTTGTTCGTGTGTTGGGACTGTTTTATTATTGCAAGGTAACTGATATTTTTTAGTAAGAATTTTCGCGTTTAACGTATTTCATTGTATTTCTTAATTTCTTTCTAGATTAAATAAATTGTCATCTTTTGTTTTCTGACATAAAATCGTACACAGTAAAATTTTAGGCTCGGGTGTCACCCCCTGATGGGTGTCACCCGGGGCGGTGCTCCCCCCCCCCGCCCCCCCTACTGACGCCACTGTATATATATACATATAATTCAACAAAGCGAGTGTGTGCAAACCAAGTCCTTCAAGACAGCACTTAAGACACATCTTTTCAAAATTTATTTTTAAAATTGATGAAACAACATTTCTTGTAAATGATTAACGTAGCTTATGTATAATGTATTGTAATTTTGTATGTTTGTTGTGATATGAAAGTTAATTTAATACTTACAAGTATGTTATTTCTTTCATGTAAAGCTCTGTGAGCCCAGTTCCTCACTGGGATACAGCGCTATATAAATAATCAATTTATTATTATTATTATTAAATAAGCATGACGAATGACCCTCGCTGGGGTCAGCTAATCACAGTTAACGGTTGGCAAGCGAAGGTATTGGAAGGGTTGGGCATGTCGTGAGACCAGCAATGCTATTTGCATTCAGTTTCGTTGTTCCTTCACAGAGTACATGTGTTTCGTAGTGTATGGGTAATTACATCCGCCTGACATGCGGAAGGTCTTAGGTTCAAGCCCCAGCGGCAGCATTTTAAAAAAATTTTGAAAATGTTTATGTTTATGCCCGTTCTTTTCGCCCTTTCTTAGCAAACATAAACACCGCTTCGCATGTATTTCACGGGGAAAAAACTTCGTTCAATGTACTATCGGTCACATATTTCCGGGAAAAGATCATAGACGAAGTTGTTGCTCTCCAATTAGGCAACATAGCTGTAATATGTGTTTCTCAACAGTGGGATAACTTAGGCGACGAGCTCTCGTTGTTCTCAGTGACGGAAACGTAGTCATACACTCTCAACAATACGCTCAGTACATGAATACTTCAGGAGTATATGGTGGCGAGGCAGAAATTGTTGCGATGCCTGAAATACTTCCCAAAAATGCTTCGGCGGTCCCCAACGTTCATTTGCGTTGTTCTCATTTGTTCGTGCTACTGTTTGCGTCCATTCTCCCCCCCCCCACCTTTTTCTTTGCACTAAATATGAGTAAGTCTGCGGCGTATGCTACGCCGCTGGTCGTACCCAGTTTGAAATAATCAACGGGCTCTATTTGAATATGTGTTTCCGAAGTATTAAAAGTTCGGGTACAATACATTGTTTCATTCGATGAAATGTAAGATATGATAATTATACATTAGTTGAGAGATCGAGATAAAAAATAACAAAATATAACCTGAACCTAAAAGAAAGTTCAGAAAAGTTGTGTCTGTAAAGGTCTTCAGTAGTAGAGCAATGATTAAGTCAACTCGATGAATGAGGCAGTCTCAGGATGTTTACAAAAAAAATTGTGTGCTTATTGATAACATAGTTCATGGTTTAGAAGGACGAATGATTTGAAGAACGTTTGCGGGGTATTGATAAGACAGGACGAGGAAATTAAATGCTTTAATGTCTAATATTTTGCTTATTAATATAATAGACATTATAAAAAGGAAAACTATTGATTAGCCTTCAATATATGTGTTAAAATATTTTCATAGGATATTTGTTGGAGGCTGGAAGTTATGTTGTTAATTGTTATCCAAAGTACCAAATTATTTTAGACATGTTGTTCTTGAAAATACAATACAACTTTTATTTTTAAAAAATTGAAAAGCAACCAAATTGCTCTCTCAAATTAAAGTTACAATAAAAAGATTGTTCCATTAAAAAAACAGTTTCAACGAAATTAATCGGGCTTTTTTAAAAATTACCCAAACATGTAAGTGATGATCGCTTACATTTTTTTTAAAATGTTACCAACATGTGTCTTTTACGTTTCATAATATTTTAAAGGTAAATTCAATGGAATGCAATATAAATATATGCAAAATTGTGATAATATTTTTAACATTATATGTAGTATAGCTTTTTTATCCACTAAACGAATAGTCAAACTCAAAATGTTTACAATTTATTAGTGTAAACTTAAAATAAATGCGTTATACAAGTTTACCTGTTTCATTTAGTTATTTTATTTTAATTCCCAACAGTTTAAGTTCCTAAAATAATAAATAAACTAATTTGTTATATGATCTAAAATCTAAATGAAGCTTTAGCGCAAAAGAAATAACGTGTTTAATAGAAGTATAAATATGACGTCTTGGTCTCTACCCCCAAAACAAGGTTTACTATTTATGCTTGATATTAATTAGCTCCAGAGGCGTCAGTAGGGTTGGTGTCACCCAGTGCGGTAGCTCATGGTGTCACCACTTACGACTAACCCCATAGACCCCCCCCCCTCCGAGTCTACCAGTTCCAAATAACGGGACGATATATAATTTGGTGTCACCCCTTGTGATGGTGTCACCCGGTGCGGTCCGCATCCTTCGCCTTCCACTAGTAACGCCTCTGATTAACTCATCTTTATTATATATATAAATATATATATATTTATTATATATAATTATCCAGAGTCGTTATCTAACGCAGAATAAATAAATAAAACACATAGAGGGTGAAGAAATTGTGATTGTAGTAGGTAGCATTGACATCATTCAGGATTCAAATTTTATTTTGTCGATTAAACTCAGAGACCTCACCCGAACACTAAACAATCACATAAACATTACATTTTTAAAAATTAGATGTTACAATTTTCTTATGTACATTCTATAAAGCAAGAAAATATTTGAATGTCTACAAATATATTTTGGAAATATTGACCCCAAGTCAAAAACAGTCACACGTTCTGAAATTCATGCTTTTTTTAAAAAACTCTTAGAGCAACCGTAATGTCTATTGAAATGACTCAG
This sequence comes from Ampullaceana balthica, assembly GCA_944989445.1. NCBI lineage: Eukaryota > Metazoa > Mollusca > Gastropoda > Lymnaeidae > Ampullaceana > Ampullaceana balthica. The sequence goes on from CALYLW010000155.1 coordinate 329,527, forward strand.
AAGTAATGATCTATATAGAAATAGTACCCCCAAAGCCCAAAGAAATCTCGTCATGTTTTAAAAACTTCTTGCGAGTACATTTTGGTGAAAAATGCCCTCTTGTATTGATGTTAACGTTTCATTCAAATCAATGACCAAATCCAATCATTCGGATTTTTTAAGTAATTCATTTTCAGATTTAATAACAAAATTGTTTTTTTCCCTATGAAGGTGTTCTACTTATACAGTCGACAATACATGTGTCTTGTTCTAGCGGCTTAAATAAATACAATGGTATCATTTGCCAGCTCGATTTTAAATAACTGATATATATATATATATATATATATATATATATATATATATATATATATATATATATATATATATATATATACTAGTGTATCACCCGTCAAAAATGACGGAAGTTTTCTAAATAAATACACATCAGATTAAAAAATAACATAATACAGGACTTTCATTTATTTTATTTATTTTTATTTGATTCCTTTATTATCATATTCAACAATTTTATGCGGAACGTTCGGAAAGTGTTATTTTTGGTGCAGTAATTTGGTGCGCTGCTTTCTAAAATTAGAAACAGCATTACAATTACATCCATACATACAGACGACGGGAATTATGTAAATACTATCTGACACGCGGCGTAGCATACGCTGCTAATGCTTTAGTGACGGGTGAAGACTTCATGAGAGATACAGTTGTCAAATTGGGGTGGGTTTGGGCAAACGACTGTTAGTGCATGAAAAGAAGGAACTCTGGAGAGACCCACGGCGTAGCTTACGCCGCAGACTTGCTCATCATAGAAAGTGCAAAGAACGGTTGAGGGGGTGAGAGTACAGAGACAAAAAAGCAGCACTAAGTAAATAAAAAATGGCGAGTAAACGTAAAGACATGCACACCGAGGTTGTTGTTACCCGCCTCCCATTTATTAAACGACGTTCACTCGCGTTGTTTTGGTTTCTTCTTGCTGTAGTTTGTGTCCGTTCTTTCTCCACTCTCTTTGCACTCTCCATGAGCAAATCTGTGGCGTATGCTACGCCGCGGGCGTCTAGTGTCATAATAATTATAAATCCTCAAATCCTATTTTTACATCGCCCCCTTTTCAAAAATTTAAATATAAGCTAAAACAATGACATCATATAATATTTTTATACAAAATCGATCGCAGTACCACCTAACTTACATCCATACAGACAACGGGAATAAATATACATAATTAACATAAGTAACTTATCCGTGTTTGATAAATACGAAATATTAAACTTGCTGAAATGTACACAAAGTATTTCATAATAATTATAAATCCTCAAATCCAATTTTTACATCGTTCCCTTTTCAAAAATTAAAATATAACCTAAAACAATGACGTCATATAAATATTTTTATACAAAATCGATCGCAGCGCCACCTAACAGCATTATTACATACATACATACGTACAGACGACGGGAATTAAGTATATTGATTTATATATCTTCGACAATAATCGTCATAGCTCACCTTGAAATAGTTTTGCAATTGAAACTTTGCTTCTTCTTCTATGTATGATTTAAAGGAAAAATAATAAAATCTGAAAGTTTCCCCAAGATGATTGAAAGCGGGGCTTAGTTTACCAACAGCCTCAGTAATTTATTTCCAAACACTTAAATAAATATACTCACAAGAATAATCAGAAATATACCGTTAATGTAACACTCCATCAAATCAATGGTCATACAATTATGTCTCAATCCATATCGACTTGCTCCACGATAATCTGATGTTTGATAAGATAAACCCAGTTTGATTTCATTAGCGCCATGGAGGCCTATTCACAAATATTTAAAAAAAACACTAAAAACGACTCGACTATTGCGTCCAACAATACCGGAATCTTCACGTGAGGGATGGCGAGAAACTCTGGCATTCGGTTCACGTCTCGACTCGTCTCAGACTCGAACGGCCGTGATTTGCAACGAACTGCAGGAAATACCTTGGGGCCGTGGGGAAGGTCAACAACTGGATTGGCTCAAAGGGCCCCGCCAGGACCCAGGGAATCGTTCTATCACTGTCGTCTGATAGCCCGAGATGGCCTGGAAATCGGTCTGTCAACATGGTAGCCAACGTTTGACAGGTCGGGGGTAGCCAATCGCTGCTTTCCTGTGACCGAAGGTTGCGTTACGCTGCCCGTCATTGGCTAAAGTTGATAACATTATTTGCTGTTTGATGACATATTTTGATCGGGAAGCAATGGCATAAATCCCTGACTTTTATGGCGGAGAGGCGAATATTGAATAATCCACTTGTCGCAGCTGATAAATTGAATATCATTTTGATTCTCACATTTGAATATAATTTTTTTAATTGGTGATCAGGATTTTCAAATGCTAGGGTAACCGCGTAATTCAAATAACAAACAGCCTTTAAATCTGAAACAAATAATATATATTGGTGTGTTTGTGTGAATAATAACCAAGGTAGTTTCGATAATTATAGACTAGGACAGATTTAAAATAATTATTCATCGGTTTTACATTATTGAAATTAAGAGTGGTTCTTAGAACGATTAAAATTCATTTTTTTTAGAATACGATTGTTTATTGACGAGTGTGTAGCACATAATTTTAAAGAGACAACTATTCCTCCACCCACAAACAGTAATATCAGTCTTAGCTTTAGCTACAAGAACCTATACCACAAAGTCCCACAACTCTACCAACAGTCGCAACAAGGGCTGTCATGGTTTGAAGGGCCATAACTCATGAAAAGAAACACCACCCGGGCATGTGTGATAGCAACACTCGAAAGTTGTCCCGTTAGCCCCAAGAGCTGACGCCCGTCATGAAAACGAAGTCCGTTGACAGGCGAATCAGATGGATCTGATCCTTGACCAGCGGTCACTTTCCCTTGGGAAGACATCTTGCTCATTCTTTTTTCCCTAACATCGAGGAAATCATTCTGGAAATAGTGGTATCTCTTTTCCCTGATTGTAAATTTCTTCACATTTTTTCAAGCGCCGAGTCCCGATTTTTTGTGCTTTTTGTGTTATGTGCTGTAATTAATGTGGTTGTTATGGTATGAATGATATATTTATTACTTATATATGTGTTAATACTTCATGTAAAGTGCTGTGATCCCAGTTCCTTACTGGGATACAGCGCTATATAAATTATCAATTTATTATTATTATTATTCAATATGAAATGAAAGTTGCATAAATGGTCCCGAAAAAAGATTGTCGTAAATCAATTTTTTTCATCAGTCACATAATAAAAAATCAAGTGCTAACATTTTATTTGAGACTGGAGAAAATAATGTGGCAACATTTTATTGTTCACGTCAAAGAAAAGTACGTTAACATATTATGTTTATGTTGTAACAACGTGGGAAAATGGGGCAAGCGATTCACACTATCAAGCGAAAAATGAACAGTCACTGGGGCTATACAATTTCAATGTGAAATCTTCTTGAACGTTTGCGGGTGGGTGTGGTTATGGCGGCTAGTTGAACCAATGTTCAGATATTTTATTGCTGATCCGTGTCTATTCAAAACTTTTTAAAATTTCATTATATCAGCCAATATAATTAATTCAAAGACGGATTTATGACCATTACTACCCATCTTTGTGGTATTCTCGTGTATTGTAAGGTCTACGCATCTCACATGCCGAAGTTTTGCTGCCACGACGAAGCCTTCGTTCAAGTCAGTCTATTTAAGTTTTATGACTGAGAGAGAGTATTGTGACCAACAGAGCTGCGTTGCCCTCCCAAAAAAATTATACAGCCAAGGAAATGAAAGTTTAGAATACGAATTGTGGTCATGGTCGTGGTGGATTTTTTATTCAGTACTAATAGGAATTTTTTTTTAATTCCTGGAGAAATTGTTTTAATGCATCATTTTAATATAACAAGTGGTCGTCTACCTCACACGTTAAGTACGATAATAAGCTTATGGAATTTAAGCCTTCGAGCTCGTAGAAAAGTGGGTATTTTCTTTTAAAGTATCAACATTGATGCTGATATCCAGCTGATACTATAACTTGATCGTCAGTGTTTAACGCAGTATTTTTAGTGTCTATATTGGCAGGTACACGTGGGTTGTGGGGGGGGGGTTTAGGGGAAGTCTTTTTTTATTCACTTTTATATTTTAAAAGATATAAGTTGAATTTAAATTTTCATCACTCTACCCTCTCGTCAGCTACACTCTTCTGCGGATGCACGTATTCGTTCCATTCTTAAGATACTTATTAAAACATTAAAAACTTATTAAAAGCTACATAATCCTACATAATAAAGGGCAATTTTCCCTGCGGTCATCGATAGCGATTGGTCCCTCAAACACATATGACTCCTACAGCCAATAATGTTGAACACGTTTACGTGGACATTCAAAACGAGTTAATTTTAGTGCAGTATTTCTTCCAAGATTTTATTTTGAGTAATGCGCGTTGGGATTTATGGTCAAAAGCTCTGTTTTTACGAGCTATTTATTTTAACTACAATGAATAGTATTCTTGACGTGATGCACATGTATGCCGGTCGAGACGGCTGTTGGAGTGGAGTTACAACATGCCGCCAGAATATACAGTACCGACCTAGGACGGGCTTTGTTGCTCGTCTCTCATATTATTATTATAATTATTATTACCTAGTTTTCATGTTAATTTTAAATTTGCAATTTAAAATAATATGATAGGACTCTATAATTCAAAATTATATGTAAATTGTTATAACTTTTTTAGTGTTTAAATTTTATTTTAAAAAGTTTTATTTACAAATTTAATAATAAAAATTTTTGAAATTCATTTATGCTCCGTCAATGAATAATATTTTTCAATTGTCACAATATTAGAAATATCTTCTTTTTTTTGTTGTTTTTTTTTGTTTTTCTCATACCCCCGATACACACAGTACCAGATGGCATAGAACACGTTTGTCGATTCTTGTTCTCACTCTGTTTGCTAAAAAGATGGAGATGTGGAATTTTATTAATTAACTATATTAAAATTTTGAAAATGACACAATATAATAGATGCTTCAAAATGTAGCTGTTAACAAAGCCATATCTTAATAATAAATCGTGTGTTGTCTTTCGTAGCTTGAGGTGCTAAATCAAATATAACATTTTTATACAACTCAGAGATAAAATATAAAGCAAAATAATGTTTCTTTTAATCATAGGAATCGAAATCTCGACATTAGAATTGAAATACAAACACCGAATCATTAAGCAACTACAATAAGCTCAACTTGAGTAAGCGTTTCGCCAATACATCTCTATAACGTATTTAAATTTAAGTCAAAAAATGTTTCGCCATTAACATTGGTCTTAGATGTCTACCGTCCTATTATGAGAGCAAGATTAGACCAGACATTTTAAAAAAATGTAGCCTTAGAGCATTTTTTCCAGGTAATTAGTTGAAATTCAATTATACCATGGCTAAAAGCTTGGAGAAGGAAGTGGCGGAAGGGCTATTGGGATCTTCTAAAGAAAAGAAAATACTTATCCCATGTAGAGGAAGCTTCCATTGTTACTTTATATCCACGGTAAAAGGTTCATATATTGTTCAAGTCAAAATAAATGTCTTTAATGCAGTGGATATAGTTGCGCTTACATGATTCACTAGGGAGGAAAAGACAGATATACGGATCATTGACTTTAATTATTTTTTTATGTGGACATGGGGGGGGGCATTAAATTAATATGAGTGAGGCTTTCAAATTTTAAATTTAAATTTAGTAATTAAAAATTAAAGTTCATTTAAAACTCTGTTGAGTTTTATCTCCATTTATAAGCGCACATTTTATTTCCCCGGGAATTAGCATTTTTACAGCACGGCCAGGGACTTGTCTCTGGCTAGAAACCAAAGTATGTCAAATATCTGGGCCACTCTTTCAGGGCCGTCGTCTACCCTCGCAGTGAGAGTGGGGAGGGAAAACAAGCCACTTAAGATGCATTTCGCCTGTCCTGTCACGGAGATAAAAGTTCTCGTCACTAGGGACTCGGCTAGCGCTGGACGTCGGAATTTCGTTTACTCACATGATGTGCTCGTAGATTTCTCTCACAGTGACGTCATCAAATTGTGAGGCCATTAGTTTAAGGAAGCCTTTCAAAATTATGCATGGTCTCTTACGTATTTCAGGGAGCATGTCGACCAAGCTCAAACTAATTCTCTATATACTAAGAATATGTTGATATAACGACTAAAATAAACTTCACTAATTTAACGATTCAACCGAGTAAATTCATCCCGTAAAAAATAAAATTTAAACAACGATAATCTTTTGCATATAAGGCATTAAATCGAGTCAACATTTATGTTAAAATTTATATTATCACTCTTCGACTACGCCACCTGTATAGTGTGATAATTAATTGAAGCACCCTAGAGCGTGTCATTTTCTTATTTTGGAAAATTCTTATTGTTTTTAATCATTATCCAGAATCCTAGTCTCACATTATATATTTTCTATGTGCTGATACTAATTTATTTTTAAACCTAAATTTTGTTTGGAAATGTTATGGATCTAATTTTTTGTAACACTTACTTGAATCAATTAATCCTTATGTTCTTCCGATTCCAAAATTAATAAATGTATCATTGTAGTTTTTAAAATATATAATCACAACTTGTGTCATCTCAATCAACCTCAAAAGAATAGTGGTGAGTGGAAAATCGCCGGTTAAAGATCCTCTCATTGCTGGTTAACTCAAAAGGAATTATGATGATAAAAAAGTAGTATTTAAAAAAAATAAAGCACCTGCTCCTTAAGCCCTTTTCAAAAGTTTCCACCAAAGGGGTTTCACCTACAAGTTTGCTAAACGACAATTAACAGTCACACAAATCTGTTTCACATACACTCTGCAAAATAAAATAAAAAATTTCAATCAATTTCCATTTATCATTAATCACTCGGACATTATTAATCTGTTATCCATGGCGTAAACACTGGGAAATTACTGCAAGTCTGATCAAATTATTTATACCAATGTCAAACACACACAGAAATTAATTGTTTGGGTATAGCATGTTTTATACCTTTTGCGTGTGTTTTTCCTTCATTCTGTTTTTTTTTCCAATGGACGGTGATATTCACCTCTTATGTCGTTTTTTCACCACTATATTAGCTATATTAAAATTAGTTTAAGCGTTAAATAATGAGAAAATAAAAAAAATTTGACTAAACTTAGCATATAAAAACTTAAGAACCTATATTATATTACTATATGGCACTGAACTCCCAATGTCCATTCCCACGGAGCTGGGGGCCCCAAATGTCATTTTTTTTACTGCACGGTAATAATTTAATTCCCCTTTCAATTTTACACGATATTGAGAAATTTAGCTTGAGTACAATGTCAATAAAAAATTAAATTATCACTCATTTTTTGGCCGGGCCCCTTAATATCGCTTTTTTTTTGCTTTTGTAAGCTGTTTAATTAATAATTTATTTATTCTTTTGCTTTAAAACTTGGATTTTGTTTATTTGCATAATTGTTTTTAATACATACCACTCATTGGTTTCTTTAAATTTAATCATTTTTACTGAGATCGTTGCAACGCGTGACGGGTCTGCAAGTATATATATATATTTGTGACACTTGGATTTCATCTTTAAATTATCTGTCTAAAACAATTTAACGCCTCCTGATTTTATCTGTAACATTACAAGTTACAGACGCCAATTCTATAAAGAAAATTACAGCGTGCTACGCTTTTCTATGGTTTATGTCTGTTCATGCATTTTATTCAATATTATTTACTATTACTATAGTTCATGAGTGATGTAAAGAGTGTTCCTTCAATCTTGCAAAAAGTACTTAATAGGAAATTCGGGTGACACTGTACGTGAAATCTAGACTGCTACCTATGCTGAAAATATCGAAACCCACAAGATCCTGGTATACGAAGAACAATATGATAGAGTGGCTGGACCAAAGCGTCATAGATAAAACTCCATATTTTGAGTTCATTTACATCAAAAGCAAGGCATAACCTTATCCTTCTACAAAGGGCTTAACTACTCCCTTTAATTTGGAAAGGCATTATAGATATTTAAAAGAAGAATAACTTAACAACAAAGTCAATCAATCGTAATATTTTCTTTGAGAAAGTTTGAAAATGTAAGTTTAATATTTTTATGGAGACGCGTTTTTAGTTGACAAATAGTTTAGTTGCGAAGCTTGAGGCTATACACAGGGCCCTGGAAAGTGTGCACCAAACACTGCAAGAGTCGGAACTAGTAGGTTTTGACACGGTATTTTTTGTGACTCGAGATCAGCTCTCGAGGTCCTGCTAAGTGAGAAATGTAGCACCCACTTGGTTGACGCCATCTTGGAGGACGTGGGTAAGCTCGAAAGACTTGGGGTAAGGTGACAGTGCAGTGTATCCCGAGCCACGTGAATGTTGACGGAAACGAAAAAGCAGACTCACTGACAAAAGCAGGGGCGGCCCAGCCCCAACCAGAGGTCCGAGTTACTTACCTCGGGGCAAAGACCTGGCTAATGGACCACTTTAGGAGCAAGAGGTACCAGGAATGGGCTGACAATACGACTGCCAGGGGGGTTTTCGCTAACATGCCCAGGCCAAGCCTTTCAGACCAGTGGTGGAACCTGAGTCGCAAACACCAGCGTTTAGTGACTCAGATGAGAACAGAGCACTGCCCAACTAACTCGTACTTTAATAGGCTAGACCACAACAGGGACTCGAACTGCCGTCATTGCAGCCTAGCCTCTGAGACATTCTCACACGTGTTGACGTCGTGTCCCACGCTAGACATAGCCGGGGAGGTTAGGGAGGCAAAAGAGTCCCACGTTAAGACAATGTTGTATGCCACTGCTCAGCAGATGGAGCAGGTTGCCCAGGTATTAGGCAATGCCTTAAGAGACTAGTCTCAGACCTTCAGAATATGTGTTTTGTTTAGTTGACCAATAAATATTTTGTTTTTTGGAATTATAGTAAAAGATATAGGAAGCGCACTAAAATATTTCGAATATATTATTTTTAGTGACATATTTTTGGCCTACTGATATTTATTGTGGGGTGAATTAGCTTTAAAATCTTAGTTTTTCCCTCTGAAGACACTAACCCCAGCAATACATCAACGCTAGACACCAAATAAACACACGGTGATCAAGTTCATATCGATTTGGCTGGTCTCCACACTGAATATTCATGGTGAATAAAACACAAAACATAAATTATCTGAGAAACTCGGCACCAACAAGTGAACACCACAAAACTGTTTGCTCTTATCCTGGCTCCCCCCCAGTGATTTGTAAGCATTTAATCTGATCGTCTATTAAATAAATTATAATATTTCTCATCAAATGCACTCAAGGCTCAAATTGGAAAGTCGCAAATCTTGTTAACGGAAACACCAATAATTAATAACCTAATACTCATGACTAGAAAATCTCCGGCAGTTAGATCCCTTGTCGTTAAAAACGGATGTGTTTTTAGGCTTCTCTTCTATAGAATGTCACAAATGATTAAACAAACTCGAGACGTAAAATCTCAAATAACTCAACTAATTATAAATAAATGAAAACAAAATAGACACTGAATATATATAGTTTACATATTAATATAACAAATTTATGTGAAAGTGTCATCAACGTGATTTGCGATGGAAGACAAAATTTTCGATAATCTACTGACTTATGGAGATTTTTTTTTGGTACGATATTAAGTCTTATTTAATTACTGAATGTTGATCATGTTAATTGAGGGGGGGGGGATCATTGACCATAGATCAATAAACAATCGACGTTGGAATCAATAAGTTTTGGTTGCAGCTAAAATAAATCTTATGTAAACTCATTCCGATTCCCTCCCTTGGATACAATGGCGTCACTCAGTTTGGGTCATCCCCCGCCCTTCTTCCAGTACGGTCAACTCATGTTATGCCCAACGCATCAGAGGCGTCACTAAAGGGTGCGGGGGTAAGCTCCGGGTGACACCATCACAAGGGGCTACACCAAAATAACCCTAGTGACACCTCTGTTTCAGACCATAGTAAACAAAGTCAAAATCAAACTTTGTTAATGGCGAAACTTTTTGCTCCAGAAAAGATGAAAATCTCTAAAGAAAATAATATATTTATGCCTTATCTTCCTATTTGGAATAAATTAATATTAATTATTTCTCTTCCAATCAGTCGTTCCATTTCATGAACTGCGTGCGTTCTTACGTCTGAACATGTCGAATAAAGATGAATCAGCCGTTTCCTAGACCCATGTCCTTCCCTTAAAATAAATGAGGTCTAATCATAGTAGTCCTAACAAGAGGTGCTGTGATGTATTTCATTGTCTTGTAACAACCCTTTATTTTATTTCATTGTCTTGTAACAACCCTTTATTTTATTTCATTGTCTTGTAACAACCCTTTATTTTATTTCATTGTCTTGTAACAACCCTTTATTTTATTTCATTGTCTTGTAACAACCCTTTATTTTATTTCATTGTCTTGTAACAACCCTTTATTTTATTTCATTGTCTTGTAACAACCCTTTATTTTATTTCATTGTCTTGTAACAACCCTTTATTTTATTTCATTGTCTTGTAACAACCCTTTATTTTATTTCAGTTCACCGAGTAAATTAATTACACAAAAAGTCTTTCTGGTGCACATTCTATCAGTTAATTTAAATTAATTAGCCAATGATTTAATCGCTGTGTCAATTTCAATATCCAGCGGTAGAATCCGTTTCCATTTTTAACTTAACGGATATTTCTTCAATGACTTGGAGATGGTTGTTTACTGTGTGAGAACATATGGTTATTTTTGCGTTGCCAACGTCACAGTTGTTATTTACAATCATGGATACTAATATACCATTGAAAATTGTGAAAACTAAAAGAATTAGCCTAGTTTCGAAATTCTATGTTATTTGTATATACATAACAATAATAAATGCCCCGGTATTGTTAATGAATGAGTTCATCAATAAAAATTATATTCACCATGGAGAGGAGACGCTGCAGCTCATCCATCAAGTGAAGAGTGTGTATGGGGAACCGCGTCCATTTGCTAGTTCGTGGATAGAGCCGAACGTTAAGATTCCACCTTTTCATTATCATCATATTTGGGATGCACAACTTTTCTCCGGTTTGCTTTTAGTCTGTTATCCATGGCGTAAACACTGGGAAATTACAGCAAATCTGATCAAATTGTTTATACCAAACGTCAAAAAACATGAATTGTTTGTGTATGTGATGTTTTTTAACTTTTGTTTATGTTTTTCGTTTATTGTGCTTTTTTCAATGGATGGCATCGTTACATTTTGTTACTGGTATACGAAAAACAATATGATAGAGTGGCTGGACCATAGCGTCATTGATGCCACTCCAAATTTACAGTTGTTTTACATAAAAAACAAGGCATATCTTCATCCTTTCACTATGGGCTTAAGTGCTCCCTTTAAGTTGGAACGACATTACAGATATTTACAAGAAGATGTGGAATTCCATTGTGAGTATGTCGTTGAGTCTCTTGAAAGTGCCTATCCTGTCTACCAGTCGTCTTGGTGGAAGAAAAATCGCGAACCAGTGATTGCTGATCATAGAATTTTCGTTAACATAAGCATTAGAGCAGAAGAACAAATCCATTCACAAACGTGGTTCCTTATACGATCAACACTAACAATCCTTTTGGTAAGGGAAGAAGATTTCAGTTCATACTCGTGTGATTACTACAACCCGATGAAAGTTCGTGTTGCTCCCCGTGCTCACAAGAAGTACAAGACACAAGACACAATTAAGGAGATAAAACAAGAAAATGTGATTTTTGATCCCGAAACACAACTTCCGCCAATGTCACCTCGTCCTGATTGCGGATGTAAACCGAATATTATGAAAGATCCAGAATTTTCAAAAATTGTTATTACTTATGACCAAACTTGTTTCAGTGAGTTTGAACTGATTAGGACCCCATCTGTGGACAAAATAATTCCTGTAAAAGTCAGTCCTGGTGGGATCTTATTTGAAATGGCATCATACTGGACAGTGGCGGACAAAGACGATATTCTAGTTGATATAACATGTGAAGAGTCCAGCTCTGTTCGAGAAAGTCCAGAATGCTGTTCAATATTTATTAAGCTGTATTGGATTTTTCTTAAAGGTGGTGGCTTTTATGACATGCCTTTCTCGCGGCTACTAAATGACGAAAACAAGATTATTACAGGTAACTGGAGATGTGTGTGTCAATCGTCCTATGGTCTGCAAAACCACACATTTCTAAGAGAATATTACAATACCTCTAATAATGCGTTGGAGTTGATAGAAATTGACTTCCCCCTGAAACTGTTATTGGAGCCAATAAATAAACATACTGTGCCATTTGCTGACAGCCTTCCTTTCTGTGCCCAAGGTTTAAACGAGACTTTAACACTGTGCAATATATTGGATAATGCGCTAACAAATCCTGTCTTTACTGTGTACACTTATGATGCCATTTTTTTCACTGGGATTTTTTTCATAAGTTGTATCATATTCATTATTGTAAACTCAATCAGGCGTTTTATTACAATTCCAATGAAGAGATTTTGTCGACATATGTTTACAGATGTTCCAGGACAGTTTTTTACTGCAAAAGGTCAACCAATCATGATTTTGGGGACAACTAAAATTGATCAAACGAGCATGACTAAAACCTCCAAAGTTACTACTTACGATATTTACTTGTCATACAGTGAGGAGGATGAATTCTCAATTGAAGTTAGTCGTTATCTAAGAGCTCTATTTATAAGTAGAGGCCTAAAAGTGTTTGACGCCTCCTATGACGTCCTGCCTGGTCGTGTCACTCTCAGTGTCATAAGCAAAGCCATAGAGAACAGCCGACGATTCGTCATTCTCGCATCACAGGCTTATCTTGATGATCGTCAGGCGAAAATGGAGTTCAGTTGTATACGAGACGTGTTGGTCCACCAAAACACGAGTCCTAAACTTCGCCAACTTCTTGTTCTACTTGAAGATTGTGACATCCAGTGTCTACACCGCGTGGCGTGTATTCGTGTGCCCCAGTACATGAAGGAATACACCCAACTGGATGAAGATTCAGTCATGCGTATCAAGAAGTGGGAGCGGCTGACAAGCACTGTTGTTACTGTTGAAACAAGTTTTCAGAAATTTGTTACAAAGCTTCGGTTGTGTGGATTTAATTGGAAATCTGGTATTTCATTTACATTTTTATTAATTTTAGCGATTCGTTCATCATTTTTTATGTCTTATGATAATAACTTAAGTTACTTCGAAGAACTCTTGGAAACATTAGGAATTCCAAAATATGCAGTTTATTAAATACATTAAACTGTAGTATAACCCTCATTAAAAACTATAAATGTTAGCTCATTAGTAATTTTTGTCGTCTCAAAAATAAGTTTAGGTATTTGTATTTACAGTTCTAGATATCTGAATGATTTCACTAGATTCTGAGTCATTGATATAATGGAATTATGAAGAAGAAATAGTGCAGAAAGAATGGTTTGGTGCATGATATTTCGGGTTTCATATGGTTTGTTGTCATGGTTCGGTAAAGTAAATAAAGATTAGATGAAAATAGCATGAATCGAGAGCAAGTGCGCTATTTAAAATTTTATAATCAATTTTATTTTTAAACCTACATTACTGTGTTTTTTTAATGAACTTTACTCAACTTTTTATAAACTTTTGAATACAATAAGCATGACTTTAAATTACACAATCAAAGTTGACTTCACCCAATACTTTCATTTCGTTTTTATACTCAAAGTTTAATTGGAAATAAAATACCGTTCAATACATCATTAAAATAAATGCATTTCTCCATAATCTTCCTTCATGGCAAGCTAAGAATGATTTAAACTAAATATTTATATTAACATTAATAAATATTGTATTTTTTCTAAGTAATACGTTGCAATATATGACGAAAATATTATCTTAAACTATGCCAGTAGCATGTCCCTTTTCGTTGCAAATACGCATCGATAAAAATATTTTACCCATCTGGGTAATGGTAGCAGTGGAGATCTGAATGCGCATATCAACCACGACCCTTGTTACACGATGCGTGGCGAGGACTCAGTTATGTATCTAATTTTGGCCCCCACCTTGTCTTGTTTATCTCATTGTGTAATGTCACAACTGCACCCTGTATAAAATGGTATTGATAAATTTCATGTGTGAGATTGTTTTAATTTCTGGGAACTATCAGACCTCAAGGATCTCGTGGGTTTCGATATTTTTGGCACAGGTAGCAGTCTAGATTTCACGTACAATGTCATCCGGTACTGTTGAATAGATTGTTTGTCATCTAGTACAAAGGCGTAGTAATACTCTTTACATCATTCATGAACTCTTGGACAAAATAGTACTTGATATTCATAAACAATTTTTATTTGTTGTAAACTGGCCCATACGATAGTACTTTGTGACGGCGTGACTCAGCCCTCTAACAATTAATAAAATTCATGAACAGACATAAACCATAGATAAACTTAGGACGCTATTATCTTCTGAATAGAAGGGACGCCTGTATTGTTTAAGAGAAAATCAGGAGGTGCCAAAAATTTTAGACACATAATTTAAAGATGAAATTCAAGTATCACCAACATTTTTTTTTAAAACCAATATAAGAGCGAAATGTTCATGCTTCGCCACTTAGCGCCACCTATATTAACGCTTCCTTGTTCCAAAAAGGTTTTTTTTTCTCCTTCGATAGTTTTGATAGAGAACAATTTAAACTAATTCCTGAAGCAGAGCTTCCATCAAATGTTTCTTCTTAAAATTTGGTGAGAACTTCTGCTTTTTCAAACACACAGTAAGCCTTATTTAACTCCATGTAACGCTAAATTTTATTCAGGAAAACATGTTGAAAATCAATATTCCAGTTGAATGATGTCTTCCGGTATGCCATGGTTTTCAAGATTTTCTTTGGCGTTCTTTTACTTGGTGTTCTCCCATCAATTGACCTTTAGCACAGTTTAAAAAGATGGCGGTAATACGTCTAACTAAGGGGGGAAAAGCAAAGGCAAATATTTTTTTTATTTATTTTTCATTTGTATAACCAAAAAACAATCACAACAGTCTTTCAATTTTATCGGCTTCATATGGGGATGTCTTCTTGGCATTATATCTTTTAATGGTTCTTTGGCTTCAATTATAAATAATATTAATGATTGAGAATAAAGAAATGAAATAATTTAATAAAACAACCCGTAAAAAACCAAGTTTTTGACTATAAATCCTTTACGTATGAGACGTAACTAAAAGAATGTTCATTATAACACGCAGCGCAAGACCATCCAAAAATACAAAATTGCAGTTGTGTCGTAAAACGTGTTTAATATAATGCGCACCGATCAGGAATAGGTTTATAAAAAGTGTTGTCAGTAAAATACGCACCTTATTGCGCGACAGAAAGGTTGTTCAATATAATACGCACCGCGACGCTCTATCTCAAAAAATAGCATGATACATAGGAATAAATAAAATAATCTAAAAAATCAATAATTTAATTACGGTACATGCGATCGATCTGAAATTTTGATACATTGTTTTTATCATCGGTACAAAACTGCCTGCAAAATTTCAGCTCGCTATCTTGCGAGCAAGTGGGTTAAAAATCGATCAAAAGTTTTGGCGACAAGCAAGCAAGCAAGCAAGGTCGGCCGCAGACACCACGAGTTAATATAAAGGATTTAAAAATTAAAACAAGTTTTTACGATATTAAAATGTTATTGACTTGCTAAATCTACGTTTCGTGTATTGCGCATATTGCCTTTCCTTTGTTGTGATAGACTGATAGACTGTTTTGAAGTGTGATATATAAATATGTAGTTTTTCATGATAGTTTCAAATTTATTTTGAATATTTGATATTATTTTATCACAATGCATATATTGTCATGAATTAATTAAATGATAAATTCAATTTACTTTTGATATTTCACTTTCAATAACCATGTTGAAATAACTTGACATTTCAATGTCATTAAAATTTATTAAGCTTATTACGAGATTTTATCTAACATGTATTTCAAAACTTTATTATATATGGCTATATATGGCATATTTAGAAATACATAGATTTAATTTTTTTATAATTGACATTTTCAAAAAAAATCAAATGTAATCCAACGTAATGTTTCCTTGATTGAATTTATTGTGAACATTTGTACACAAATATGCACAGTTAATATTGTTGTTTCGTTTCTTTTCCATGATTACATTTTCTATTTAAAAGGGTAAATATCTTTGGGGAGTGGTAGGGCATTCTACTTTGCTTTGTTAAATTGTATTTACTTCCTCCCACATCTGCTGTGTGGACAACAATGCAATCTTTATTATCAGATAAATCTTTCAAGATTAGTTTTATGTAGAAGTGACTTTATTTGTTATGTTAACAGCAAGGGATTTGAAACATTTCTTACTAAGCAGCTAGGAGTTGTAGCATTAAGAATCTACAAAATAACTTCTAGGCTATTTACCCAAATCTGTGTAGTTTTATTATCGTTCACAGTTATTAATTGTGAGGTTTCAAAAAATGATCGAGTTACTCATTCTATAAGTGCCAGTAAAATATTTATTTTAAATTCTCTGGGTTTTTTTTAAAATTGGAATAACAAAAAGATATTTTTACCAGTAATCATCTAATTCGAGTGAAGTATGCTTTGCTGACTCATCATTTTTTAATTTAAAATAAGCTATATAATGTATATAAAATATCAACACACACAAAAGTAATAATTAGATTTTTACTCGAAACCTCATCACAGGTAGATAAGTTGAAACTAACCAATATTCTTGGCTAATCTCTGAGGAGTGGGGGTGGGGAGTAGTAGTAGTAGCACAACTGAAATCTATCAGATTTTTTTTAAAATTTCGGCAAAGGTAGAGAGAGCTTTGATTGTGAATTCAATTAAAAAGTAAGCGGTTCAAGAAAAAAATGCCATTTTACATTTAAAGGGAAAAAAATTAATTTTAATAAATTTTATTTCTTCAACATGTATTGTCATCAGAATTTTAAAACTGTGCCATATTTTAACCTTCTTGCTAATTGGGAAGCAGTTCTTAATTGCCAGATTCCTGGCAGTCCGGCAGAAAGACGGGTCGGTGACTGAAATCTAAGAGAAGAAAAACGATGTAAACTGTTATCAAAACCGTCGGTGCTCAAAAAATTACATTGTTTCTTTTTCTTTAGGGGCCGTACATAAATGATGTCACGCGATTTAGGCCAATTTTTCAACCCCTCCTCCCTCATTGTCACACTTCGTCACAAAAACTTAGACCCTTTTTTCAATATGACGTCACGAAGCCGTATTTTCTATTTGAAAATTAGCATGTTGCAAATTACTTTTTTGTCATTTGAATATGTATTTAGTGTGAGCCTGCACTCTAATGTCGTAACACGTTTGAAGCCATTGAAAACCTAATTAAATAATTTGGAAGCAATCATATATTTAAGTGGAAATATTATTTAAAGTTGCGCGTTTTTGATGTGGCGTCACATTTCTGAAATACCCCTCTCCCCCTCGTCACACATCGTCACAAATGCGTGACCCAATCCCCCCCCCCTTTTTTATCTCTAGGCGCGTGACGTCATTTATGGACGGTCCTTATATTAAATGTGCTCAGGGGGTAAAAAAAAACAATTGTCACTGCTAGTCTGATTCGATATCTTCTAAACAAAGTTTAATTGGTTGACTTTTCCTTTTTGATGTGGGGGTGGGTCAACTGTTATTCGGTGTTACAATGACAATACATACAATGAAGAAATATGGTCGCAGTGAGCTTATGAAATGTGCACACTAATAAAAATGGGACGGGTGGTTCATGGGGTAATCTTCACAATCATTCAATATGGAGTTTAATTACATAAAAAGTAATCGTGTAGATTACAAGTATGCATGGCTGTAGCGCTGTGAGGATTACCGAGAAAATATAAAATCCCCCCAAAATAGTTTAAATTATTTATTTTTTAAAATGAGTTACTTAAATGTTTACTTTGTCAATGTTATGTTATGTTAATAAGTTAATGCTATGCGACATATAGGCTAATACAGAGTGTCCCAAAATGTGTATACACTCTTTAAATGACCATAACACAAACATTTATTATAATACTGCAAAGTTTAATAAATCAAAATATTGAACTGTGTTGTATTATAATAAATGTTAGTGTTATGGTATTTGGAGAATATGTACATTTTTGGGACACTCTGTATTTTAAATTATTGGAAAAATCCCCTCCTTCATATGGAATTTCAAAATATGCATCTTAAGAAAAACTATTTAACAGACGCCAGATAAGACGCGTTCATTCCTCATTTAAAATTTAAAAAAAAATAGGTTCTTGGATGAGTAATGAGGACAAAATATCACCTATCTGCAGACTTCCACTTTGGGAATAATGATAAACCGCAAACCTAACATCGGGAATTCCCCCAGGGAAACCCCTTAAATAAAAACTGAAACCAAAAGCCAACAGTTAACTGTTTTGAGGTAAAACGTGTAATTTATCCATTCACTGGTACCATGACAAAAAAATGTCACCATGAAATTAAAAAGGAATTCCGTTTGAAACGTTTAGAAAACAACAGTCGAATTAAATTTTTGATCATTGTTTAGTTCAATGTGAAAGTGTGGCCCCTTTAGACTTTATAGAGTCTAAATTAAGAGATCATGACAGTAATAATATTGCAGGAAAATAAAAATAGTTATTGAGTGTATTTGAAAAAAACATCATTTCACCTTGTATCAAAAATTTGTACTTACAAGTTGTTTAATTTCAAAAAGCTAAGCTTATATATTTTAAATGTCTTATTAACATGTGCTAAAAAATACTTATTATGCAGTCTTTTCTAAAAATCAATCCTAGAGTGATATTGTTACCCAAAAAGAAATTACTTATGAAATGTTTGAGGGCCAAACAATTAAAAAATGAAGTGAGGTCATCATGTTCACAGAGAGAAAAAGACGATTTAGCTCGTTTCTCAATATTTTAAAGAAAAGTATATAGGTACCAAATGACATATGATATTTTATAATATTTGGTAAGGAAAGCTTCAATTGCAGTTGCCGAGGATATTATGAAATATGAAAGACATTATCTTAAACTTTGACTTATTTCTTCTATGACAACTCTTAACAGGTGTCTCTGTCACTACGAGTCTGTCTGAATTCATTACAGATTTAGATTTCACATCATGGACTCACGGTTGTGTTCAATGCAGCTGATACCCAATTACCCCAGAGATTGTAGAGCTTTAATTTTCAGAGGTTTCTAAAGTTATTATAATACATCTATGCTTGACGAAGCTGAGGGACAGATAGAATTAAGGATGCAATCTTCTGGTCGACCGACGAATTCTTCGCATCATCAGTGACGTATAACGTCCGACATACTCTAACTCTAATGTTTTTCTCAGCGCCGGCTTACGAATCGTTGTGCTGCTGGCGTTACCTTTATATCTGAGATTTTATGTCAATGATATCTCTAGCCTTGAGCTATTGGTTGGAGACGACTCACTAAAAATGACGTTTCATTATGTTCATTGGGGAAAAGAAAAAACTCAAATTGCATACAGTGTGTGGAGAGAACAAGAAACTTACATTAACTGATCTACTTACGAGCGATCCCATTTAAATGAGCCTCATTTGTTACTGTTTTGTTGTACATTTTATAACTTGAATTTTACTTTCAATGTCATAAAATGTATTATTTTTATTCTGCTAAACTTATTTTCCTAATACTAAATGAATTAGTGAAAAAATTGGGATGAACACCCTGAAAATGCCAGTTTACCGGACAAAGGCATTGGGGAGCTAATGAGTGAATGAAAGGAGGACTTACAGAAGACTGTTTTACTGAATTTCGCTTATCAAAGATAAATGAGCGAATAATTTCACATGCATTAAGCCCTGGAAGTATATTTATCAGTGGCGTCGCTAGGGGGAGCGGGCCGCCGCGGGTCACACCTATCAGGGGGGTGACACCAAAACCTAACAATTTACTCTGTACTATTTTATGTTTTTTAAAAAAAGACATATTTTTTTCCCTTAGACAGAAATTACGAAATACAATGAAATACGCTAAACGCGTAAACTTTTCTATTTAAAAAAAAATCAGTTAACATGCAATAATAAAACAGTCCCAACGAACTACAATGAAACAAATTAGGAAAAAAATAAAAGAAACAGCCGGACCAGAGAGAGTTTTAAAAAGTTTGAAAATATGAGAGGCGGTGACTTTTGTTATAATAATATAAGCAAACTTTGCTTAGACATACCGACACCACACCTCACTAGTCCCTCCACATCAGTTGGGAGTGGGGTGGATGAAGATTTTTCTTTAAAAATCAAATATGGGTTTTATTTTTTGTTGTTTTTTAGAGGAAAATTATGAATTAAATGTCTTTGAGTTAATAATTTTGTTTTATTTATATCAGTGGCGTCGCTAGGGTGGGCGGGGGTGCCGCCGGGTGACAGCATCAGGGGGAGGGGTGACAGCATCAGTGGGAGGGGTGACACCAAAGTCTAAAATTTTATTGTTTTCGATTTTATTTCAGAAAAAAAAGAAGTCACATTTTTTTCACCCTATAATGAATTAATAAATACAATGAAATACGTTAAACGTGAAATAATTTTACTAAAAATATCATTTAACTTGCAATAATAAAACAGTCCCAACACAGAAACAACATTAAAACAAATTAAGAATAAAAAAGACCCGTAAAAAACCAAATTTTTTACTATAAATCCTTTATGTACGAGCCATAACTAAAAAGAATGTTCATTATAATACGCAGCGCAAGACAATCCAAAAATACATAATTTTAGTTAGACATCGTAAAACGTGTTTAATATAATGCGGTGCGGGAATATGTTTATAAAAAGCATTGTCAATATAATAAGCACCAAATCGCGTAACAGGAAAGTATTAATATAAAGGTCGTTGAATATAATTTGCACCGCGACACTCTATCTCAAAAATTTAACATGATACATAGAGATAAATAAAATAAACTAAAAAATCTATAATTTAATTACAGTACATGCGATCGATCTGAAATTTTTATACATCGTTTTTATCATAGGCACGAGTCTGCCTGCAAAATTTCAGCTCGCTAGCTTACGAGTAAGGGGGTTAAAAATCGATCCAAAGTTTTATTGACAAACAAGCAAAAAAGCTGTCAATCAACCAGACACCACGAATTAATATAAAGGATTTAATTTGTTTTTTAAAACGTAAAAAACCAAGTTTTCGACTATAAATCCTTTATGTACCAGACGTAAATAAAAGAATGTTCATTATAATACGCAGCGTAAGACCATCCAAAAATACAAAATTTTAGATATGTATCATAAAACGTGTTTAATATAATGCGCACCGATCAGTAATATGTTTATAATAAAACAAACCCGTAAAAACAAAGTTTTTGACTATAAATCCCTTATATATGAGTCATAACTAACAGTATGGATTATTTTCAAACGCGACAAGCATTTACAGACTGAATCTGTCTTAACTCAACTTTGCTTCATAAGCCTAGTTGGACCGAGCTCAGCATGACACGTAAAATGTAAACAAAAGCACGCCGGTACTTCGATGGGTCGACGTCGAAGCGTCAACTCAAACTCTCACGTGGGAAAAAAACAATAACAAACCGTGAATTTGAATTACATACGTTATATTAGGATAAATTAAAAATGCATTAATTTATTTACGGTACGTGCGATCGATCTGAAATTTTGATACGATGCATTGTTAGGTGAGACGGGTCCGTGTTCCAAATTTCAGCTCGCTCGAATCACGGGAAGTGGGTCATTTTCGACTTTTGTTTTTCCGCCCGCCTTAGACAGAGAGAGATGATGACAGACAGAGACGCCGGTGAAGTTAATATAAGGGATTTAAAAAGGGTTGTCAATAAAATACGCACCTTATTGCGCGACAGAAAGGTCGTTCAATATAATACGCACCGCGACACTCTATCTCAAAAAATAACATGATACATAGAGATAAATAACATAATATAAAAATTCAATAATTTAATTACGGTACATGCGATCAATCTGAAGTTTTGATACATCATTTTTATCATCGGTACGAAACTGCCTGCAAAATTTTAGCTCGCTAGAGGAAGTGGGTTAAAAATCGATCCAAAGTTTCGGTGACAAGCAAGCAAACAATCAACCAAACAGAAACCACGATTTAATATAAAGGATTTTAAAAGGAAAAGAAACAGTCGCAGCAGAGAGATCTTTAAAAAAGGCTGGACATGAAATAGGCAGTGTCTTCTGTTTTGAAAGATATAAAGCCATTTGGGCTTTGATACACCGACAGCATGTACCAATCCCACCTCACTACTCCCTCAACCACTGTGGGGTGGGGGGGAATACGATTTTTCTCAAATAAAAATCAAAAGATGGGTTTTCTATGTTGTTGTTTTCTTATAGAAAAATTATAAATTCAGTGTCTTTGAGTTAATATTTTGCTTTATCTATATTTATTAAAGGCGTGCAAGCATAGACATGCATTTAATATACCGCTAGTCCTCTGGTTACGATGGTCCCATCCCGACTTACGCTGTTTCGTGGTTACGAAAGCACCCCCATAAAGAACAATATTTCGCGTTATTCCGTATTTTTAAATGTTTTTTATTTTAAACTTTTGTTTTTCATTGGGTAACGAATTGTTTTCTCTATTTGAAATCAAAGATTTATAAAAAATATTTATAATTATTATTTCAACCTACAACTTTCGTTTGCTAATTTTTCTCATGGCGACGTTATCAATCAAGTCAGTAAAGCTAATTAACCTTACAAGTTCCTTTTCAATGATTATTAGAGAGAGCATATACAGTCTTTGTTGTCCCGTGCATATTCTAACTCATTTTTATATTCTTTTCAACTTTGGAAAGGATCGTTTTCTGCTGCAGTTTGATGTCATCGTTGAGAAATAGATGCGAAGTGCAATGTGTACATTTGTAAAGGACTGTGTGAAATTTAGCTCATTCAAAAGCAGCAAATTTTTTAGCTCTGTGAAGGTGTTTTGAGTTTCACATTGTGCTGCTTCCTTTTCCTGGGGCTTGACAATAACTTTTTTAAGAGTTCTGAAAATTGGACTAAATCTGGAGGTAAGCAGTCTTCAAAATCTCTTGAAACTTCTTCCATTAACTTGACTATTGCACATCGGATGGCGTCATTGCTGAGCTCATTTAGGTTTGCAAGAAAGCCAATGTTCTTATGGATGTCTTTATATGGGCCTAACCAATGTTGTAGGGCTTAAGAAAGTTTGTCAATGATTACCAGAAATACCTCAACCTTGAATTTTTGTCTCGGGGAGAATACTGTTTTAGTGATGTCCCTTTATCAAACTTTCTCTTTTTAAATCCCTTATATTAACTTCACCGCCGTCTCTCTCTGTCTGTCGTGATCTCTGTCTCTCTCTCTCTGTCTGTCTTGGGCGGGCGGAAAAAGAGATGTCAAAAATGACCCACTTCCCGTGAAGCCATCGAGCTGAAATTTGGAACACGGACCCGTGTCACCTAACAATGCATCGTATCAAATTTTCAGATCGATCGAATTAAATGAATGCATTTTTAGTTTATCTCTATACGAGGTACGTAATTCAATTTCACGGTTTTTTAATTATTTTTTTTTCACGTGAGAGCTCAGTTCGCGCGTTGACGCGACCCATCGAAGTACCGGCGTGCTTTTGTTTACATTTTAGGTGTCACGCTGAGCTCGGTCCAGCGATCGGTGACCAGACCTTTCACGTCTCCCACCCCCCACCCCCGATTATACAGCAGGAGTTAAGGCAGATACAGTCTGTAAATGTTTGTCGCGTTTGAAGATGATCAATACTTTTAATTATGACTCATATATAAGGGATTTATAGTCAAAAACTTTGTTTTAAATCCCTTATATTAACTTCACCGCCGTCTCTGTCTCTCTGTCTCTGTCTCTGTCTCTCTCTCTCTCTCTCTCTCTCTCTCTCTCTCTCTCTCTCTCTCTCTCTCTGTCTTGGGCGGGCGGAAAAACAAAAGTCAAAAATGACCCACCTCCCGTGAAGGCATCGAGCTGAAATTTGGCACACGGACCAGTGTCACCTAACAATGCATCGTATCACAAATTCAGATCGATCGAACGTGCAGTTATTAAATTAATGCATTTTTAATGTATCTATATAAACTATATGTAGCGGTCGCTATTGTTTACATTTTACGGGTCACCTGACTTCACGCCAGCCAACGGTGAACACATCTCATGTTTTAACCACGTGGTTTACACCAGGAGTTGAGTTAACGCGTTGACACCACCCGTCCATGTCCATACCCCCTCCCCACTTCCCCCAGTTTTAAAGCCATGGGAGATAATTTCGGTTTCAGTCTGTAAATGTTTGTCGCGTTTGAAAATAATCAATACTGTTAGTAATGTCTCATATATAAGGGATTTATAGTCAAAAACTTTGTTTTTACGGGGTTGTTTAATTAAATCCCTTATATTAACTTCACCGCCAGCTCTGTCGTTCTGTCGTCATCTCTCTCCGTCGTGATCTCTGTCTGTCTTGGGCGGGTGGAAAAACAAAAGTACAAAATGACCCACTTTCCGTAATCCGATCGAGCTGAAATTTAGCACACGGACCTGACTCGCCTAACAATGCATCGTATCAAAATTTCAGATCGATCGAACGTACAGTAATAAAATTAATGCATTTTTAGTTTATCCTTATATAACTTATGTAATTCAAATTCACTGTTTGTTATTGTTTTTTCTCCACGTGAGAGTTTGAATTGACGCGTTGACGCGACCCATCGAAGTACCGGCGTGCTTTTGGTTACATTTTACGTGTCACGCTGAGCTCGGTCAAGCGAGCGGTGACCAGACTTTTCCCCAACCACCCACCCTACCTCCACCCCCCCCACCCCCCGGATTATGAAGCAAAGTTGAGTTAAGACAGATTCAGTCTGTAAATGTTTATCGCGTTTGAAAATAATCAATACTGTTAGTTATGTCTCATATATAAGGGATTAATAGTCCAAAACTTTGTTTTTACGGGTTTGTTTTTATTAAATCCCTTATATTAACTTCACGGCCGTCTCTGTCGCTCTGTCTTCATCTTTCTCTCTCTGTCTCTCTGTCTTTGGCGGGCGGAAAAACAAAAGTAAAAAATGACCCACTTTCCGTGATCCGATCGAGCTGAAATTTGGCACACGGACCCGTCTTACCTAACAATGCATCGTGTCAAAATTTCAGATCGATCGAACGTACGAAAATTAAATTGATGCATTTTTAGTTTATACTAATGTAACGTATGTAATTCAAATGCACTGTTTGTTATTGTTTTTTTAACGGGATTTTTCAGTCACGCGTTGACGCGACCCATCAAAGTACCGGCGTGCTTTTGTTTATATTTTACGTGTCACTCTGAGCTTGGTCAAGCGATCGGTGACCAGACTTTTCCCCTCTCCCACCCCCCCACCCCCCAGGGTTATGATGTAAGGTTGAGTTAAGACAGATTCAGTCTGTAAATGTTTGTCGCGTTTGAAAATAATCAATATTGTTACTTATGTCTCATATATACGGGATTTATAGTCAATTTTTTTGTTTTTACGGGTTTGTTTTATTAAATCCCTTATATTAACTTCACCGCCGTCTCTCTCTCTCTCTCTGTCGTTCTGTCGTCATCTCATGGGCGGGCGGAAAAACAAAAGTAAAAAATGACCCACTTCCCGTGATCCGATCGAGATGAAATTTCGCACACGGACCCGTCTCCCTAACAATGCATCGTATCAAAATTTCAGATCGATCGAACGTACCGTAATTAACTTTATGCCTTTTTAGTTTATCCTTATATAACGTATGTAATTCAAACTCACTGTTTGTTATTGTTTTTTTTTGTCACGGGATTATTCAGTCACGCTTTGACGCGACCCATCGAAGTACCGGCGTGCTTTTGTTTACATTTTACGTGTCACGCTGAGCTCGGTCAAGCGAGCGGTGACCAGACTTTTCCCCTCTCCCCCCCCCAGGGTTATGAAGCAAAGTTGAGTTAAGACAGATTCAGTCTGTAAATATTTGTAAATACTTTTAGTTATGTCTCATATATAAGGGATTTATAGTCAAAAACTTTGTTTTTACGGGTTTGTTTTTTTGATAGTATTGAAGGTTGTTTATACTCTTTTTTATACGGCCTTGTCCTTTCCTTTGTCTTCATAGGAATCCAATTATGAATGCTGTCTTTTAACAAACTCAGTGAGAGACTTCAAATGCATGGCTGAATATTCTCGGCTCTAGAAGGGATACATTCGTTTTCTGAAATCTTCTAAAATTATTTCCCAAATTTCAAGTCAAATAGCGACTTCCAATTGTTCAAGTTCCTTCCGAAATCCTTCTGCTTCAAGTCGACATTCGCATGGCTGATTTTCGTTAGTTGCTAATTCTTACAGTGATCCAATATTCTCATGTTATGAGTTATTAACAGACCGTACAGCATCATTTCGTGCTGACCATCTTGTGTCAGAGAAGGCTTTGTTAATATGTATCAATTTCATGTGTTTTTGAAGTAACTATCAACGATGAGTAGACGCAACAAGACGGGTATAAAGATTTTGCAGAAGAAGGCATTTTCAGGGATTCTTACAAACATTTTCACATCTTTATTATACACTATAATAAGTTTGGGGGACTTTAAATCATTGTGGGCCCCTGGCTTAAGCCCGTTCAGCACCCCTCCCCTTTTAATCCGAAATAGGGGGAGGGTGTCACGCAACTGTGACGATGTGTGACGAGGGGTAGGGGTGTGTTTAAAAAAATGGTACGTCACATCAAAAACGCGCAACTTTAAATAAAAGTTCCACTTAAATATTTGATTGTTTACCATTTATTTAATGACGTTTTCAATAGCTTCACGCGTGTTACAATATTAGAGTGCAGGCTTACCCTAAGTTCATATTTAAATGACAAAAAATAATTTGCAAAATGCTAATTTTTATTTAGAAAATACTGCTTTGGGGGAGGGGGATGGGTTGTAAAAGCTTTGTGACGTCATATCTGAAAAAACGTGTGGGGGTAAGTTTTGGTGACAAAGTATGACGCTGGGGGAGGGTGGGGTAAAAATCAGCAACATCGCGTGACGTCATTTATTGACGACCCCTACAGACGTGAAGAGGTGACACCATGAGCTACCGCCCCGGGTGACACTAACCCTAGCGACGCCTCTGATATCTATCACAGGGCCACATTATGTCACTACGATAGACATTGAAGACTTGGAATATGATGTGTCAATTCCAAGTGACCATCAAAACAGTCGTTCCTGCTGCTCTATATTAGTTTGGCTGTACTGGTATTGGTTTCGGGGTGGATATTTGCAGAGTCCGCCATTCACTCGTAATATTATTGATGGAGACACTAAGTATTTTACAAGATACCAATGTGTTGTTTGTCCAGCTGTATACGGAACAAAGGATTTTACCTTTAGCAGAAAATATTTTAACCACACTACAGGATTATTCGACAGGGCAGACATAGTGTTTCCTATGAAACTCCGATTAGTTCCAACACTCAGTCATCCTTGGTCAGCAAGCAATGGCTAAAAAATCGTTAATCTTGACGAAGCATCGCTGTCATTTTGGGATAGCAATTTTACGTCTGAATCACACTTAAACAGGATACGCGCTGTTATTAATCAGCCTTTAGAAAGTGCCTTGGAGAATTTAATCTTTTATGAGGAGTGGATTTTAAATGTCTCAATGATAATCATATTAATATTTTTTTCTCTCGTTCCTTTAATATTACATCGTTGTTGTTCTCG
Organism: Ampullaceana balthica; assembly: GCA_944989445.1. Taxonomy (NCBI): domain Eukaryota; kingdom Metazoa; phylum Mollusca; class Gastropoda; family Lymnaeidae; genus Ampullaceana; species Ampullaceana balthica. The sequence continues at coordinate 357,308 of CALYLW010000155.1, forward strand.
GCAAATCCTGACAGCTTGTCTGACTTATGGCAGACGAGAGAAAACGCTTGCAGCTGTCAAGGGAGAACCTATAACCTATCTAGGTGCTCGTGTTGACCATAGAACAGATACTAACCTTGACAGGTTTCGTCATCAATTTTTTATCTCATACGAAGATAGCAACGAGTTTGATGTAATGATAGCGCAGCACATAAAAGGTCTCCTGCTGACAAAGAACATGTCTGTATTTGATACGACAGATATCCTTCCCGGTACGCCAGATCTAACAGCCGTTGGAAACGCCATTGCCAGCAGTTATCGTTTTGTTGTCATCGCTTCCAAAAATTATCTAGAAGATGAATTAAAGGCATTGGAATTTGATAGCATCCAAAGAGTAATAGTGAGTCAGAAGAACAAACTGAAGGACAGGTTGATTATTATTCAGACTGAAACCTTTGAAATTCAACGGATTTACCGGGTGCCCCACATTTTGATACACGGAGTCGCACGTGACGAGGATGCCATTGATGAATTAAGCCTCACACATTTTCTGCAGTGGGAGACAGCTGCGCGTCCACCAGATGCACCTGTCAATACAAGCTATTTCTATAGTAACGTAAGACAAGTTATGAATAGAAAATTAGCTTTAGCCACGGGCATTTCACTTTGCTTTGTTGTGATAAACTTCATCGGAATGAGGTAACGTTCTGCAAGTGAGCATCTAGTTTAAAAAGGTCACCAAAAAGATTTTGTTGTTGTTTCCGATCCGTTTGCTGCTGTTAGAATTTTTAAAAAATAATTTTTTTGAGGGGTTGCTATTTAAGAAGTCTATTTTCGATTGTAAATCATGTGATTGCTACGAATATTACGATGTGGTTTTATCAAAATATATAAAGGTGAGCATTTCTAGTCTCTTTGATGGTAGAATGGTAAGGAAAGTGGGAAAGAACACATTGTTGGGGATTGTTATTGTTAATTTTTGGATTAGTTTTAAATATATTTTACATGACAAACAGTATAACCGTCTTAAATTATAGCTGTTCTCGTCAGCTCCGAGTTCAGAGTGCATCAATGACTGTGTTTTACTATAAATAAACTGTACAACGACATGAATTATGCGTGAAGACGCAGATTGCAAATTGCTGTACAGTCTTGTATGGTCAGTTAAAGCTGTTGTTCTATCGTTTTGTTTCATGGTTAAGTTCTTTACGGGAAGATAAGAGATACGTTCTTAAAATGCTCCTGTTGAAAAATATTTTTGTCTTCCAAACTGTGGGGATTCCACTCTTAATGAGCCTAGGCCATACGCCCCTGCCCCTACAGTCTGTACATAGTTTTCTGGTTTACATATTCCTTAATAACTATTAATCGTGTTTGTTTTTTAAAATGCTTCGGTCCTTGTAAGACTAGTATGCTCTATTGGCACCAATGCATTAAATTTTGATTAAAGCAATATAGTAGCCCTTTGTGAATATTTTAAAGTTAACTGTTGTACAAAATTTAATCAAATCGAGATAGCATTATCATTTTACAAATGTTTGGGTTTCGTTCTTTAAAAAAAGAAAGAAATCAATAAAGACTTAAGGTGTAAATTCATTTAATTCTCTTTTTTTTATTTAGAGAACTTAGAATTATGGCATACATTGATTTTTCTTACAAGTGCTGAATGTAAGCAATACTCTTGCCATAGAAATAATGTTGCAATATATCAAGTAAATGCTTATACTTTAAGTTTAAAATACTCACTTATTTCCTCCATAGGGCTTCTAAACGCCTTCATAATCTGCAGAAGTTAAATTTATTGAAAATTGATGATTGTTTTTAGAAGGCTTTTTGCGCGACGTTTTCTTTTAAAATCCTATATATTAACTCGTGGTGTCTGCAACCTTGATTGCTTGCTTGATTGTTGTCGCCAAAACTTTTGATCGATTTTTATCCCACTTGCTCGTAAGCTAGCGAGCTGAAATTTTGCAGGCAGTTTTGTACCGATAATAAAAACAATGTATCAAAATTTCAGATCGATCGCATGTACCGTAATTAAATTATTGATTTTTTAGATTATTTTATTTATTCCTATGTAGCATGCTATTTTTTGAGATAGAGCGTCGCGGTGCGTATTATATTGAACAACCTTTCTGTCACGCAATAAGGTGCGTATTTTATTGACAACTCTTTTTATAAACGTATTCCTGATCGGTGCGCATTATATTAAACATGTTTTACGACACAACTGCAATTTTGTATTTTTGGATGGTTTTGCGCTGCGTATTATAATGAACATTCTTTTAGTTACTTCTCGTACATAAAGGATTTATAGTCAAAGATTTGGTTTTTACGGGTTTTTTTTAATGTGTTTATCTCCATAGGCTTCATCCTGTTACTTATTATAATTAACCTATTTTTTAAACTTCACGACCCTGTCCGTTTTTCCATGTATCCAGGACACATTTTGTACTTTAATTTTCACAAATAGTTTAATTGAATTTAAATGTTGCACACGTACAAATATTCTGTGGCATTAGCTGTTTATGGAAGCAAAAAAGTTTGCTATGATTTATTTTCTTTACAGTTAACTTTGTCGAGAGATAACCATGTTCCTGTCAATTAAATTATCGAAACAAAACAAATGTCATATTTTCTAACTCCACTCACCTCTCATAGTGACAGGATGGGCCATGTATGTTTAGTGAGTTCTACTCACATATGCACAGATATACACGCCAATAAACATTTGATATACCGACAGATAATTACTTTTTCTTTATACACATGTGGGTGTAACTATGCTTTTAAATTAAAGGAATTTGTTTCAAATCCAAGCGTTAACATCTCTCTCTCTCTCCCTCTCCATTTCTCTCCACACCCTCTCTAGCCTTCGTTCTTTATCCGAGACAAATAATATTCGAAGTTGATCTTCGTAAGGCGCTCGTAACCCGAGATACCACTGTATTTTGTTTTGTTTGAGTAATGAACACTATACCAATATTGAATGTACTTGTCTTGTGTTTACAGAGTTATTAATAAACTTTAGAAAAACATACTTATTCAAAGTCTTATTTAAAGTCCTATAAAAGTATCGGGGAAAATTTTAATATTTAAACATTAAAGTTTGAGTGAAAGTCACACAAAATTAATATCGGCTGCATTTTTCATTTATTTTACAATCTTCTGAAAATGTCAATACATAGTAGTGTTTGTTTTTTAAGGGTTTTTTTAATCCTGTGTTAAATTTCTTATCTTTTTAAAGGGAATTTTTAAAGCAAATTAAATTCTGATAAAGATAATTATTTGAAAATAAAGTATTAAGAAATTTAAGAAAATACATATCTTAAGAGTATATGTATTAGGAAATCTTTTTTTTTCTTTATGCTCTGTTACACAAAAAGTCTATCAATCAATGATAACAAAAAAGCGTTTGCATTTTAAAAATAAAAGCGTGTCCTTTTAAAAAAAAGATTTTTTTTACATTTTACTTATTCTTTTCAAGGGGTGAAACCAATGTGAAACAAAAATATAAGTAAAATGTAAAAAAATCTTTTTTTAAAAAGGACACGCTTTTATTTACAAACATTTACAGACTGAAACGCGCTGATCTCCCCTGTCCTTGATGTAAACACTGGAATTTGGTAAACGAGGGCTGGAGTGAAACCAGTGAGCCGTGCAGGTCAACTCTAGCTGACGAATAAACATTCTAAATAGAGATAAACTAAAAATTGAATAATTTAATTAAGGTACATTCGATCGATCTGAAATTTTGATACAATGCATTGTCATCCAAGATCTATCTGTGGTAAAATTTTGAGATCTCTAGGACTATCAAAAGTGGTTTAATTTTATGTTACAAGATTTGACGGAAGGATGGATGGATGGAAAATACAACATACACACAGTGTGAGTTAAATAAAAGCTTGTAAAATCGGGTTTGAATGGGTTGATTATTAACTAATTTCAGGCATTAACAAGGCAAGTTTGTCCCGTGGTCAGATAGTAACGGAGACTGGGATGAACTGCACTCATACCGCATGCAGTCTGTAAAGATGGTCGTATAGTGTTTGTCGTAATGCGGGAATTTAAATAAATAAATAGAAGTAAAAAAAAAGATTTAAAAAAACAAACACGTTTTTATAAGCGGACTAAAAAGAAGAAAATAATAAAAAATTTTCACAGAATTGTGAAGGAAAATTCTTTTTCTGGATTGATAAAAAGATCAAACTTATATGCTCAAGTACTATGATGTAATATGACTAAAACGTGGGCGGGCGCTTTTGCGGCGTTTGGCTAAAATGATTAGGGTTTACAAATGACGAGTAAGAAAATGAGTGAATTGAATTAGTTAAGCCTGAGAAGCGCCAGCCCCACGTTTTAGTCATATTACATCATAGTACATGAGCATATAAGTTTGAAGTTTTTATCAATCCAGAAAAAGATTTCTGCTTCCCAATTCTGTGAAAACAAAATTTATTTTCTTCTTTTTAGTCCACTTATAAAAACGTGGTTTTTAAAAATATTTTTTTTTACTTCTATTTATTTTATTCTTTTTAGTCTAAGTGTATGCTATGGTGAGTTTTGAAGTATTGATTATTTTCAAATATAATACGTATTGCCGACAAACATTTACAGGCTGGAAATGACTGATCTCCCCTTGATGTTAAACATGGTTGATGTGGTCGGGGTTGGTGTGAAATCGGCACGTGAATGTAATGTAAACCAGAGCAGACGGATAATACATATGCTTATATATAGATCAACTAAAAAGTTAAATAATTTAATTACGGTACATTCGATCGATCTGAAATTTTATTACAATGCATTGTCATCCAAGATCTATCTGTGGTAAAATTCTGAGATCTCTAGGACCATCAGAAACGGTATAATTTTACGTTGGCAGATTTTAAAAATTGTGGACGGACAAACAAACAGGAACGAAAGTGAGTTAATAAAAACGTGTTACAAAACCAGACAGCACTGGGCTTGTCTTTACGGCTTATGATTTATCAAATATTAATATATTGTTATCCTCACAACACGTGAGCCTTCCTCGAGGCAAGTGTTTTATAAATGTGTTGTGTGAGGGAGCCAGATCTTTTTTGCAAATCGCCGTCTCAGTGATCATTGAAACGACTTTGTTCCTAAGTTTAAAGATATATTATTATGATCGTGACAATCAGAGGGTTTCTTTTGCCTGAATGCAGCTATCATTGATACGAAATATCTTTTTTAGGATAATGAGCATTTGAAAGGCTTAAACAACTGCACAAAGATTTATTAAATCTGAAATAGCTGTTCTTTTAACAACGCGATGTCACCTTTTTTTCAAAACTGCCATTCCATTATTCACAGCATCGAATAACTTACCAGGGATAAAACTATTTTTATAGACTGGCTAGATAGAAGCGTTATAGATAATACATCCTGTGTTAGAATGTTTTACCACCACGGAAATACATTTCGACATCATTTACTTTTGGCTGGAATTCTACCTACTTTCTTATCGGGAAGTACAGGTTTTTGAAAGAAGGCGTTCATTTTGAATCTTAATGTGATTTATAAAACTTCGTGGTGGAAAAAAAATTGTGTACCCATTGTCGCTCACAAAAGAATTTTCGTTAACGTTAGCATCACTCCGAAAGAAACATCTGTACAGTTTTTATCACTTACTCATGTGACTACTACAACCCAAATGATGGCCATTGTTGAGCCTTCCATTCTCGTAGATCGAATATCCGAAAAAGTCCCTCAAAACCCCGAACAAACAGACCAGACACAGACAGAACCAATGTCACCTCATCCACATTGCGGGTGTAAGCTATCTTCGACAAGTGTCCATGCTCACGATAAAACAATGACATGCTTTGCTCAGTTTGAACTATTGAAATTTCCTGAAACAGAACGCGTAATAAGTATACCAATAAGCCCAGGTGGCATCATATACGATCAAGCTTTTTTTGTACAGAAGCTCCAGACGATGAAATCCATGTGGATATTGCTTCAGATGAGTTAAAAGATTTTCAAGAAAGCCCCGAACGTTGTTCCATATTAATCAAATTATACTGGCTTTTCTTTAAAGGCGGATTCTTTTACGATTTACGATATGCGATTCTCAAGGCTTTTCAAGAGCAATAATTTCATCAATGTCATACATTGGACCAGACAGACCAGACACAGACAGAACCAATGTCACCTCATCCACATTGCGGGTGTAAGCTATCTTCGACAAGTGTCCATGCTCACGATAAAACAATGACATGCTTTGCTCAGTTTGAACTATTGAAATTTCCTGAAACAGAACGCGTAATAAGTATACCAATAAGCCCAGGTGGCATCATATACGATCAAGCTTTTTTTGTACAGATGAGTTAAATATATATATATGAGTCATACATTGGAAGTGCGTTTGTCATTCATCATATGGTTTTCCCAACTACACGTTTCTCAGAAATAACTTTTTTAAACTCCATCACTAATGCCTGGGAAGTAATAGAAATAGAATTACCCATAAAAATATTTTTTCGAGGCAACAAATCACAACACTGTAGCTCTAGCTGAAAGTCTTCCATTTCGTGTGAGTGGAAATAATGACACTTCCCCTATATCCTGGATATAGTCCTGGACTGTTTGCTAAGAAATTCGGTTTATACCTTATACATATGATGTAATTATTATTATCACCATTTTTGTTGCATACATTGTAAAAAAATTAATTCAATCAAATATTCTGTAACGATTCGATTGAGGCGAATTTCCATGCATACCCCTGCCAGGATATTTTGATACAATAAAAGGACAGCCCCTAAGGATTGGAAGAAAAATTAAAAAATAACATGCAACCACCAAGTGACAGGTATGATATATTTTTTGTCTACAGTGACGCATATGAATATGCCACACATGTTGCAGAGTATATGAGATCTCTTTTCATTTACACTGGACTCAATGTTTTTGACCCAAACTACGATATTTTGCCTGGCCAAATGACAAATTCATCAATTTGTACCGCAGTCATCGATTCATCATTATTGTATCGCAGGTCTATCTGGAAGATTGTCGAACGGCAATGGAGTTTAATTGTGTTGGGGGATTTAATGGTAAGCCAGAAGACGAAGCCTAAGGATCGCCTGCTTGTCATACTTCTAGAGGAATATGCTATCCGAGGTTTACCTCAAGTGGCGTGCAGTCGAGTACCGCATTACATGAAAAACACATTCCATCTTGACGAGGCTTCAGCGAGCAGAGTGAAAGAGTGTGGCCTGCAAACCCGTGCATGGATTCCCTCAACAAGTCCCAGTGGCACAGATTCATTACAAAACTCAATCTGCAGTGGCGTAGCTACGAGGGGGGACGGAGGTGGCGGTCCGCCCGGGGTGGCACACATTTAGGGGCGGCATTTGTGGGCATTTAAAAAGTACAACCATTTCCGACAGTCGCCTTTTTCTTTTGAAGGGGGAAAACCCGAGTGAAACAAAAATACTCGTACTTGCAAGTCTTAAATAACAGATTCGCAAAACATTTGTTTGATTATAGAATGGATGTTATAACTAACTTAAAACCTTTCAAAAAATTTTAATCGCGTAAAAAAGGTATCGATTTGTTTGAAAAATTAAGCAGTATACGTCACAGATGACGCTTTTATAAGAAAAATACCACAAAAAACACATCACCGCTGGGCTGAATAATATTTGCTATTAATATCGCCACGACAGTTTTTGCGTGGAATTTTGACTTTCGCAGAATGATGCGCGAACAAGTATCTACAAGGCATGGTGGCTCTAATATTGTGTTTACCTTGCAAGTAGTAATTTATATTACTGTTTCAGTTTTCAGAAAATTATTGTGAGGTAAGTTATTAAAAATTAATTTTGTTTTTATTGCATTAAAGTAGCACACATAATTTGTGTTTTTCATTAAAATACGGTTATTCATTAAAAATTGTAATCCTATCCAACTAAAGTAATGTGTAAATAATTTGAATTCGTCTATTTTATGGAACATTATTAAGATTTATGACAAGAATATGAAAATATTCAAATTCTCAGTTAATAAACACCACATTAGGCAAAAATAATTTTTAAAAAGACATACTTTAAAATTTCAAGCGTCTTGGAAAAATTGACTTCTGAAGAAGTAACTAGTAAAATGAGATCAGATGCTGGAATTTTACTGAATTCAATTCAATTTTTTTCTTTTCTATGTTATCTCAATTTATGGGAACCCGTCATTGCAAAGAACAAAGAGATGTGCTAATAGAAAAAGCTGTTATGTCAGCCAAAAATTTTTGAAGAGTTGAAGATATCAACTGAAAGTGGAGTTAGAAGGATAAAGAATATGATTGGGGGAAATTAAGAAGACGTGGCTCTATCTTTAGAACTAGAAGTACAACGAGAAATGTTTTTATCCATGGATGGAATTATAAAAGAACGCTTTGATCAGTTACATGTCCTTGCAAGAAAATATTCGTATATAATACTGTGTAACCTACTAAACTAAACACATATTCTGTAGGCCTGAGACTAATCTCTTAAGGCCTTGGCTAGTACCTGGGCAATCTGCTCCATCTGTTGAGCATTGCCATACAACATTGTCTTTACATGGGACTCTTCCGCCTCCCTCACCCCCCCCAGCCATATCAAGCACTGGGCAAGACGTCACCAGGTGTACAACCGTCTCAGAGGCTTGGCTGCAATGACGGCAGTTCGAGTCCCTGTTGTGGTCTAGCCTGTGAAAGTATGAGTTGGTTGGGCAATATTCTGTTCTCATCTGAGTCACTAAACTCTGGTGTTTGCGACTCAGGTTCCACCACTGGTCTGAACGGCTTGGCCTGGGCATGTTAGCGAATACCCCCCTGGCTGTCGTGTTGTCAGCCCACTCCTGGTACCACTTATTCCGGAAGTGGTCCTTTAGCCAGGTTTTAGCCCCAAGATAAGTGACTGGGGTCTCTGGTTGGGGCAGGGCCGCTCCTGCTTTGGCCAGGGAGTCTGCCTTTTCATTGCCGTTAACATTCACGTGGCTCGGGATCCACTGCACTGTTACCTTACCTCCAAGTCTTTCGAGCCTACCCACGTCCTCCAAAATGGCGTCAACCAAGTGGATACTACGCTTCTCACTAGCCAGGACTTCGAGGGCTGATCTCGAGTCACAAAACAGTACCGTGTCGAAACCGAAAATTTCCGACCCCTGCAGTGTCCGGTGCACACATTCCAGGGCCCTGTGTATAGCCTCAAGCTCCGCATCGTAATTCGATGCCATAGTCCCACAGGGACCTAGAAGTTCTTCTTTTGGTGGCCCTCCTATTGGGTATAAGATGAGCGCACCATATCCTGCAATTCCTTCACTTGAACTGGCAGACCCATCCGTGAACACTTTCACTTGGGTTCCCGCGAACCCTTCTATCGTCTACCCTTCTGTGTAACCTACTAAATGAAGCATTTGAATATCAAATGAATTACTTTATTGACATTGATAAAGAACAATTCCATATTGAAAGAAAAAGGATCAAGGTTCGTATGGCTGTACATACACTACCAGAAAAGGCACTATGCTAGAAAAACGTGGGGAAATGTCCCCTTGATCTATTAAAATTTATTCAACAGTATAGATTGGAAAATTCTGTACCCACCATTGTAATTTAGCTATGAATTTTTTCAAGAATTACTATCAGTGTCGCTAATTGTGAACGGAGCTTCTCCAAACTGAAGTTGATAAAAAATTATTTTCTTTCCACAATGAGCGATTTATGACAACAAAATATTGCAATATTGTCCATAGAAGAAGATATTACAAATAATTTAAATTTTGATAGAACAATACACGACTTTTCTATTATGAAAGTAAATGTATAAATATGCTTACATACTAACTAATGTATATGTTACAGGCAAAGTGTGAAATTCAGAATTGTATACAATACCAATGTATAGAATGCCTGATGGTTTCAGGCAAAGTATGAAATGATTGCTATTTCATACATTGCCTAGGCATTCTATAGAATGCCAAGTTGTTGTCCGGCAAAGTAATTAATTGGCCTACCTCCGCCATTTTTCCAGCCACTGATGTTGGCGGTGGCACTTTGGACGTTTTTTGATGATGGCGATCGAAGCATGTGAATGTTGAAAGTTATTGCAAGACAGCGTTTAGCCGGTACGAGGTTCCACTACCAAATCACAGAAAATATTGCGAAAATTCTTCTCACTCCGTCTGTTTATATCATCCGGCTGAGATTCCACAGACGTTCTCCCATAACGTTTCCCCTTGGATTGCTGTGTGACCATGTCGGAAGAGAATGTAGTGCTAGGACAGAAACCACGCCATGCTGACATGCAACGATGATTCTACGATAAGTTATCTATATTAAGAGCCAATGCTGCTAAAAACAGCGTTTTTTAAAACTGAATCTGTTACCAAAAGTTAGTGGACGATGTGAAAATGGCTAAGACAACCATTAAGCAAGAACCATGGGGCTATGGGCTGGTGAAACACTATATGTCATGATGGTGGTAAATAATCGTAAGTTTATCTACCATGTTAAAGAAGGCGTGAGTGTCATTCTGTTTTACGTCGCGGACTCCGAAATATTTGACGTACTTCTTAAAGCCTACTTGGTCATTGGTTTTAGAGGACGGGAAAGAATGTTGAAAGAACTTTCACGCAAATACAACAGCGCTACCCGTCATGATATTGAACTGTGTATAAACCTTAGTGAACCGTGCCCGAAAAAACAAAAAGGCGTCAAAAAAGGCATTGTGGTCAAGCCAATGGCTTTTTCTGAATTCAACTCTCATGGCAGGTCGATCTCATCGACTTTCAATCCCATCCTGATGGGGAATACAAGATCATCCCACCAAGATTGTAGTTCTCAGGGTCCTGAAGACAAAGAAGGCACAAGAAGTAGCATACCAGCTGGTAGACATATTTACGTTGCTTGGTACTCCAATGATTATACAGTCCAATAACTGCAGGGAATTTGTAAGCAGCCTAAAGGAGTACTGGCCCACCTTGAAGATCGTTCATGGTAAGCCACGCCACATACGAAGCCAGGAGAGCGTCGAAAGAGCTAACCAGGATATCGAAAATACGCTGTGTGCTTGGATCCAAGATGAAATAACTGGCCACTGGAGTTAGGGGTACGGTTCGTCTTACTCAAGATCTTTTCATTCTGGGATTAAAAGCTGTTTGGCTGCAGAGCTAAAGTAGTCATCACAACTTCGTCCCTACCTGACGATGATTTGCAAGATGTGGAATAAAAAAACAGTAAAAAAACAAGTTTTTTACTATAAATCCTTTATTTACGAGAAGTAACTAAAAGAATGTTCATCATAATACGCAGCGCAAGACCATCCAAAAATACAAAATTGTAGTTGTGTCGTAAAACATGTTTAATATAATGCGCACCGATCAGGAATATGTTTATAAAAAGTGTTGTCAGTAAAATACGCACCTTATTGCGCGACAGAAAGGTTGTTCAATATAATGCGCACTCTTACACTCTATCTAAAAAAATAACATGATACATAGGAATAAATAAAATAATCTAAAAAATCAATAATTTAAATAGGGTACATGCGATTGATCTGAAATTTTGATACTTTGTTTTTATTATCGGTACAAAACTGCCTGCAAAATTTCAGCTCGCTAGCTTACGAGCAAGTGGGTTAAAAATCGATCAAAAGTTTTGGCGACAAGCAAGGGCGGGCGGCCGCAAGGGCGGGCGGCCGCAAGGGCGGGCGGCCGCAGACAACACGAGTTAATATAAAGGATTTTAAAAAACAACCCGTAAAAAACCAAATTTTTTACTATAAATCCTTTATGTATGAGACGTAACTAAAAGAATGTTCATTATAATACGCAGCGCAAGACCATCCAAAAATACAAAATTGTAGTTGTGTCTTAAAACATGTTTAATATAATGCGCACCGATCAGGAATATGTTTATAAAAAGAGCTGTCAATAAAATACGCACCCTATTGCGCGACAGAAAGGTTGTTCAATATAATACGCACAACGACGCTCTATCTCAAAAAATAGCATGATACATAGGAATAAATAAAATAATCTAAAAAATCAATAATTTAATTACGGTACATGCGATCGATCTGAAATTTTGATACATTGTTTTTATCATCGGTACGAAACTGCCTGCAAAATTTCAGCTCGCTATCTTGCGAGCAAGTGGGTTAAAAATCGATCAAAAGTTTTGGCGACAAGGTCGGTCGGTCGGTCGGTCGGTCGGCCGCAGACACCACGAGTTAATATAAAGGATTTAAATAAAAACAACCCGTAAAAAACCAAGTTTTTTACTATAAATCCTTTATGTACGAGAAGTAACTAAAAGAATGTTCATTATAATACGCAGCGCCAGACCATCCAGAAATACAAAATTGAAGTTGTGTCGTAAAACATGTTTAATATAATACGCACCGATCAGGAATATGTTTATAAAAAGAGCTGTCAATAAAATACGCACCTTATTGCGCGACAGAAAGGTTGTTCAATATAATACGCACCGCGACGCTCTATCTCAAAAAATAGCATGATACATAGGAATAAAAAAAATAATCTAAAAAATCAATAATTTAATTACGGTACATGCGATCGATCTGAAATTTTGATACATTGTTTTTATCATCGATACGAAACTGCCTGCAAAATTTCAGCTCGCTATCTTGCGAGCAAGTGGGTTAAAAATCGATCAAAAGTTTTGGCGACAAGCAAGCAAGCAAGCAAGGTCGGTCGGTCGGCCGCAGACACCACGAGTTAATATAAAGGATTTAATAAGAAAAAACCCGTAAAAAACCACGTTTTTGACTATAAATCCTTTATGTACGAGAAGTAACTAAAAGAATGTTCATTATAATACGCAGCGCCAGACCATCCAGAAATACAAAATTGAAGTTGTGTCGTAAAACATGTTTAATATAATACGCACCGATCAGGAATATGTTTATAAAAAGAGCTGTCAATAAAATACGCACCTTATTGCGCGACAGAAAGGTTGTTCAATATAATACGCACCGCGACGCTCTATCTCAAAAAATAGCATGATACATAGGAATAAAAAAAATAATCTAAAAAATCAATAATTTAATTACGGTACATGCGATCGATCTGAAATTTTGATACATTGTTTTTATCATCGGTACGAAACTGCCTGCAAAATTTCAGCTCGCTATCTTGCGAGCAAGTGGGTTAAAAATCGATCAAAAGTTTTGGCGACAAGCAAGCAAGCAAGCAAGCAAGCAAGGTCGGTCGGTCGGCCGCAGACACCACGAGTTAATATAAAGGATTTAAAAAGAGGAAGACTTCAAAAAAAAATACAGAGCGTGCATCATGTGTTTTATTTAGTACTAGTAACTAAGCCCGCCCAAGGACGGTAATAAGTGTAGGGTGACCTGTGTAGTTCATGGACACTATGTTTTGGTAGTTGTTATTCTGAAGCGTTTGCAGGACATTGTCGTCGCAGGGCAAGGGATGTGGACAACAACAACAAAACAACAACAACAAATACAACAACAACAAAACAACAACTACAACAACAGCAACAACAACAAAACAATAACAACAAAACAAAAACAACAAAACAACAACAAACAACAACAGTAACAACAACAAGCAAAAAAACAATAGCATCAACAAAACAACAAAAGCAACAAAACAACAACAACAAAACAACAATAACAACAACAAAACAACAACAAAAATAAAACAAAAAACAGCAACTACAACAACAAAACAACAACAGCAACCACAAACAAACAACACAACTCTTGCCACTACCCCCAGGTCCATCAAGGAGAATGCATTTAACAGAGTTGTCATTGGTATAAGCGGCAGACATCACTTCAAGATGGGAACACAGTACTGAATTATGACAAAAGTACTGCACTAAAAATAACTTGTTTTGAACGTCCGCGTAAATTGGTTCAATTTGTAATTGAGATTCAATTTTTCTCCGCTAGTGATTGGCTGTAGGATTTTGAGGGACCAATCGCTATAGATGACTGGACGGAAAGGACAGAAACTTGCCTTTTATTATATAGGAATTACCTTCACTTTAAAATACGTAATTATCAGTAAAGTCTTGTGTTGTGCTCCTTTTACACTTTGCCTAAACGAAATCCGACATTCTATAGAATGCCTAGGCAAAGTATGCAAAAAGTTTTACAAATTTCACACTTTGCCTGAAACCATCAGGCATTCTATACATTGCCTAGGCATTCTATAGAATGCCTGTGTTCACACATTGCCTGTAACATATACAATTTCTTTGTTTGGTAATCGTTGTGGTGTTAATTTTGAATATATTTTGTCTCATGCTGCGACCTCAGTAACTTTCTTATTGCCTTTAAAAAAGGTATCGTGTATTTTTATAAATCTGTATGTATAGGTATATCATCTTATGCGGCCTCTTTTATTTCTGCTTACATAAATATGGCACACAATAGTAAACATGTTCCCCACCATTACTTCGTTTCAATTGCAATTATTTATTCATGTTTATTAATTTAATAGCGTATCACCCGTCAAAAATGACGGAAGTTTTCAAAATAAATACACATCAGATTAAAAAATAACGTAATACAGAACTTTCATTTATTTTATTTATTTGTATTTGATTCATTTATTATCATATTGAACAATTGTATGCAGAACGTTCGAAAAGAGTTATATTTGGTGCAGTAACATTTGGTGCACACTATTGAACAAATCAGCATTACATCCAAGAAGCATTTCATCCATTACGGAAATTATGTATGTTGATAAAACCATCATATAGCGACAGCGGCCGTCCTTAAATGACGTCACGCGATTTTGGCTGATTTTTCACCCCTTCCCCGCTCGTAACATGTCGTCACCAAAAACTTAGACCCCTTCTTCAATATGACGTCACAATCCTTTGACACCGCCACCCCTCCACCTTAAAAGCCGTAATTCCTATTTGAAAATGCAAATGTTTCAAATCAAATTTTTGTCATTTAAGTATGTTTTTAGTGCAAGGCTTCACTCTAAAATCGTAACACGCGTTTTACATAAACGTCATTAAATAAAGTGTCAGTAGTCAAATATTTAAGCTGGAATATTATTTAAAGTTGCGCGTTTAGACGTGACCTCAGATTTCTTAAACACACCCCCCCTCGTCACACATCGTCATAGATGTATGACTCCCCTCCCCCCAGGTGCGTGACGTCATTTATGTACGTTCCTAAAAAGGGCGGCAGATTAGCCACCGCCCTGGGCGGCAAAAGTTCTAGCTACGCCACTGTGCGTCTGTGTGGATTTGGATAGAAGTCGTTAATAGTTTTGCTCATGTTATTAGCTTTACGTTCATCAGATTTCGTATCTTATAATGCAGTGGTTCGAAGCCTGTGGTCAGCGGACCACTAGTGTTCCGCGGAGATGTGCCTGGTGGTCCGCGAGCAAGGCATGAACTTTTTATTTTTTAAATTAAGAACACGAAAAAGAATAAAATTTGCCACATTTTGAATACATTGATTAATTTTAATCACTCCATGGCGAGAGCATAGCGCCAAAAACAATATGTTTTGAGTCTATGTTGACATTTAGCTACACTCGAAAATCACATGATGTCACACTAGATTCTAGAAGATTATATTAATAGATGTTATATTAAAATTCAAAAATAATTGTTTGAAAAGGATTAGTAAATTAGTCTTAAATTAATATTACAATTATTAAAGTAAAAAATTATTAAATTGATTGAACACATGGATAAATTTATAATCAAGAAAACAACCGAACATAAAGAGTATATAGGACAACAATGATTATTCCTTATGCTCATCCTCACAATCTGTGTGTGAATAAAATGCAGTTCGAGAGAGAAAAAAAAAGGCGGATTTCCATACGACGGGATGACGAAAAATATTTGCGCTTGGGGTTTTTACGTGTCATTGCAAATGATCAACCCAGACCACAGTGTGCACATTCTTGCAATTGAAGCAATAAAACCTGCAATACTCCGAACACATCTGAAAACTAATCGTAATGTCTGCTCAGAGAAACCATTGTAATACTTTCTGCGCTAAAACATTCACTTGATATTCAGAAGTCTTGCATAAGACAAGCAAACAAAGTCAATGAAAAGGCTTTAAGAGCATTTTACGAAAAAGCTTGGTCCTTGTAAAACAATATTATTTCAAGTGAACTTTGACATGTGTGATCAATTGTACTTGTACGATTTCACCGAGAAACCAGAAAACGCTGAAATCAATAAACAACTGTTGATAAATTTGATTTCTGACCATATTCAATCACTGCAGGATCAATTTAACTTCTATTTTGGTGTTTTGAACGCTCAGTTTTTTTAGTTTGTTTCCAGTCAGTTTCTTGCACACATTGACTCATTAAATTTACTTCCATATATATACCATATATATATATATATATATATATATATATATATATATATATATATATATATATATATATATATATATATATATATATATATATATATATATATATACATCGATATTAAACAATTCATAGAATTAACCAGCGATGCTACTTTGCATATGTGGCATCAGAAAGTGATCTTGATTTGATTTTCTAGTACTGAGAATTGTCTCAGAAGGCTTAAAAATACTTTTACCCTTTGCAATATCATATTTTTGTGAATGTGGATTTTCTGCATTGGTTACGATCAAGACAAAACATTTTTGCCAACTTGAAGGTGAAGATGAACTACGATTGAGTCTTTCAAGTATTACACCTCGTTTGGATGTGATGTGCTCAAATTTGCAATGCTCAAGGCTCGCACTAAACGAACTAATATAGCAGTCTTACCAATAATAAATACTGTTTATGACTTTTTTAAAGTAAGCAATACGAATTGAATAAGACTATGCGTATAACACTTGAATAAATGACATTTGTTCATTACAACAGAAAGCCATTACAAGCAGTTTCCATTCAATATTTTTGGGAGCACGCAAATCTTAGCACCTATTATAGTTTTACTTAGTAAGCTAAAATGTATAATAGTAACTATATATACAAAAAATTAGGGCTGCGGAAATTATCGATTAATTTCTCGATTAATCGTTAAAAATTTTATCGATTAAATATCGATTAAAATAATTTTAATCGATAAAAATTCGATTAAAATTTATGAAAATATTTATAATATTTTCATAAATTTTAGTAATAAATTATTAATAATAATTTATATATATTTTTTTACGTACAAACATCTCCCGCGTAATGTTAAAATTTATTTTATTAATATATGTTGACCGGCAGACGTCAACTAAAAAATGGCTGACAACCAGAGCCGTCTTTACACCATTTTGGGCCCCCGGGCAAAGAAATAGTGTTGGGCCCTTCCCCCGCAGGAATAAAAAATGAATATACATAATATATATAAATGAACATTCCCATGGGGCCCATATGCTCGTGGGCCCCCGGGCAAATGCCCAACGGGCCTATGCGTTACGACGGCGCTGCTGACGGCATCAGCGCAGTTAAATTTAAACATATAACTAGAAAGTTGAGCAAATATGTTGTTTTTAAGCTAACTGCGGATGGCAAAGTCGAAGATGGTGAAAAAGTTTACTTTGTTCACTGCCATAAACAATTCTCTTTTAAAGGATTAAATACATCGCTGATGTACCACCTTCAGCACAAATCAAGTATCAACACATTGTGATGAAATTTAGTTCAAAATATTCTTAATTTTCAATGTCCGTGAGATATGTTCATTTTAATGACGTCATAAATTTCTGTTTTAATCGAAATTATCGATTAATTAATCGATAATTTTTCAAAAGTTAACGATTAAATTTAGATTAATCGATAACAGCCCTACAAAAAATAATTATATATATATTTCCAGCACGACAGTAGCACAATTTTCAGTAGTGGTTCGCTAAGACACAAATTTTTCAAGTATCCTTGAACCTCAAAAGTTTGAGAACCACTGTTGTAAAGAAACATTAAGTTACATGGACGATCTCATATTATTTTCCACCCGAGAATAGAGCCCGTGACTCTCTTCTGCCTCCTCGGTTCTGCAGTCCAGCGCTACCGCTAGACCACCACGGCCCACTATTAATGAATATTTTATTTTGTAAAACTATTAAGGAATAATATATTATTTTTAAATAATGTTCTTAGAACTAGTGTTATCAATCTAGGATGAAGTTAGTTGTTGGCTTCCTTATGTCTCGTAAGACGACGGAATTTTCTGTGCTCCTGTGGAATTTGCGCGCATGGCTTTGCAGCTTCTGCTGCGGCTGTACAAGCTCACTCGCAAATGGCGGCCTTTGCTGCACTTCTGACACTGAAAGGTATTATTTGTTGTTGGCTGATTTGCTCTCCTTTTCCTCTTAAGGCGATTTACGTCTGCGACCTGTTGCAGGTTTCTTTCTCCTGCTTCTAGCCCGCAGTCAACGCCTGTCTCCACCAGTGCCTGTCCCCAGCGAGTTCCTCCCAACTATTTATGTCAATGCCAATAGCTTTGAGGTCTCTCTTGCAGACATCTTTGTAAAGGAGGTGAGGCTGGCCTGTAGTCCTCTTTCCTCTGGCTAGCTCAGAATAGAGGATGTCCTTTGGGATTCTGTCGTCCTCCAATCTGCGCACATGTCCCAACCATCTGAGACGACGCTGGCGGAGAAGAATTGTCATGCTTTGTATTTTTGCCTGTTGTAGCACCTCATTGTTGGTGACATTGTCCTGCCAGGCGACTCCCAGGATGCACCAGAGACAGCGCATGTGGAAAGCACTCAATCTCCTTTCTTGTCTGGAGTATAGAGTCCAGGATTCACTGGTATAAAGGAGGATGCTTAACACACATGCACGGTACGCATCAATTTTGGTTCCGATGGTCAACTTTCTGTTGTTCCAGACTCACCCCAGGATGAAATTAGTATAAGTTTTACAAAAATAAAGGGTACGGTGGTCGAGTGGCATTCGCGCTTGCCTGGCGTACCGATAGTCACGTGTTCGAATCAATTTGAAGGTAAGGATTTGTTACTGGGGCCACGGATGTCCCTGAGTCCACCCAGTTTCGGATGTTGACCTAATACTATTTAGGGAAACAAAAGCGGCTGGGAAATGCGTGGAACCCTCTTGGCCTTGGCCTGTGATCGCTGCGTCACTTGCCAACAGAACGTCATGGTCTGTGGACTTAACAATAGTCTTCATTGGAGAAGTGTCTGTATATATAAGACAAGACAAGAATAGCTTCTTTTTTAATGCATCTAAATTATAATTTAGAAGATTTAATGTACTAGCCAGTTATATAAATGTTAACTTTCCTTAAATTAATTTTTAAAAATAAAATGCCTTTACAAATCATTATTTTCTAGAAATTACATGTAAATTAAATACATGTAATAGTTTACATCTTAAATTTTAATGTGCAGATCTTTTTTGAATTTTATTCACTCCCTCAAAAATTGAACTGTTCACTGTTCTCATCAATAAATCATTATTGAAAAAACTTATTCAAATTTATAAGATTTATTTTCATTTTGGAAGGTATTAAGTCTCTCAAAACACCTAAAATGCTCTTTTATTAATTTTCATTAATATAAAATGATATTGAACTTTCAAATTTTCACTTCATCTATTTAAAATTCATTCAAATTTGACATATGCTCTAAGTTAGTATTTTGTTGGGTTTTTTTTTGTTTTTTTTTACGGCTATAACTCGTGTATTTCTAGTTTGCATATTTGTTTGTTTGTTTTTTGTTTGTTTGTTTTTTGTTTTTTGTTGTTGTTGTTTTTTTACTGTTTTCCTTAATTGTTTTTGTTGACGTGTTTAATTTACCATTAAGAATGTATATTTGTTTCTTTCTTTGTTTACGTTTGTGATCCTATTACATTTAAAGCAATAGCCATGAAATTTTGATGAGTTGTGCTCACACACGCGTTGTGTTGTCCTTTACATAACACAGTAGCGGCCTTAAGGGATGGCAGGTGGGGCAAAACCCCAGGCCCCGCGCTTAGGGGGGGGGCCGCGTTTCAGACTTGAGACTATATTTTAGTAACAAAAGAGCCGGCAGATATTGCACTACTGAGTTTGCGCAAGAATTGATCTAATCTCATGGGGCCCCGCGGGGTCATTGTTGCACCAGGCCTCGCGCGTATCTAACGCCGCCTCTGACATAACACAACGTTTGTGGTCATGGGCCTTTATAAATATAATTTTAATATTTGCTATCTGGTGGATTGTTATAGCTGGAAGAAGCTGGTTGCACAAAAACTGCATGATCCAAATTAAAATAACCTGGTCAATTAAACTCCAAATATTCACTACCCAATTCAGTTTTTCCTATAAATATATGCGTTTGTTCCGTTTACTGATTTAAAAAAACATTTCGTTATTTCTTTTCTGGCTAATGATGGATAAGAATGAACTATTCTAATTTTGAAATATATATCTCCACAGGTTTTTGCATCAACACCAAACTTAAAAATTAATAAAATATTAAATTTGGGTGCCAGAGTCCATTTTGATTTTGTTTTTCTAAGATGTGCTTTATAAATATAATTTAAAAGATTGTCTGGATTTACAATAATATTAGTATTGAAATATCAATTTTTATAACCGACGTTAACTAAACTCATATTAAGGGCAAACGGGTGATGCGTAGTCCAACCGGGAATGGTAAACACCAGTAATAGGACCCACATTGTGAAGTGAATTGGAAAAGGGAAATTAAAAGAGTGTTTGAGTAATTTGTTTGCGCCATTAAGAATCTTACTTTAAATTGTACTAAAATTTCACTGTAGTGTAACATGCTGTTATTGAGAATTTCATGAATTGTAACACTGAAATACTCACTTCTTCACTACTTTTTATGAATACTTTATGTAATTGTTCATGGGGTCCAGTGCTGCACTTGAATCTTGAGAATGCCTGAAAGAAAGGAAGTGCTGTGTAAACAAGCCACTCGTTAGGAGCAAGTCATGCCCGCCTTGCACAAAGCGATGGACCAATTGCTACACCCCCCCCCCAACCCTGAGTAAACGCTATATTCATTTTCATTAGTTTCTGAGAAATGTAACGTCAATACATCCTGTTGTAGTAAGTCTTTTCTTTACCGGTAATGCTAGCGTTCCAAAAAATTAATCAACCTTTTTCTATATTAACACTGTGATTGGCTCAAATAAGTGAGTTCTAATGATAGTGGGGCTGCAAATCCACACGTTTTTAAAAATAATATAACAATTATAATGATGCTTTAAGATTGATAGAAATTGACTACCCCCTGAAAATGTCGTTGGAGCCGATAAATTAACATACTGCTCAATTTTCTGAAAGCTTTCTCTTTTGTGCCACAGGTGTAAACGAGAACTTAACACTGTACAATTTATTGGATATTCTGCTAACAAATCATGTCTTTACTGTGTACACTCATGAGACTATTTTTACACTGGGATTTTGATCCTTTGTTTATGATAATTATTCTCATGAACTCAATCAGGTGTTTCATTATAATTCCAATAAAAAAATTAGCTCGACACTTATGTCGTGCCAGATGTGCCAGTATAATTTTTTGTATGCGAAAGGTCAACCAATTATGATTTTTTGGTACATCTAAATATGATCAAACGCGCAAAAAACCCTCATAAGTTTGCACTTGATTATATCTCTCATACAGTAGGGATGATAATTAGCCAATTGAAGTTAATAGTTTCTTAGTTTTTATTTATAACCAGAGGCTTAGAAGAGTTTGACGTCTCTTGTGATATTCTGCCTGGTCGTGTGTCCACGAATGAACATTCATTAGTGGGAGCTGCTGACACGTCCTGTTGTTGCTATTGAAACAAGCTTTCAGACATTGTTTACAAAGCTTAGTTTTCCTTTCACGTGTTTCTTACTTTAGGCAATTCGTTCATGATTTTGTATTTCTTATGACAATAACTAAAGTTATAACTAGGTTACTACAAAGAACTCTTGGAAACATTATGAATTCCAAATATAACCCCCTTTCCAGTCCATGGCGGACTATGGGGCATGTGAAGTAGCGTTCACAAGTTTTATTTAGCCACCACTAACGAGCAAGGGATTGTGTGACTAGCACAATGCCCCGGGGGCTTTGCCAGCACCGAGAATAGAACCCATGACCGGCCTCTGTCCCTCTAAGGCTCTAAGGATTGTTGGTCCGTGTGCAAAGAGAAAATATTCGTGACCAAAGTTGCGCAGCATCCATTTTTGTGTGTAAACTTTACACAAATTTCAGCGCGGTAATTCTAAACTGCTGCGCGGCGTCAGTCAGATGTCTGCGCGGTCGCGCAACCACGCAGCTTAAAGGGAACATTGCTCGAGATACGAGTTTAATTCGTTCCTTAACCCTGCTCGTATGTCAATTTGCTCGTATCTCAAAGCAATTTTCCATTGAAATTAATTGAAATACCAATAATCCGTTTCAGACACAAATTTTGCTACCCCTAATTGTTTTTTATAAGTGTTTTGAATAAGAAAAATATATTTTTAAATGACAAATATGGTATAAAAACATAATTAAAGAGAATGTAAAGCAAAAAAAAATATTATTTTGTCATGTGTAGATACATATTTGTATTTTGGTCACTTAAATGTAACTTACACACAACTTAAATGCTACTGTATGCTTAATTATAGTCACTGCTTTTCTCTTCACTGGTCTTTGCCTTTTTCGCCGGATTAAAAAAAACTTTACAAGGAGGTTTGTTTCTTCCCCCCTTTTAGAATGCTGCGGAAATAAGTTAGGCAAGTGCCATTAAATATTTCCGATGCACGCCCAGTTGCAACTTTTTCGGGGTGTTTCTTTTCCACTAACTGTGAAACTCTCTCCCACATTCCCAAGATCTCTTTTACCTCACTTGTAGAGATAACCTCCTCTACCTCTGGCTCTTCCTCAAAATCAATTTCTTGCAGAACCCTTGAATGCTGCTGAGACTGTAACTCGTGTAATTCCTCGGTCGTCAGTTCCTGAGAGTGTCTCGTATCTCAAATTTCGCTCGTATTTCAAAACAAAACTTCGCTCGCTCGACAGCTCGTATCTCAAATAACTCGTATGTTAGGGCACTCGTATGTCAAGGTACCAATGTATTAGCTATTAGTTAGCCAATGCGTTTCAAATATTATATAGTTTTATTTAAAGGTTAAACACCTTAAATTTGAAAATTTCAAAACGGTGTGCGCTTGATGGTAATCGATTTAAAGGGATGTGAGGACGAAAATTAATATTTCTGTTTTCAAAGAGACAATAGCAAAATGGTTTTGTGCTTGTCATTTCTGTTTTTAAATGATTTGTGCTTGTCATAGTTTGACAAACTAAATGAAGCTTAGGTGTAGATACAATGAGTCAAGAGCAAATATTTATGCAGTTTTAAAAATAATTATATAATTTAACCTGTATTTTTGAGTTGTTGATGATGTTTTTTTTACATTTTTATCAACCTTACTAAACTTGCTGATGTATAGTTTTTATACATCAAGATTGAATTTTTAAGTAATCCTAAGTTGAAATTATTCCATTTTTTTATTTGTCCACATCCGTCTTAGTTGTAAATTAAAAAAACGTGTCAATACAGCCTTAAATAAATGATTTTTTCATCAACTTTTATGGGTTTTTTTAAAATATATATATTGAAATTAACATAAATAAATTATGTATTTTGTTTTTGTATTACGTTGCAATATTTTACGATATGCAAGTAACAAGCCCAGCTTCGTCGCAAATGCATATCGATATCTTGCCCGCCTGGCTATTGGTGGTAGTCGAGATCTCAAATCGTATTTAAGCCATCACCCTGTCCTTCACGATTCGCGGCGACGATTCAACAATGTAACCAATCTCACCCGCCATCTTTTCTTTTTTTCTCTCTTATATGCCTTACTTGCATCCTTCATAAAATAGAGATTAAATATTTTGTTTGCCACATTTATTTGTTTATTTCCAGTAACACTCTTTCCGCATTAACACTATTTTCAACAATATTGCATTTAACTCTCATACTCATACTCATAACACGGGAATTAAAAGCTCATAAAATACTTGATATTCTTAGACAATGTGTCTCATTTGTTGACTGCACCATTCGAAGGTACATCGTGAACGCGTCACTCAGCCCTCTAACATCATGGGGCACGAAATTGTGTCTAGTAGATAATTAAAAGATAAGTTTTTCCCTAATTGCCTTTTGTTTTACAATTAAGAGAAAAATTTCAAGCCTCTCGAAGGGTGCCATCTTTCCTAACGCTTCTTTGTTAGGAGAGAAACTGTTGCTCTCTCAATTGTTTAAACTAATTCCGGAAGAAGACCATCCACGGTACCGTCCACCACATTTTGTACCGATGTGTTGATAATTGGCTTGTTTCTATATTTATTCACAGTATTTCGATTATTGAAAATTTTCTGTATTACAATAAATGTTGGTGCTATGGTGATTTAAAGAGTGTATACTCTTCCACCCAGAAAAGTGTCAACTGTTTAGAGTAACAAAGAAAAAGAAACAAATAATAAATTCAAAATTTTTCATTCATGGAAAAGAACTAACCCAATCTAAAGATGCAAAACACTTAGGAGTAATAATAAATGAGAAACTATCATGTAATCTCCATGTCAATGATGTTATTAAAAATCAAACAAAACCTTAGTCTTTTTAAAAAGAAACTTTTACAGATGTAATTGATGTAAAAAGAATATAAAACTTAAATGCTACCTCACTTTGGAGAGACCTATACTTGAATGTGCATCTTCTGTATGGGACCCATCAGCCAAAGAAAACATTGATAAACTAGAACAAATTCAAAAAAGAGCTGCCATGCCTTACTCATTACTGGAGAATATTCAAAACTTACAAGAATAACACCATTATTTAAATCATTAAACACTTGAAACACTAGATGATATAAGAACCAAAATTATAGTAGTAATAACACATAAAGCAATCAATTCTAATTTAGAAATACAACACAAAGATAGCTTATTACAACTCTCAGATAGACATAAGACATAAGGATAAAAACACCTTCCTTAGTCCGTACGCAAGAATAAACTCATACACATTTTCGTTTTAAATTTCCCGTCCGGAATTCGGGCGTGGAATGGATTGTCTGAAGAAACCAGGAAACCCAACAATTTATCAACATTTAAAACTCTAGTAAGAATGCAGGACTAGACACAAACCATAGATAAGCGTAGGACGCAATAATCTTCTGTATAAAAGGAGCGTCTGTAACAGATAAGATAAGATAAAATAATGATTTTACTTACTTTTTACATGTCTAATTATACAATTTAGAGTTTAGAGCGTAGCTAAGGGGCCGTCCATAAAGTACGTCACGCTATTTTTTACCATTTTTAACTCTACCCCTCCTCCCTGTCACAAACTGTCACAAATCTTGGAACCCCCCCCCCTCTAAAGTATGTCACACTTCGAAAAAAATTGTGTTTTTTTATTAACAAAATAATTAAAATTTAATATAAAACACCGTGACGTCACACATTGCCTGACCCCCCTCCCCTCTGTCACAAACTGTCACACTTTCTTACACCCCCTCCCCCCCCTCTGGAGCGTAACGTACTTTATGGACGGCCCCTAAGCTAAATGTGTGCCGCTCGAGGCGGACCACCCCCACCACCCTCCTAGCTGCTACGCCACTGGCGTTGGCATTAGTCCAAGTTTAGAAAATTCATAGGTGTAAAGCTTATAATAATAATGGAAAATATTGTATCATACTTTGTAAAGAAATTGAATCTGATATTAATCTTCCTCTCTGAGTCGATCTAATCAAACAATGGGACAAGTGTACCCTTAAGATTTTACAAAGCTAATTTTAACGGGTTTACAAGAATCTATTTAAAGATTTATTGGAAATTTCCTTTTATTTTTTGTTTTCTCTTGCATTAGGCATTAACGTAGCAACGAACCCTAAGTAACTAAGTATCTACTTTCGAATATAGGACTTAAGTGTTTCATATTACTGTGATTAATTTGTTTCCTTTTGTTAACCAACATTATGAATAATCAACAACATTCTCTTAAAATTGTGAAAACGGAAACAGTCAGCCCCAAAAATGTGTCTTTAGTCGTTTTAATGTATATCCTTATTATTACTGTTCCGGCGATTTGGCTTTGGTTTAATCGATATGAAGTATATCATGGGGAAGAAAAGCTCAAGCTACTTTACGACGCAGAACAAATGCAACAGGCCCCAATGCCTTTTTCCAGCTCATGGGGAGAGCCTGTATATCAACTGCAGACATACCGACCAAATGTTTGGGATAATGAAACTTTTCACGGGATTTTACTGACAATGTACACTTGGATTAAACTTTGGTGGATATTGTTAAGTCTCTACGAATGGCTCTTACATTACCTTTACAAGTATACACAGGGAAATGACGACGTCATATTAAAAGGGTGGTTCATATTTTTCGTCTTCAGTTTCATATTTTCTTTACTCATTACTTTTAGCATTGACACAATATTCAGCATAGCCTACTTGACTTTGAAAAGGATTTTTATAGACTGGCTAGACAGAAGCGTTGTAGATACTACATCCTATTTTAGAATGTTTTACCACAAAAAGGATACATTTGGACATCCCTTTACCTTTGGCTGGAATGCTCCCTTCTTTCTTATCAGGGAATATAGATATTTAAAAGAAGACGTTCAGTTTGAGTGTTTGTATTCCGTGGAATCTGAAACACTTCACAACGTTATTTATAAAAGTTCGTGGTGGAAAAAAAATGGTGTACCTATTGTCGCTGACAACAGAATTTTCGTTAACGTTAGCATCACTCCGAAAGAACCATCTGTACAGTTTTTCTCACCGCAAAAATTCATTATACATTCAACGTTAACAATCATTTTAGTTAAAGAGGAGGATTTTGGAACCTACACATGTGACTACTACAACCCAATGATGGCCATTGTTGAGCCTTCCATTCTCGTAGATCGAGAATCGGAAAAAGCCCCTCCAAAGCCGAAACAAACGGCCCAACAACAGCCGCAACCAATGTCACCTCATCCACATTGCGGGTGTAAGCCATCTTCGACAAGTCTTCATGCTCACGATAAAACATGCTTTGCTGAATTTGAACTAATGAAATTTCCTGAAAAAGAACACATAATAAGTATACAAATAAGCCCAGGTGGAATTATATACGATCAAGCTTTTTATTGGACAGTAGCTCCAGAAGATGAAATCCATGTGGATATTGCTGCAGATGAGTTAAATGATTTTCAAAAAAGCCCCGAATGTTGTTCCATATTTATCAAATTATACTGGCTTTTCTTTAAAGGCGGATTCTTTTACGATATGCCATTTTCAAGGCTTTTTAAAAGCAATAATTTCATCCATGTCACACATTGGAAGTGCGTTTGTCATTCATCGTATGGTTTTCACAACTACACGTTTCTCAGAAATTACTTTAACTCCGATACTGATGCTTGGGAAGTAATGGAAATAGAATTCCCCATAAAACTTTTTTTGGAGGCAACAAATCACAACACTGTAGCCCTAGCTGATAGTCTTCCATTTTGTATGAATGGAAATAATGACACGACCATATGCAGGGCCCTGGACATTTTGCTAAGAAATTCGGTTTATACCATGTATACATATGATCTAGTTATTACTATCTTCATTTTTGTTGTATACTTTCTTTGTAGTAAATTTTTGGATTCATTCAAATATTCCATAACGATTCCTTTGAGGCGAATTTCCATGCATATTTTTACACCCCTGCCAGGATATTTTGATACAATAAAAGGACAGCCCCTAAGGATTGCAAGAAAAATAAAGAATAACATGCAGCCACCAAGTGACAAGTATGATATATATATTTCTTACAGTGACGCAGATGAATATGCCACACATGTTGCAGAGTATATGAGATCTCTTTTCCTTGACACTGGACTCAAAGTTTTTGACCCAAACTACGATATTTTGCCTGGCCAAATGACAAATTCATCAATTTGTACCGCAATAGAAAGCAGCCATCGATTCATCATTCTGGCATCGCAGGCCTATCTAGAAGATCGTCGAACAACAATGGAGTTTAGTTGTATTGGGGATTTAATAGTAAGTCAGCAGACGAAGCCTAAAGATCGCCTGCTTGTCATACTTCTAGAGGAATGTGCTATCCGAGGTTTACCTCGAGCGGCGTGCATTCGAGTACCGCATTACATGAAAGACAACTTCCAACTTGACGAGGCTTCAGCGAGTAGAGTGAAAGAGTGGGACCTGCAGACCCGTCCATGGGATGCCCTCAAGGAGTCCCAGTGGCACAGATTTATTACAAAGCTCCGTCTTTGTGGATTTGGATGGAAATCGTTAATAGTTCTTGGTTCTCTCATCTTAATAGCTTTGCGTTCATCAGTTTTCGTTTCTTATGAAGAAACATCAAGTTACTTGGACGATCTCATGGAAAATGATTTTATTTAATACACCCATTTTTAAAGCATATTTTATTTCAATAATTCTTAGTAGATTATAATGCTTGTTACTTTTCCATTCATCTCCACTTACTTTTTATGCACTTGCATTCATCACTTAGAAAAAAGTGTTACTGATTTGGTTAGAAACTTAAAATTATTACTTAAATAAATGAATAATTTTTTTTAATGTGTTCCCTGCAAATGTATGTTCTCCACAGAGTAAATTTTATACTTTTAGCATTAAATTAATCATAAAACAAAACTGTTTTTTTTAAAATAAAAAGAGCATTTCCTAAAGCAAAATTTCTCTTGATCTTTTCATTCTTTGATTTTTCAAATCCATTTTCAGAGAAACAAGAAAAAATTATGTAATCAATTATTAACAGCTATTATCTATGAGGCGTTAACGAGTTACATTAACTTAACATTGACTTAAAAGATCTACACATAATCCTATTCAGATCATTTTTAGACACTTGTCATGCTTGTAAAACTCACCAGTAGCATTTTCGGGGGAGGGGAGCTAACGACGCTCCCCCAAATCCCCGAGTCATGTGAGCTGGACCTAGAGTCTGGGGTTGGGGGGGGGCGTAAAGCACACATAAACTTGTATATTTTTGGGTAACGGGCAAAAGAAGTCGCCTGACGTGAGAGAACCAACTGGAGCTGCGGTTACATCACAAATGCTTTGATGTCAACATCAAACGAAGCAGGGTAACAATTTCATACGTTATCTTGGGGGTTCTAAAACTTAAGGATTATAATTAGATTTAATTTTCGTGTCTTGATAGCTTACGCCAACCAGCTTCTGATGTCCTACCGACCGGCACATTGAGAAGCACTGATTTAAAAAATAAAAAAAAATTAAAAAGTCATTAAATAAATTGTAAGCGACCAAATATTTCGGTGGAAGTTTTATTTAAAGTTACCCTTTTGATGTGACGTCACATTTCTTCAACCCCCCCCTCCCTCCCCCTCGTCACACATCGTCACAAAAGTGTGACCCCCCCTCCCCCCCCCTAGGTGCGTGACGTCATTTATGGACGGCCCCTATATATATATATATATATATATATATATATATATATATATATATATATATATATATATATATATATATATAAATATTACACTTTCATTATTGTCTGGATTTACATTAATATTAGTATTGGATTATCAATTTTTATAACTGACGTTAACTGAACTCATAATAAAATAAAGGTAAACGGGTGATGCGTAGTCCAACCGGGGTTGGTAAACATTAGTAATAGGACCCACATTGTGAAGGGAATTGGAAAAGGGAAATTAAAAGAGTGTTTAAGTAATTTGATTGCGCCATTAAGAATCTTACTTTAAATTTTCAGAAGAAAAAAGAAACGTCCATACATTATGATGCATTCAGTCTTACCTTTAAGGGTAATAATAGCGTTCAGAAAAATTAATCAGCCTTTTTCTAAAACACTGTTGTTGACTCAAAATAAGTGAGTTCTAATGATAGTGGGGCTGCAAATCCACATGTTTTTAAAAATAATATAACAACAATTATAATGATGCTTTAAGATTGATAGAAATTGACTTCCCCCTGACACTGTCGTTGGAGCCAATAAATTAACATACTTCTCCCTTTTCTGACAGCTTTCCCTTTTGTACTACAGGTGTAAACGAGACTTAAACACTGTGCAATTTATTGGATATTGTGCTAACAAATCCTGTCTTTAATGTGTAAACTCATGAGGCTATTTTTACACTGGGATTTTGTTCATTTGTTTTATGATAATTATTCTCATAAAGTCAATCAGGTGTTTTGTTATAATTCCAATAAAAAGATTCACCCGACACTTATATCGTGCCAGATGTGTCAGTATATTTTTTTATGCGAAAGGTCAACCAATTATGATTTTGAGGGCATCTAAATGTGATCAAACGCACACGAAAAAAAAACTCTTAAGTTTGCACTTTATATTTTATCTCTCATACAATATGGATGACAATTAGCCAATTGAAGTTAGTTGTTTCCTAAGTTTTTTAAAAATTTATAACCAGATGCTTAGAAGAGTTTGACGTCTCTTGTGATATTCTGCCTGGTCGTTTGTCAGGCAATGCAATAATCAAAGCCATAGAGGACAGCCGACGATTTGTCGTTCTCGCATCCAAGGATATTTGATGATCGTCAAGTGAAAATGGAGTTCAGTTGTAATTGTATACGAGTTGTGCTGGTCCACCAAAACACCAGTCCTAAACTTCGCCAACTTGTAATTCTTCGTGAAGACTGTGACGTCTGGTGTCTGCACCGCGTGGCGTGCATTTGTGTGCCCTATAGTACATGAAGAAATACACTCAGCTGGATGAACATTCATTCATGCGCAACAAGGGGTGGGAGCTGCTGACACGTCCTGTTGTTGCTGTTGAAATAAGCTTTCAGACATTGCTTAGTTTGAGTGGATTTAGTTGGAATTATTTCTTTCCTTTCACGTGTTTCTTACTTTAGGCGATTCGTTCATCGTCTTTTTATTTCTTATGATAATATCTTAAGTTACTGCAAAGAGCTCTTGGAAACAGTCCAAATATATCGTTTATAAATTAATATAAAATGTATGTAGTACTTCCTTCATTAAAGATTAGAAGTATTAGCTCATTAACCAATTTCGTTTCAAATATTCTATAGTTTTATTTAAAGGTTAAACACCTGAAATTTTTAATTTCAAAACGGTGTATGCTTGATGGTAATCGTTTAAGGGGATGTAGGAGCGAAAATTAATATTTCTGTTTTCAAAGAGAAAATAGCAAAATGGTTTGGTGCTTGTCATTTCTGTTTTTAAATGATTTGTGCTTGTCATAGTTTGACAAACTAAATGAAGCTTTGGGGGACGCGGTGGTCGAGTGGCAGCGCACTGGACTGTCGTACCGATGGTCACAGGTTCGAATCCGTGTGAAGGCAAGGGTTTGTTCCCGGGGCCTATGGCGTCCCTGAGTCGCCCCGCTCCGAATGTAGTTAGGCACTACATGTAGTTAGGCGGCTGGGTAATGCGTGGAACCCACAAAGCCGTGGCCTGTGAATGCAGCATCTCTTGCCAACAGATCATCGGTCATGGTCTGTGGACGCAACTATCTTCTGCATAGAATAAGAAGAAGAAGAAGCTTGGGTGTAGATACAATGAGTCAAGAGCAAATATTTATGCAGTTTTAAAAATAATTATATAATTTAACCTGTATTATTGAGTTGTTGATGTTGTTTTTTTTACATTTCTATAAACCTTACTAAACTTGCTGATGTATAGTTTTTATACATCAAGATTGACTTTTAAAGTAATCCTAAAAATTATTCCATATTTTTATTTGTCCACATCCGTCTTAGTTGTAAATTTAAAATGTGTCAATACAGCCTTAAATAAATTATGTTTTCATAAACTTTTATGATTTTGTAAAAAGTATATATTGAAATTAACATAAATAAATTATGTCCTGTTTTTTTGTATTACGTTGCAATATTTTACGATATGCAAGTAACAAGCCCTGCTTCGTCGCAACTGCGTATCGATATCATGCCCGCCTGGCTATTGGTGGTAGTCGAGATCTCAAATCGTATTTCAGCCATCACCCTGTCCTTCACGATTCGCTGCGACGATTCAACAATGTAACCAATCTCACCCGACATCTTTTCTTTTTTTTTCTCTCTTATATGCCTTACTTGCATCCTTCATAATATAGAGATGAAATATTTTGTTTGCCACATTTTTTTTGTTTATTTCCGGTAACACTCTTTCCGCATTAACACTATTTTCAACACTCCATAACTATTGGATTAAACGCTCATAACACGGGAATTAAACGCTCATAAAATACTTGATATTCTTAGACAATGTGTCTCATTTGTTGACTGAACCATTCGAAGGTACATCGTGAACACGTCACTCAGCCCTCTAACATCATGGGGCGCAAAAATTTTGTCTGGTAGATAATAAAAAATTAAGTTTTTCCCTAATTGCCTTTTGTCTTACAATTAAGAGAAAAAATGTCAAACTTCTCCAATGGTGCCATCTTTCCTAACGCTTCTTTGTTAGGAGAGAAACTGTTGCTCTCTCACTTGTTTAAACTAATTCCCGAAGAAGAACGTCCACAGTACCGTCCACCACATTTTGTACCGATGTAGGGCCTATTGATAATTGGCTGGTTTCTACATTTATTCACAGTATTTTGATTATTGAAAATTGTCTGTATTACAATAAATGTTGGTGCTATGGTCATTTAAAGAGTGTATACTCTTCCACCCAGAAAAGTGTCAACTGTTTAGAGTAGCAAAGAAAAATGAAACAAATAAATTCAAAATTTTTCATTCATGGAAAAGAACTAACCCAAACTAAAGATGCAAAACACTTAGGAGTAATAATAAATGAGAAACTATCATGTAATCTCCATGTCAATGAAGTTATTAAAAATCAAACAAAACCTTAGTCTTTATAAAAAGAAACTTTTACAGATGTAATTGATGTAAAAGGATATAAAACATAAATGCTACCTCACTTTGGAGAGACTGGTTCTTGAATATGCATCTTCTGTATGGGACCCAAGGAGGTTTGATTAGCTAATCAAACCTCCTTGATGGGACCCATCAACCAAAGAAAACATTGATAAACTAGAACAAATTCAAAAAAGAGCTGCCATGCCATACTCATTACTGTAGAATATTCAAAACTGACAAGAATAACACCATTATTAAATCATTAAACACTTGAAACACTAGAGGATATAAGAACCAAAATTATAGTAGTAATAATACATAAAGCAATCAATTCTAATTTAGAAATACGACACAAAGATAACTTAATACAACTCTCAGATAGATATAAGACATAAGGATAAAAAAACACCTTCCTTAGTCCGTACGCAAGAACAAACACATACACATTTTCGTTTTTCCCGTCCGGAATTCGGGCGTGGAATGGATTGTCTGAAGAAACCAGGAAAACCAAAACTTTTTCAACATTTAAAACTCTAGTAAGTATGCAGGCGCAGGACTAAACACAAACCATAGATAAGTGTAGGACGCAATAATCTTCTGTATAAAAGGAGTGTCTGTAACAGATAAGATAAGATAAAATAATGATTTTGCTTACTTACATGTTAATGGTACAATTTAGAGTTTAGAGCGTAGCTAAGCTATTGCTGCTAGATCTAACTCAAATCACTTTAATCACACAATTCACACTCACACATTCTTTTGGATAAAAGCCTATCACTATAAACTATAAATATAAAGCATCAACAACAACAATTTTAATTATTAGGTTTTGTCTCTAAACCAAAAAATCTAAATCCAAACACTAAATATTACTTCCTAAATCATTTGGCCAAAACCTTAAACATGCTATTTTACAAATGGTTATTTTTCCATTTTCTAAAGATGATAAATGTGCGTTTGTTAATTTGACTTGAAATGTCACTCTTCAGCTTAGAAGGCAAGCACTTTACTCATTGGACAATCCATTAATTTTTAATAGGAAAAATTAAGTTCAATTTACATCGCAGACAGATGAATAAACTCACAAATGATTGTGGCTAATCTCTTCAAGTACTGGAAAAGTAGTAGTGGGACAACAAAATCTATCAAAACTTTCTTAATTGTTTGCAAAGGTAGAGTGAGCTATGATTCAAGATAGTGACTTCAATCGAAAGGTAAGTGTAAAGTAATAAAGTAGTTCAAGATTATTTTATTTTGAAAAATACAATCATTTTAAAACGTTTTTTTTCCCTTTAAATAAATTTTCATGAGAATTTTGAATCTGTGCAAAATTTCAAACCTCTATTACTCTATTTAATCGTGAAGTGACTAACACGATTCATAATCATAGCAAGACAAAATGAAAGACTGGCCAGTGAGTCAGTGAGTGGAATATAAATATAAGTATAAGAGTAAAGAGAATATAAATATAAGGGTAATTTCTTATTTCAGCTCATTTTATTTTCCATGTAGTTTAAAACCTAAATATTTTATTTTGTTTCAACTAAATGTGTTGAGGGAGAAAAAACCTGCTCGCTGCTAGTAATCCCTTATTTCAGCACATTTTATATTTCAAGTCATCAAAAAAAACATTTTTTCAAACTCAAACTTATTTCATTAATTATTATTATGAAATCTATTTTAAAATTTAAACATAATTTTTTTTGTTGAAATAAAATTACTATTTTACGATTTGTACGAAGTAAAAATTTGTATATTTCACTATCTTCTGTGACTATATTTCACTATCTTCCATTGTTATTGGAAGTCTGCTTTTAAAAGCCTTTTTTCTAAGTTAAAAACCCCTTTAAACTCAACAAAACACACGAAAAACTAATTGTAAAGAATTTTAAAAAAAATTTATTTCTGATTTAAGTGTTTAAATTAGTAAAAGTAAGTTATTTTATTTATTTTGTTCTAAAAATTTAAAATGCGCTGAAATAAGGGATTACCGTCTGAGGCAATACCTTCTGATCTGAACTAAGTTTAATAATTTGACATTTTCGTCTTGAAGTCAGTTTCAGTCAGGGGTTATTCAGAATTACGGTTACAATAGTGTCAATAGCCTATCTACATCAAAGTAAAATTCTCAAACTGAGCTTTTATGAAATGTGCACAGGAGGGTTGAGGTCATGTTAATGGTAATATTAACACGATCATTCAATAAAAGTTTAATTACATAAAAATTAATCCTTTAGATTCAAGTATACAAGATTATTACGATGTGATTCGAATGTGATTACGAGAAAATAGAAAACCAAAATGTTTGTCATATTTGCTATATTTTAAAAGTGTGCTATGTTAATGGTAATTAATATTATGTTGTGCGGCTGACTTCTAGTATAACTTATTTGAATTAAAAGAAATTTAAATACATTTTTAAAAAAATTATTTACTATTTAATTCGAAATGGAGGTTTTTTTCATTCCTTATTTATTATTTGGAAAAAAATCCAGGTTTTTATTCAGTTATGAGGACCAAAAGCTCGTTGTCGTTGCACCTGTGCCATTGCGCCTATCTACCGACTTCCACTTTGAGGAATAATAATACACTGGTTACGTAATTTCGGAAATCCACGAGGGAAAACCCATAAATAAATCTGAAACTAAGAGACAGCCTTTTTTACCACGTTTTTATTAACTCGCTTTCGTTGGGCATTGTCCAAGATTTTTTCAAATCTGCCAACGTAAAATTGAACCACTTCTGATGGTCCTAGAGATCTGAAAATTTTACCACAGATAGATCTTGGATGACAATGCATTGTATCAAATTTCAGATCGATCAAGTGTACCGTTATTAAATTATTGAACTTTTAAGTTTATCTATAGTCTATATAAAAGCATCTGTACCATCGGCTTTTGTTGACATCTGTGAGTTCGCCCCGTGACCACATCACAATGTTTTAAAAAGTTTTGCGGGCGCTTGTGAGGTGTTTGGTAAAATAAATAGAGGTAAAAAAATATTTTTAAAAACCAGGTTGTTATAAGTGGACTAAAAAGAATAAAATAAATAGAAGTAAAAAAAAGATTTTTAAAAACCACGTTTTTATAAGCGGACTAAAAAGAAGAAAATAATTTAAAACTTATTAGTTCAAGTACTTCGATTTAATATGACTAAAAACGTGGGGTGGGTGTTTGGTATAAAAATTAAAGATTTCTAATTTAGAAGGCAAAAGAGAGATCTATAAGTGAGAGAATGAGTGAACCCCATATGTTAAACCTCATAAGCGCCCGCCCCACGTTTTTAGTCATATTAAATTAAATTACTTGAACTAATAAGTTTTAAAATTATTTTCTTCTTTTTAGTCCGCTTATAAAAACGTGGTTTTTAAAAATCTTTTTTTTTACTGCTATTTATTTTATTACTGTTATGAGTTCAAAACTTGTAAGGTATCAATATCAAATGTGAACAAAATATTTTTTCATGAGTAAATAATCAGGATTGTGGTTTGAGGCATCGTGTAAACAACAGGTCAAATTAAATTTAGAATCAACGTTTAGTTCATTGTGAAAGGGTGGTCCCTTTAGAGTATTTTAGAGGTTAGACTATAACTAGTATAAGTAAAGATTAGTAAAGAAATCATAACAGTAACAGAACAATAATAAAATAAAATAAAATCATTTTTGAGTGTATTTTAAAAACAAAATCATTTGGCCTTGTATCAAAACTTTGTACTTACATGTTTTTTAAATTCAAAGCGGTAAGTTAAAAATTTTTGTGTGTTTAATTATCATTTGCTAAAAATAGTTATTATGTAAACTTTTCTAAAATCAATCCTACAATGATCTTGTTACCCAAAAGTGAACTTAATTAAGTGTATGAAAAATTTGATGACCGAATTAATGACGAAATGAAGTAAAAGTAATCAAGGAGGCAAAGACAAAAAGACAATTTAGCTTCTTTCTGAATCGTTTAAAGTAAATAATATAAATTTCACATCACATATGATATTTTATAACTTTTAGTAAGAACAGCTTGAATTGAAGTTTCCGATATGAAATATGACAGAAATTATCTTAAAATTTAACTCACTTCTTCTATGACAACTCTCAACAGGTGACTCTGCCACTATGAGTCTGAATTGAATCACAGTTTGAGCAAGTCCAAAGATTTCACATTGTGTTCCATACAACTGATACCCACCTACCCCAATGATTTTGGAGTTTTAAATTTCTGTGGTTTCTCAAGTTATTATAATACATGTATGCTTGACAATCAAGCTGAGGGACAGATCAAAATCAAGGATGCAATCTTCTGAGGAACAAATCAAATCAATGATGCAATCTTCCGAGGGACAGATCGAATCAAGGATGCAATCTTCTGAGGGACAGATTAAATTAAGGATTCAATCTTCTGAGGGACAGATCGAATCAAGGATGCAATCTTCTGAGGGACAGATCAAGTTAAGGATGCAATCTTCTGAGGGACAGATCGAGTCAAGGATGCAATCTTCTGAGGGACAGATCGAATCAATGATGCAATTTTCTGATAAACAGATCAAATCAAGGATGCAATCTTCTGAGGGACAGATCGAATCAAGGATGCAATCTTCTGAGGGACAGATCGAATCAAGGATGCAATCTTCTGAGTGAAAGATCAAATTAAGGATGCAATCTTCTGATCGACGAATTCCTTGCATCATCAGTAACGTAAAACGTCCTACATACTCTCATGCTTTTCTCAGCTACGTCTTACAAGTCGTTGCGCTGCTGGCATTAAAGTCAGTTTACAAGTCAAATTTCCATCAAACGAACACTTAGTCACAACTTTTTTTGTATTTTTTCTCAGCTACGTCTTACAAGTCGTTGCGCTGCTGGCATTAAAGTCAGTTTACAAGTCAAATTTCCATCAAACGAACACTTAGTCACAACTTTTTTGTATTATTACGCCACCTCCATGTCACATGGCAAACTGTTACAAATTAAAGTTCAAAGTTCATTAGCGTAGGAATGTTTATATTGACTACGGTGTATTATTAATTAATAACATCGGTCGTGATCAACCAAATTTTTATCTTATCGTGTATAAAAACATGTCAAAACAATGACATATAAGATTAATTACAAAGTAGGACCACATTTCATTTAAAATAGTATAAATTATAAATTAAGCTTTAAAGTAAGCATAATTTTTTTTAATTAAAGTAATAAAAATAAAGAATAAAATAAAGACTTCACCTTTAAGTGAATGTGTAGTATGAGTATGACTATGACTCATATTTAAGAATGAGTTTATCTGAATTATTACAGTGCAAACAAAATTGAAAAGATTAACTGTTTAAACATACCTTATATATACTACTATGAATATGGAGTCTGTGTCATCGTTTGTAGAAATTACACCAAAAAATAGCGTTATTCGGAATCTTTGCACTACAACTAATAATAATGATGTTATAAAATAGATAAGGGTACGTTTAAAAAAAAATATTTTGCACCTCCTTGGTCATTAAACACAGGAAAGTAAAATAAAAACCTTGCCAAGAATCTAGATCTAGAATTATAAATTATATTCAATGATTTCAACTCTTATCAAATTTTATTTAGCCTAAGCTTATTGCAATTAGTTAATGAGGCCTATACCTATATATTTACATTAATTTATTCCATACATACATTACATGTAATTACTTATATATGGGCATTGCTGTATTAGTATAATAGTTTATATTAATAATATTAATATTATTATTATATTATGTCAGGCCTATACACTCAACTATATATGTACATCTGTTTTTTTATTATTATTGAATTAAATTAATATTTCTGTTTGTATTTGGTGCATGTATTAGAAAAACAACAATCCATGTAAATTATTGTAAAAACAGAAACCTAGAGCTACTATGAATCACCTTTTTTAAAGACCCATTGCAAATAAACCAATTTTTTACTTTTTAATAAATATTTTAAAATATAAAAAAAAGCAAATCTACTATTACTATTAGTATTAGACACATCACTATCACTTGCAATGTTATTGTTATACAAACAATGTAATCGTATTCTTTTCAAATGTAACAAAACTTATAAGAAAATGTAACTGTCCTATTAACTAAGACTTATTCTATAAAATTTCAATTCATTTGCGATTGTACTATACACATATTACAAAATACTCTGACCATTATGATCCATATGCACTTGAAATTTTATTTGATGTGAGTGATGTGTATTATAAACTCCAAAAAAAATGTTATCAAACAAAAAATAACAAATGTATAATTAAATAACATAAAAAAACAAATAGCTATTTATTACAGTTTAAGGCAACATGACCTAATGTATTTTATTTACATATACATAAATTAATTGTCTTTAAAACATCACAGAAAATTAATTTAATCATAAGATGTATTGGGATTTTTTTATAAATAAGAACCATATTATTTTTTTCATGACAAAAATGAAAGATATTAAGTTAATAATACACGTATTTTTCTTTTTAAATTTTAGAAAGTGGCAGATTGTCACAATTTATTGCTAAAAGCCAAATGTCGGGGGTATGAGAATCACTGTGAGTGAATGCTTGGTGACTGGAGTGAACACTAGTCATTAATATAATGTTTTAGTGAACTGTTGATCACATGGGTGTGTGACCAGAGGACACGCCAGGGTCAGTTGAGGGGAGTTGGGACCAGTTGTGTAGTTCAGACCGGTCTGACGAGACCGGGTAGCTGCAGAGTTGCAGTAAGACAGAGTTGAGGTTTTAATGTCGCCCAGAAGCGGTCGTGTCGGACCGAGGGGACGTAGAGATTCTTTGTATATATGGGGCTTTAAAGCTGATACTCGAGCATGGGCCCAGGAGCGGTCGCGTCGGACCGAGGGCCATGCTTGTGAAGTAACTACAGTGTCGAGTTGGTGTACAGCCAGTTGATTATAAAGATATATTTGCTGTCCAGGCAGGACAGCCAGTGTGTACAGTGTAATAAACAGTTGAAGTATATATCCTTGTGTCCTTTATTAGTGTCATGTATGCAAGGCAATAATCACTATAACATTGAGAGCTAACACCAAATCCCATAATGAAAACATTAGGGCTGCGGAAATTAACTATTAATTTCTCAATTAAGCGTTAAAAATTTGTATCGATTAATTATTTTAATCGATAAAAATTCAATTAAAATTAAAGAAAATATTTATATTATTTTTTTTTAAATTTTATTAATAAATAATTATCTATTAATAATTAAAAATAATTTATATATTTTTTTAAGTACAAACTTCTCACGCGTAATATTATATTTTATTTTAATAATTTATGTGGACCGGCAGACGTCAACTAAAAAATGGCTGACAGCATCAGCGCAGTTAAATTTAAACATATAACTGGAAAGTTGAGCAAAAATTTTGTTTTTAACCTAACTGCGGAAGGCAAAGTCAAGATGGTGAAAAAGTTTACTGTGTTAACTGCCATAAACAATTCTCTTTTAAAGGATCAAATACATCGCTGACGTACGACCTTCAGCACAAACATCCGATCAAGTATCAACACATTGTCAAAAAATTTAGTTCAAAATATTCTTAATTTTCAATGTCCGGGAGAAATGTTCAGTTTAATGACGTCATAACTTTCTATTTTTGGGTGTAATCAAAATTATCGATTAATTAATCAATAATTTTTCAAAATTTAACGATTAAATTTAAATTAATCAATAACAGCCCTAGAAAACATATATATGTTTATGAAATATTGCACTTAGTGGCTTTCACTTTCTTACAAATACATTGGTTTTCAAGTCCCAAACACTTTCACACTTATATTTATATGTAGAAACAAGATTATTCACATTAATTCATTGTCAAATGTTAATGAAGGACACAATTTTTTTAAAAAGATTTTACAACTACATTTGTTTCTAGATGCTCATATCTAATGTATCATCAACCTTATTTAATAATAGCACCTATTTAAACAAGACATTTATTATAGTTTAATTTAAATACTTTTAGTTATTGATTACTTTTTTCCCTTTCAAATTGATTGGATTTAATAAAAACGCTTTATTTATTAAATATTTATCTTTTATTTGGTCTAATCAATTCTCTGCAAATTGGAAACAAATGTTATATATAGCCCTCCTCTATTTTAGTGCGTGAGCGTTTATATCCTAAGCTTTCAGCAATGCTATATCAGTCTAGCAGTGATGGCTTGTAAATTTTCGTTATAGGTAGGGAACAAAAATGCCTCAACATACATCCATTTGATACAACCACATGTAAAGCAGTCACCCATTTTTGTTGAGTTTAAAAGTTGTACATGTAACAACATATTATTGTTATATTATTGTTATACTATTTTAAAGCATAAGAGAAAAAAAAATGTAGAAGATAATCAATAAGGTAATTGCAAAATTGCTCTGCAAATTGGCATATTACAGGCATGGAGAATACAAGTTTTGAGTTTTTACTATTTAATAGAAGAATCATCTATACTTGCACCTGGTGATTTTTTAAATATTTACAAATTCTGTGAAATTTTTATTGATACAAACTTCAGATGGTTGTTAACTAAATTTTAATCATGACAACTACTGACTTGATCTGGTGATATTTATGATTTTCAAAAAACTTAACTTATTTTACCAGTCTTGTGTTAGTATTGAAGCAACAGAAAGAGAAGGGTTTATGTTGAAGCATCGTAAAATTTGGTTTTCGGTAATTTAGGATGTAATTAAAGAATTGCCAATGGCAATGTTTCACTACTTGAAAGTTGAAATAAAGTTCTGAAAAGCAACTGATAAGTTCAAATAAGCATTGAAGGGATTGAGAAAGTGTACATAGTGTGATTTATTTATAAAAATAAAACACATTAAAAAAGAAAACGATTTTTATTTACATGATATATCTATGAATAATAGGTCAAATAAAACATCCATCCCATGTAGAGATTTAAAATTATTTCCTGATAAACGTTGCATTACTGTATATATATATATACCCATATTTTGTATTAGTCAACTTAAAAATGAAATCTTATAGAGTGCTAAAAATTCATGTATTTAAAATATTGGTATAAACATTTTTTTTAAAATTCAAACTAAAAACCACTAATAAATATTTCATAATTAAAAATATGTTTTACTTTTTCATTCCTGTTCTCACTTATTCTTCACCCCTCAATTGATTAACTGACTGCAAAGGGATTTTTTTACACTTACAATGATATTAAGACCCTGCAAATTCATCATGCTAAACCGTAACCAAATAGTAGAGATCAAAGTAACATTATTTAATTATATTATATTATATACTTACCAAGTTATTTATAAATTTTTTGTCAAAGTCACATGACAAGATGCACAGATTTCATCTATTCTGTCAAATTCAAAGAACCACCTCTTTAAAATAAAAACACTTTCGATTTCTGCTCCAATATACCTAAATACAATAAAAAAACATTCTATTCATTTAGGGGGAGGGGGGTCTACACATTTATGACGAGGGGAGGGGGTGTTTGAGAAATGTGACGTAACATCAAAACTCGCAACTTCAAATAAAAGTTCCCATAAATATTTGATTGCTTTCAATTTATTTAATGACGTTTTCAATGGTTTCACACGTGTTACGATATTAGAGTGCAGACTTACACTAAATACATATTTAAATCACAAAAAAGTAACGTGTAACATGTTAATTTTCCATTAGAAAATTCGGCTTTTAAGGGGGGGGGTCTAAGTTTTTATGACGACGGGGAGGTGGGGGGGGGGAAATCGTCCAAAATCGCGTGATGTCATTTATGGACGACCCCTTATGATGCCCTTATCTTGTAAAATGAACATTCAATTATAATTTTTAAAAATACTGTTTGTGTTTTATCTTAATAAACAAGTAAATAAACTCTAACCTAATAATTTAAAATTGTCACAAATCTCAGACCCCCCCCCCTCCTAAAGTACGTCACACTTTCGATCAAAATTTTTTTTAATTAACAAAATAATTAAAATTTAATATAAAACACCTTGACGTCACACATGGCCGGATCCCCCTCCCCCTGTCACAAACTGTCACACTTTCTTATAACCCCTTCCCCTTCCCCTCCCTCTGGAGGATGCTGTTACTTTATGGACGGCCCCATATAAGTTTTAAGTATTGTTATATAAATCACTACTTTTATTTCAATAATCAATATACACAATTCCCGTTGTCTGTATGTATGTATGAATCTAATTATAATGCTGTTAGGCGGCGCTGCGATCGGTTTTGTTTTATTCTCTTGATGGGTTTTTTTCGGGCTTGCCCATTATATTCCTTTTCGCCTTTATTATAAAAGTTTGAGCATATATTTTAATACAAGGCGTGCATCAGAAGGCGCGCAAAAAGGTGTGCAAAATAATTATACATTAAAGACGCGCTGTAAAAAAAAATTATATGACGATCCGGATACCGGCTGTCCCCTAATTATAATATAATAAATATTATTAAAATTTAATGTATAAATTAGTAATATTAAAAGAATTGTCACATTATTAATATTACTAGAGATAACCCACCAAAAATGACGGAATCTTTTTTTGATTCAAACAGCACTATAACTATAAAACAATCGATCGCAGCGCCACCTAACAGTAACAGCACTAAATCCATACAGACAACGGGAATCAATAACATAAGTAACTTATCCTTGTTTTATAAATACGAAATATTAAACTTGCTGAAATGTACACAAAGTATTTCATAATTATAAATCCTCAAATCCTATTTTTACATCGTTCCCATTTCAAAAATTAAAATCTAAGCTATTTATTTACGTGTGAGTATAATATCTTGAACGCAAAAGCGGCTTTCCCGATTTATTAAAGTGCAAACCAGAGAAAAAATGGACAACCCGTGCTATTTAATGAAAGGGTTTATGTCAATATAAGTATACAGCCGATGTACAGCTCTGATCAGTTGGACGTTTACAGCATTAAATCAACCCTTACCATTGAAATGATTGAAAACACTGATTTCGGAGGTTATACCTGCGTCTATTACAGTTCCCTTAGGGCCCGGGTTCCCAACCTGTGGGGCGCGACTTTCTTTTAAATGGGAATGTTGAAAGCAAATCACATTCTGATAAAGATAATTATTTGAAAATAT
Organism: Ampullaceana balthica; assembly: GCA_944989445.1. NCBI lineage: Eukaryota > Metazoa > Mollusca > Gastropoda > Lymnaeidae > Ampullaceana > Ampullaceana balthica. The sequence goes on from CALYLW010000155.1 coordinate 401,261, forward strand.
AGTATTAAGAAATTTAAGAAAATAAGCATCTTAAGAATATATTTAATAAAAAATATTTTCTTTTCTTAATGCTCTGTTACACTAAAAGTATATAAATAAATTATAACAAAAAAAGTGTTTGAATTTTAAAAATCGGGTTTGAATGGGTAACTTCAGGCCTTAACAAGGCAAGTTTGTCCCGTGGTCAGATTTTAACGGAGACTGGGATGAACTGCGCTCATACCACATGCAGTCTGTAAAGATGGTCGTGGTAGTGCTTGTTGTGACACGGGGATTATAAATAAAACAAAACAGACAGTACTGGACTTTCTTTTCGGCCAATGACTTATCAAATATAAAATTATTGTTATCCTCACAACACGTGAGCCTTATAGAGGCCAGTGTTTTATAAATTCGTGTGAGGGACCCAGATCGTTTTGCAATACGCCGTCTCAGTGACCATTGCAACGGCTCTGTTCCCAAGTTTAAAGATATATTATTATGAAGCGTGACAATCAGAGGTTTTCTTTTGCCTGAAGGCAGCAATCATTGATACGAAATATCCTTTTAGAATAATGAGCACTTGAAAGGCTTAAACAACTGCATAACGATTTATTATAAACCTGCCGTAGCTGTTCTTTTAACAACGTGATGTCGCCATTTTTTTTCTTCAAAACTGCCATTCCATTATTCACAGCATTGAATAACCTACCAGTCTACCAGGGATAAAACAATAACTATGAGGAGCTGAAATCTTACGCACTGTATCATTTACACTCGTTCAGACTTAACCCAAAAAACACAATTTACATCAAAAATATGTTTATAATAATTATAATATACAACATTAATGAATTCGTATCTATGTAAATATATATATATATTCATAGAAAATAGTTGTGATCGGTTTTGAAGACGGAATGAGTAATTAAAACAGTATAGTAAGTAGACACCAACATATGTGCTTCTGAAGGGGATTGTGGGAAGAAAGAAGAACATGTATTCCAGTTTCACGCACCAAAGTATACAAAACCTCCATCAAGGTACGCAATCAAATCTTTTACCTTTGTAATTGTATTCCTTAATAGCGAAAAGGTATCGTGCTGATTTTGAAATGAAAATATTATATGGACCAAAGGATAGTTTTTAATGTAACTACAATCTTGTAACAGAAAGTATGAATCAAACAAAGATGCTTCCTGTTTTGCGTATTCAAGCCTTTATCGTTTAATCAAACATCAATTCATCGATGTCCAGGTCGCCCCATTGCTAACTTTTAAAATATTCAACCACGTCAAGGTGCGTATTGGTTAGGTGACACATTCTTCTTGAAATCATCTCGTGTTATATCTTTTCTTTATAAAAAACTTCACTTTATTGTTATAAAACATCGATTAATTTGCCATTTTACATCAGGGATTTGTGCAAGAACCTCGCCTTAAGTGAAGTCTGATGTTATTTTATATATTTGTTTCTATTGTACATCATACAATTTTAAGACTATCCTAATAATCTTTGATCAGCCTGGGAGTAAGTTTAAAACCAAGTTAAAGTCTTTGGTAAGACACACTTTAACTTAAAGGCTCGTGCGGAAAAATTATGTCACAGTTATTTGACGTATGTTTCTGGTCTGTGAAGATTATGTCGTATCACAATGTTAGACCTCGGCAAAATCATTATGGGATGACTCGGGTTTGAAAGAAAATTGTCTTAGTTTAAATATTTTCTCGGCTGTTGCGTTGCCCGAGATTAGACGGAAATTTTCAGTCCGTTTGGAAGGCCTGATTGGTATGGCACCCGTTGACCTCAGCTTCTGTGGTCACAACATTGGCAGGTGGTGGGGGCAGCTGGGCGGAAATGGAGACGCCCGATCCAGCTTGAGTGGTGTCTGTCTGAGCAATGCGTGGAGCCTGTAAAGGAAAAGTGATCAGAAAAATGTGCTTGGTCTGATTATATGATGGTTTCAATTCAATGTTTAAAAAAATATTGAAAAATAATAATTTCTCAAACAAGTCGTTTGAAATATTTTTTTCAAAAAATATAAAGGGAACTAAATTATGAGTATAAAACAATACATAAACTATCTCCCTTTGCCAATGTATCTTTTTTTCAGGTCAAGTTTTATTAAAAACAATTTACTTTGTTTTCTTAAACTAAGGAACCATTTGTTAAATTATTTTTATTATTATTTTAAATTTTTTGGTGGGGTCTTTAATTATTTGTCTTTCCTTTGGTTCTAACAATATTTCAATGAGACATGTTCATTGCTACTGATTTAATTTAATGTGGAAATGAAATCCTGTCACAGACCTGGTTTGCCACCATTCCCTGAGAAATGGCGTAAATCATTTGCTGTATCTGTGGATCCTGTGCAACATTACCCATCATCTGGGGAGGCAGATAAACGGGAGCCTGTGAAATACACGCAGACACATATAATAATGCATTTACTTTAAATGTATTTTTAAATCCCTTAAATTAACTTCACCGTCTTGCATTGTCGTGATCTTTTGGTCGGGCGGGAAAAAAGCCTAACATGACCCACTTTCGTGATGCTATCGAGCTGAAATTTTGCACATAGACTTGTGTCACCTAACAATGCATTGTATCAAAATTTTAGACCGATCGCATGTACCGTAATTAAATTAATGAATTTTTAGTTTATCTCTATGTATCCCCGTGTAGCCGCCTGCTATAGTTGACCTCCACGTGTCACTGGAGTTCACTCCAGTCATCGATGATCACAACCCCGCGTTTTACAGCAAGGGGAGTTCCGTCACGTTCAGTCTGTAAATGTTTGTCGCGCGGTGCTTATTATATTGAACATTATCAATACTTTTAGTTATGTCTCATATATAAGGGATTTATAGTCAAAAACTTTGTTTTTACGGGTTGTTTATTTCGTGTAAGTGTCGAAGTATTACAAAAATTCTCTTTAGAACAGGTAAACGAGAACTAAAATTAATAACCCAGATATAATACCTGAAAGGTGAAAGCTTAGATAAATGGGAGTCTTATTAAAATAAAAGCAAAGAAAAATGTTATTTAATACACGTTTTTTACTCTTTCATTTACTGTTAAATCAACTGAAAACTGAAATAGCTTCAGAAGAAAAAATTACCTTTGTTTTTTTAAAAATATTTTTAGGAACTGAATCCTGAGGGGGGAAAGAGCATTGAAATACAAAAATCTAACCATTAAGCAATTTCACTATTTATAATTCAGAAAATGCTTGACCAAAAACTAAGTCAAAACCAATTAAATTGTGCTATTTAAAACCAAAAATAATTATAATGTTCTTTGCTTTTACTTGAAACGTGCATTTTATTAGTGGCCCGTCATATTTCATTGAGACAATCTCAATCGATTTAGCTCACTATTACATACAGGTATATGGGGGTAAAAACCCAAAAAAACTTTAGCAGATTCCTTCGGGGGCGAAGTGATGGTATGACAGTTGACAACTTTTATTTGTTGAATGTTTTACCAGATCCAATAAGGTTCGGTTTTAAATATAATCGGAATGTTAATAAAAAAAATTTAATATATAATTTTGTTTTAATGTTTATGACAATAAAATCCAGTTAATTTATAATCTATTGTTATCAGAGAAGATTATATAGGCCAAGATTCAGGTAAACAATGACACAGCGATCGCTTTTTAAAAAAAGTTTATCCTTGCACAATAATAACACGTATATTGATAAATTCTAAAGTGTTTGGGATAACTGAATGTATTAGATATTCAGCTGTGGGGACATTGACATTTGAACTTATCACAAACATCAGATAGATGGGCGTGTGATACTTCATTTGAAGTGATATTGATGTGAGAGAAAACTTATCTACACGGACTATAAGGGGCAAAACCCCTGAAAGTAGCAAGGTGCCTCCAATATCATGCAACGGCACGCCAGAAAATTCAACATGATACCTGCATTTTATATATATGTTGTATATTTATAACATACGCCTTACAATTTCCGACACATTAAGTCTTTTCATGAAGCGATAAATTGGTTAAAACTTGTCATGGTGCAAATGTTTCACAACCTCCAATTCCTGAAACATCATCAGCCATACCTGCTGACCAGCTGATTGTGCAGCCATTGCCCCAGCCAGGGCCTGCATGATGTCCTTGACCAGTGCCGAGTTGTCCTGCTGGACTGGCTGGCTGGCCTCGGCTCCTTTCTTCATCTTGTCCTTGATGCTCTTCATCCTCATGCCAGTACGTGGGGCTGGTTCAGCGGGCTCTTCAACGGCCGTGTCGCTGTCCAAGTTACTGATCTGTGAAGACAACATTGGACGAATGTCACATCATAGCGTGAGATCATCGAGACGCCTATTTGTAATAGGGTATTGTCACGCTTGGTAAACTTTGATATTTTATAACTTAATATGCGTTCCAACGATCTCGGTAAAAAAGAATAAATTTAAAGAAATCAATTAGTGTTATTTTAAAAAAAACAATTAAGCCAGAAACCTTCACAGATTTGTGCAAAAAAGTCCAAGTTTCATAGCAAATGGATAAATAAATTAATTTCAATTAATAATTAAAAAGCTTACAGAAGAAAACAACGATATTAAGAGCCCTGGCCACAAAATGAGTGATAATTCAATTTTTTTTTATATTTTCATTGTACTCATGCTATATTTTTCAACATTAGGCCCCCCCCCCAGCTCCGGGGGAAGGGACATTAGGAAATTAGTGCCCTATAGTTTTTTCAATATTGACTACCAAGTTGTTATATGCAAAGCTTGGTTAAGATCTATCAATTCACCCAGGAGCTATCGCTTAAAATAATTTTTTTAAGGCTCATATAAGAAAAAAATTCACATAAAATTTTAATTTTGAAAAAAAAGTTGCCAGTTAACATCCCGGGAGCGTACTAAAAAGTCTCCAAAAGTTTCATTGGCGATCGGATGAATGGTTTAGTCAGCTATAAAGGACATGCAGACAGACATACTTTCATTTATATATAGGCCTATATAGACTAGATACGACCGGCGGCGTAGCATATGACTTCATCATAGATAGTGTAAAGAACGGGAAGGGGAGAACGCGCAATGACTATACTCAATAGAAATATCAGTACAATTTAATTTACAAGTGGTTTTATTGTTCAAATTTTACCATAAATATTTTACAAATTTACAGGACATTATACAAATATGAATTTAAAATAATAAATATATTTTGAAGAAGGCCTCAACTTTTAAAAATTATTCATTGTTTCGTATCTATTAAGGACGACATTTGTCACGTGACAACGTCAGAACTAAACCAACACCATATACCTTATGTATAAGCTCACCTCACTCATCTGACTCTGGTTGCCACCAACTGCCGTGCTGTTGACACTGTCCATGCGATTCATCTTGGACTTTTTCTCCGTGGCGGCTACGGAGGCGGCCTCCTTCTCCTTCTCAGTCACGCCGCAGCAACACAACAACCAGGGGAAGCGTTTGTCCAATGCCTGGAACATGACAACGTATGTGACACGTGTAATGAGACATGTCCTCCACTTTACTGCTTCAGTTAGCGTCTTAAATTATACATTTCTATTTTATGCTTTCTTTTTGGGTTACAGATGGCCTCGTGTTGTTGAACCCGGGGCAAATACAACAGCCATCAATACTCTTGGTTTATTTTGGTGTTTTGAAGGTTTTTAATGCCTTGATGAGTTCACCAATTATCTCGATGTTACCGGAGACATTCAACGGGTATTACAAACAAATGGAAAAAATTATGACTGTATAGAACGATCACCATTGCAACTTTTTAGCTTATATGAGCTATGTACATTTTCAATTAATTTTTTTTAAAAATTGATTGTATGGAAAGCTCTCCTTTCAAAAAATTTCTTTTCTGTTAAACCGCGCTTTTTATTATGTTAGACTCTGCGTCCTGTATCATTATTTTGTATTAATAATAGTATTATTATTTTGTAGTATTTTGTCCATCATGTCTTTCAATTTAATTTAATTACTTTTTAAGTTTCGTCAAGATGTCAATGAAATTTTGTTTATAACAAGCAAGCCATTTCAATGGTTATATGCACAACATCCTCACCTCTCTAAACCTGGGATGAGACAGGGCGTAGATGAGAGGGTTGTGCATGGCCGAGGCTTTAGCAAATATGACTGGCAGCTCGGACACGTATGGGGTGACCAGCTCCGCCGGACCGAACTGGGCGATGAGGGCCACAGTGGCGTAGGGTGTCCACGAAAAGAGGTAGGTCACGATGATGGTCATGGCGATCCGGGCTGTTTTGATCTCGGACCTCTTGGCGCTCTGTCCTTGGCGGATTTCTGCGTTGAGTTTTTTAGCCATCTGGCCCATTTCCTGTAAGCGTAATATATTAATTTGTTTTAAATTATTCACTTTGTGAAATTTTATGTAAACTGAAAATATAGTAAACGAGGTCAAAAAAGTTTGAAATCTTGGTTTAATGAAGGCTCAAGAAAGATACTAAAAATTCATTTTTAAAAAAATTAAATATTGTTGTTCGTTGGTCATTTAATACTCCATCTGACCTATTTAATTTACAAACTTACCAAATAATGTGCGCTTTTTTTAGTTTGTGCTCACATTTCATTTTTTTTTCTTTTTATAGATTATTTTTACTATTTGCCCATATTATATTATATCTAAGGTGTAAAGATAAGTGGCTCCATCCCGGTGCAGTTCCCATGTATCTAGACTCTAATAAATCACCGACTCCTTATTTGAAGAATCATTTAAAGAACAACTGAATTAATGCTTGTCATTTATATGTACCACGATAAATTTATATTCTGGATTTCCTTTAAAAAATTGTCGGATCTACAGCGTTAACGCAGAGCACAAAACATTTCAAAAGGGAACCCGGTTGAACTTGAACTATCCCTTAACCCATCATTTGGTTGTTGGGGCACCATCATGAACTGCACACTATCTCTCGCCATTTGTCCCGGTCCTGTGCTGCCCTTTGGGAGTCGCTGAATGACAGGCCCGTCCATTCTTTGATACCCGGGTGACTAATATATCATACCATTCACATAATATCACTAAGTATTTAAACCTGACAGGAACTCCACATCCTCCGTTCAGTCTTTTTAAACCTTTTACCTGGCTTCTGCCAAACAATCTTGCAATAATTGGTAACATGTCTGTGAAGATTTGAACTCATTCCATGTTTTCACTTTGAGAACAACGATATCTATGTCGGCAAGCAGTAATTTCAGTTAAGGATGTCATGGCAACAGCTAACCAAATGGTTCCGTGATTTTGTCACCATTAGCAACGGGGTCACTCTAACTGCTGTATAATATGTAAACTATCCATTTTAAATAACTAAGTGATATATAATTGTAAATGACGACTTGATTAGCTCAATTCGTTATTAAAGAACAATTTAGAGAAGGTATCCAAAAAAATGAGGTGCATTATTTAGTTGTGATGCGTGCTTACCTTTTCGTGCTGGGCCACTGCTCTGTAGATGTAATAATAACAATAGAGAATAGCCACCAGAGGGAATGCAAAGCCAAAAATGTACAAACACAGGATGTAGGACCGGAAGTACTCATTGCGCGTCAGGTAATCGAACGTGCACGATGTTTGAAAACCCTGGAGAGAAAAAAAAATATCGCGTGTAATCAAATATTTTTACTCAGCTCGGAATTATTTGAAATTCGGTGATATATTGTTCCTGTAGCAAAATTTGCTATTTCACCTACTTTAATAGACAAAACGTTTAAAAAATAACTAAAGAGTTTCTCTGTTAAATCATTGAATCATTCTGTTGAATATACGGAAGCCGCAATCTCAAGAATTTTTTTTTAATTCCATTTAAATTAAATCGCAGCAATGCACAATTTGTTTTTATATTGCGAAGTTCAAAGCCAAATCCAGTTTTCACTACAGCCAATTACGTTCATAAAGATCGTTTTTAACAGTTTATTAAATTTTCTTTAGATATAGTTTTAAGCAGTTTTCTTAACAATAATCATTATCAAGGTAAGCTTTACAAAAATATACATTGTTATGACTTCGATAACTAAGCAAAACAATAAACGAGTTTGTCTTACTCAACACTATAACTTGGATAGGAATTTAAAAAACAACACGCAATGTTTCATTTGATAAAAAAATTATAGTCTAATTCAGGGGTGTTTTTAAACCCCTTTTTTGAAAAGAGGGCCATATGCTAAGAAGTAAAAATATGTGAGGACCGATTAAAATAATAAAAACATATGACATACGTTGAAACTGAGTTATAGGCGTTTTTATTTTATGATTTTTTTTCATTGTTTTTTTTTAAATTTTTTAATTTGTAAGAGTGATATTTTATGGGGGGGGGGTTATGGTACGATACCATCGTGATTTTTGAGACTTTACACATCATAATAACTTAATAAAATTGGATAAATATCCGCATTTACAATACAGATGTGTATTTTGGAAAGAATAGATAATATTTCATTATTGATTTTCGCCTTCTGTAATCGCTCTACATTGAGTTTCGGATGCCACAACAACATATCACTTCATCGACTTTTTGTAATCAATATCCGTGTTGGTAAACTGTGAAACGTCATCGATTTTTTTCAAACATATTTTGTACTTTAAACAGCACATAATTTTGGCTTTTGTATAAATATATTCTCGTCGTTAAGGAAAAAATCCACAAGCCAACTAAGTATCTAAGATCTCTCTGGTCAACGAGATTTTATTTGGCGTGTAGGCCGGAATTTGCACACCCCTGTTCTAGTTGTTTTAATGTGGAGTTCGAGTTCTTTCTTAACCAATTCTCGGCAACCCGTCGGAGTGTTACACAGACAAATAAATAGAAGGAAAAAAAGATTTTTTTTAAACCACGTTTTTATAAGCGGACTAAAATTTATAATTTAATCCGAATTCCAGATTCTAGTACCAATAACTCTTTATAACGTTTGCTGATTTGTGGCGAATCACTATCTATATTTAGAATTCACCAGATATTAGGACAAGCACAAGACGTGTTCAAATAAGCATGACGAATGAACCTCGCTGGGGTCGACCAATCACAGTTTATGTTTGGTAAGCAAGGGTGGTGCAGGGTGGGGCCGGGTATCAACAACCACAGTCTTGAGACCAACAATTCGTCGGTGGTCCCCCCCCTCCTTCTCGACCTCCACTCGCGTTGTTTTCATTTCTTCGCGCTGCTGTTTGTGTCCGTTATTCCCCGCCCCTTTCTTTGCACTATCGATGAACAAGTCTGCGGCGTATGTTACGCCGCGGGTCGCATCTAGTTATAATTATGCTTTGAAATCGAGAAACGCGTTTTTTTAAAGGAAGGAAAGAAAAAATTCTTGAAACTAAACTATTGATCCAGGGTAAGAGATAAAAACGAAACGCTCTAAGTAACCGAAGAATCAGCAGAGAGTTCTCAGTTAGTCCAACAGTCTGATCGTACCTCTGGGATGTAAGCTCCCCAGCCAAACAGAGGTGGTATCGTCCATGTCGTGGACCAGCACCACACAAACACGAGCATGATGAAAGCCTTCCTGTAGCTGAGACTCCGTGACGCCTTGATGGGCCGGGCAATGACGGTGTATCGGTCAATGGCTATGATGGCCAGGGTGTTGATGGACATGAGGCCAAAGATTCCTCCCACGAGGCCGTACAACTCACAGGCTGGGTAATGAAATCCCATTTATTTGAATAATTTTATTGGCTTGATGTTCAATTAGATCATGTTTAGTGGCGAAGTTAATTGAGAAAATATGTAAATTTTGAAAGTTAACTGTCAATTGACTTAAAAGGTAGAGAATAACTTTATCTTTTTTTTTAAATACTATTTTAATTTTAAAAAATTTAAAAATCCTAAAATAATACCTAACGGGTGGTGTAAGAAAACAAATGTTGCGTGATATGATTCTGATATCATGTTCATAATACTACTTCTTTTGGATCATTTTCACACTTAAAATTGTGAATCTTTTCTTGTCTATCTATACAGACTCTCTTTTTATGCAGAAGATTATTAAGTCCACAGACAATGCCCGTCTGTTGGCAAGAGATGCAGCGTTCACAGGCCACGGCTATAAGGGTTCCACACATTACCCAGCCGCCTTTATTTCCCTAACTAGTGCTAGGTACCCAGTCGGAGCTGGGTGGACTCAGGGACGGCCTAGGCCCCGGGAATAAATCCTTGCCTTCACATGGATTCGAACCCGTTACCATCGGTACGCAAGCCGAGCGTGCATGCCACTTGACCACCGTGCCTGTATCTTATATTTGACCCTTTCCTTCATCAACTGTCATTATTACTTTACCTATCTCAAACACACAACAATTCACCCACCGACTTTGCCGAAGATCCACCGCCTGTTGAAGCTTGAGATTGTCATCAGAGGAAAGCCCATGATGATTGAGAAGATGAAGTCACTCATGCTCAGGTTGACCACAAACATGTTGGAAGGAGTACGTAAGGACTTGGTGCTGTTCAACATGGAACGTATATTTTGTACACAATCTCAAAAATTAAATTTGTAGAGGAGATTAAAACCTTCGACTCTAGACCCCATGTCTTGTCTTTTGAATTATTTTTTTTATATCCTATGGATTATTGCAAACTAAATTATATATATTAGATATTAATTATTTGAGAGGGATTAAGGCGGGGGAGAGATAGCGAGATGGAGACAGAGAAAGAGAGGAATAGGAGGGATAGAAAGAGGGAGAGAGAGATAAAGAGAGACATAGGGAGAGAGACAAAGAAAGACGGAGAGAAATGGGTCGGTAGAAAGGGAGAGAGATATTTGACTGCTCCTTGAGGGCCCCTGATCGATGAGTCGATTATTGTGACTGTTGGAAGTTGCCGATGTACATAGTGTTCGTGAGGTTTGCTCTTTTAGGCATTTTAATTTTTTCCTTTTGATGGGCGGGTGGTTGATTTATATTTAAGTTTCATTGTAAAATATCAATAAGCATTGTATATAATGCTGTAAATGATATGGAGTTGAGCGCAAATACCATTTATGATATATAGAACATTTAAAACTGCCAGTTTTGTGCAGTGCCAATAAACGAAAATATAACTATCCTACCAAAATGTTTTTATTAACATTTTTCAAAACGAAACCTATTATTTGGAAAAATTACTTAAATTTTAGAAATATTCTGAAAGGTAATTTCCGCTCGTCTTGTATTTAGGAATTTGATTAATGGTTCATAATCTAGAGAAAGAAAACCTGCTTCTTAAAACTAGACACCATATTCAGAACGTTTAAGGATCTCCTGGCTAATTTCTATTTCATTTTCGCTTTATTTTGTCCCGTATATTTTAAACCAGATCCAATGAACTCACGTTCCAAAGATGTACATGACAAGGAGGTTGCCGAGGGAACCGAAGATGCTGACGAAGGTGATGAAGATGCCCATGGCGTAATGCCAGGCGGGGGCGATGAGGGGGTACTGGTACCAATGCGGGTGTATGAACAGGTCGTATGTGTCATACACGTGCGTCGTCATGTTGTGGGAGTATGCTGGTGACGTCATTCTGATGTCCGCCTCTGTTGACGTCATGGTGAAGACTTGGTGTTTTTACAGTTGGGAATGTCGTGACGATCAGATGCTGTCATGCACAATCTGAAAACAAAACAAAAGGCCACGGTAGAATTTTGTATTCAAGCAACAAGTAAAAAAAAATGTGCAAACGATTTGATAGCGAGAGTAAAAGACTTAAAATAGAGCATTTGGTTAATAGCCAGGTTTCAATCTTTTGAGGCGTTGATGACCTCCAGTGTAAACAACGTGAAATGTTGGCATGTTGCTTTTTGTGCATGCGGTAATTATATTTTAATCTTTTCATCAACTGTTTTCTTGTTCGCTTATGTGTAACCATGTTTCATATCCGTGGCGTGGACGTGAATATACTTCATTAAATCTTAAACATTGTTTGTCGCAATCTACAAAAATCGTATTGCACTCTAAGCTCTCTAAATAGTTTCCTCTTGGCTTAAAACCAATGGTTGGCAATGTTTTGAGACTCTTTATCATGTCAGTAGATGAAGAATGATCACTGAGCAAGAAGAAACAAGGTGAACAAAAAGGTTACATTTAATGGGAAATGTTTCGTCTTCTTTTCGACATGCGATATTAGTGTCCAATGATAAGAGCAGCAAGATATTATCGTTGATTTAATGTACAATAGGTCATCAGTCTCAAAGTTTGACTCTTCTGGAGACTGGTTGCCTGGTAGTTTCTTCGTATCTTTCACATTGCAATAAGGCGTATGTTCTAGAAATAAACGAGGCCTAAATTTGCGTTGGGATAGGCGATTATAGACGACATTGCAATGCAAAACTAGTATGGGACTTGATTGATAGGTAAAAAGGTAAAAGGCCCGAGTTTAATAATACCCTAAACCTTTTGTAACACATATTTATTTCCTTATCAATTAGAATAATGCAAAACAATAATATTAAGCACTAAAATTACCTGTTATATTTTTTAAAATCTTATTTAGCGCGGGTGTCGGGAATTTTATTGGGTTTAAATAGAGCAGCGATATTTTGACTGGCAGGTTTGATGCTGTTTGATGGTGGGGGTTTTTTGTCATAGATTAGTCTTTCTTTTTGGTTTTTGGGTTGGTTTTGTGAAGGGTAATTTAAAAGCATTTCGAGTCAGCGAAAATGCTTTGCCCAAAAATTCCCAGGGATGTTTAGGGGATATGAAAAGTTTTAAAAAGACAAGGTGTCTTGAAATAGTTCAGTCAGAAATGCAATAAATCAGAACTTACACATCCCTAAATCGGAAGATGTACGCACCGCGGTGAGGCCCTGTGCAACAACGTAAGGCGCTGCTACAGCCTTGGAGGTTTGTTTCTTCTCTTATACAAATGTAAAATGACCTACTTTTATAGTTAAAGCGCTTATATCCCTTTAGATACCAAAGGCTTTCTTGTTCTTTTGATTTTTCATAATTTTATTTATTTTTATTTATAGGTCTATTGCTGAGAACAATAAAGAGCTACAGGAGATCATTTGTGTAAACATCACACGGAACCAACAAAAACTGGAAGAGTTACAGAACTTTAAATAACAAGAAGGCATTATATCTAGATATGGTAACTGTGAAGTTGAAATTTGAGCTAGGATTTGGTCAGCAATTACGAAATTAATCAAATATGGAACCGCAAAAACATTAGCATTCCAACAAAGCTCAGGCCATACAGAGCTCTCATTAAAACCATTGTCCTGTATGTATGTGAGACTTGGACACTATTGGCACCCACTGAAAGCAAGCTGCGGGCATTTGAAAACAAATGCATTAGAAAAATCCTCCAGATCTCTTATCTAGAACACAAGTCCAATGAGAATGTCTGGGAAAGAATAAACCTCCGTTGCGGGCCGTGAAGAAACCATTATTGTGACAATTAAGAGACGCAAGCTGACATGGTTCGGTCATCTGCTGCGACATAATAGCCTGACAAAAATCATCCTTCATGGCACCTTCGAAAGAGGCCGACGCAGAGATTGCCAGCGAAAAAGTTGGCTTGACGACAGGGCTGAGGTTGAATGAATTACTGGCCGCCGCTCAAGAGAGGTGAATGTTGAGATCGGTGTCTGTTGATGTGTCCATGCGCTCCTCCCAACGTCCGCAAGGGTCATGGGACTGATGATGATGATGATGGTGGTGGTGATGATACTTTAAGGATCCAAAGCATTTTTTTAAAAACTATCACTAAGATAATCCGCTAACTGCAAACCTGCAATAGATTCCGTAAAAACTGAAGGACAATAAAAATTGGAAATGCATTCACAGAAAACATAACACATGCTGGACATTGAGATTTAGAGCAAAATGGTAGTTATAAAAAAGTCAAATTGTTATAGATTGTATAAAAAGAAACAGTTGGACCATGTTTGTATGTAAGCAGTTGGACATTTAGGGAAAATTTACGTGAGTCCAACAAGGGCGTGTTTCACGGTAATTTCCACGAAATGTCACTAAAAACAAGGAGAACCTTTTATTGGACACACCCAAATTGAATAACTTGAAGTGGATGTAACACAGAAACTGTATATTTATGAGCAATGAGAAACTGGCGCTAATGTTACGAGTCAAAGGTATAGTAACCGTATTAGGAAACATGTTTGATTTGATGGAATTAGTTTCAATATTTCGGGTTTGTACGAAAATTATACCCCTTTATTTAAACGTTGAACGTGTTTTGAAGTTGAATGTCATTTCAGGATTTTCTTTAATTTATAATTTATATTTTATTTTTATACTGATCAGTGGGCTTGAGAATGATAGTGTTATATAATGTAAAGTAGTGTCTTGGCGTGGGTGTCAGCTTTTCTGTCCACAGATAATATTATGTAAATTTCATAACACTTACATAAGGATATCTCTGGATTCAAGTGACGTTCTTTTTTCTAAAAATCAATCCATAATTTACATACTCCAACGTTGTTGTTGTTTTTTTCTTCTTTTTTTTTCTTTTTTTTTCTTAAGTCATTATTTGAGACTTAAAGAAACGTCCTAATTGCTCATTTTATGTTATGGGGTTAGAGTTAAAATATTTTTTAATCCCTCTTTAGAATTCCACGACAAATCATACATCTTATTCCTATCAGGAATTTCACAGAACTAAGAAATAAGTAGTTTGCAGTTATTACAGTTTGTTTTTGTTTTTAATGTTTACCGTTCACCATTTGTTCGTTTATACCTACCAATAAATCATTAAAAATCTCACAGCTGTTGAAATCAACTCGAAATGTTACGGAAAATTGCGACAGAATCAAGCTCTATCCCCAATTCTTTCTCACACATGACCCAGTTTCCGGACTCGGAATGGCAAGAATACGTCCACCACAACTTTTTCTGTGGATGGCCGAGTTCCAGAAAGTTCTGTCCTTAAATATTGGGCCCAGTCGTGACGCCTAATAATAGACAAGTAAGAAGTAAGCCACAGACAGATAGGCGGGGTCAGCTGTCATGACATCCTCGTCAGCAAGTTGGGAGGGAATTAGTTTTAAACACGGGGAAAACGGCGTCACGAAGGAAGGAGAGCTGGTTTGGGCTGGGTGTGGTTTCATTGTTTTGTTTGTATCCATTTTGGAGATTGGCGGGGTGGGGGGGAGGGTGATAGGGAGGTTACAGACATGAACCATAGGTGAGAAGGTGCCAAGGTTAATACCGACAGCAGTGCGGTAATTTCTGACCTGGGATTAATACTTTTGATGATACGGGCTATTTAATTATATCAACCACAGAAGGGGAAACAATATTGTAATAAATCCTTATTGTTGAGCTGCATTTATGACATCATTATCCAAATGTTGTTGTTGTATTGAGAAATTTTCATGGAACTCTACACATTTTCGTCCGGTTCAATGACAGAACCTATGAATTTTTAAAAATTATTTTCATGTACCTATATTTTTTTAACGCAAGTGCATCTTTAGTTCAGTAATTTGTTGAATGGTCTTGAAGATAAATGGGGATAAAATAATGGCTATAAAAGTTAGTAAACTGCATTAGATACAGATCCTGTATTATTAAGAATTATATGAAATATAATAATAGTATATCTGTTTATCTTCACTTTACTAAGTCATGAAATGGAGACTCAAGATATCTTTGTGAAAATGAGAAGGGGCAATTGCGTATCTGGACAATGCCTTCAGGTCCAGCCAAACTCATCAAAACCTGTGAAATTCTGTACATTAGTAAATAATACAGGGGCGTAGACATTATGGGGTCCTTGTGACTTTTTAGGTTTTCGTGCTCACTGCAATCAAGGTACACAACAAAAAAATTCATAATGTCCAAACAGCGGTTCTCTGGTGCTGTTTGAGTTGTGCAGCTTTTTTTGTTTAGACTCATTTTGTTAATGCATGTTACAATTTGCTTCAAATAAATACTGTGTTCCAGTCAACTTTAGTTTACTTTTTCACCATGGATGACAAGCCCATACACACTTTAGTTACCGGTAAAATTCCTTTTCATCTCTATCTGTAAAAGATTACAATAACATTTACAGCACCGCTTTAAAGACGTGAATGTGTATACTTATACAAATAATAATTAAATAAATAAGAATATACACGTATATATATAAAGAACTGGCTTTAATTTATTTAGAAAGTCTTGAGTTCTTCGTAATAAGTCATTAGCTTCTAACCCTTGCCTCCATAGTGCGAAACATTCAATATTGGTTACAACTCTTTAATACTTGAAGATAAGGGTAGTTTACGGTAGTGGTCACCCCAACTTCCACGAAAATAGAAGAAATTAAGATTAAAAAATATTTTTAAAAACTACCGTAAAAAAATAAGTTTATCAAGTTGACATTTTGACGTTTTAAAGTTTAATTTCATTGCCAGTATTCAATCGGTGTTCGTGAATGATCTCATTTTTAAAAAAGCTTTATAATAATACAATTATGTTTCAATTTTTTAAGTTATTTACAGTTTTTAAAAATTGTCGAATCATTAAAAAAAATTAATGCAAGGTTCTCATTTTAATATTTGATTTCCTATATTTTTTTACCCATCGATGAAGATTTTTGCTCTCGCTTACTTTGACCCCACCCCAATTATATTAACTACTCTTAAAGAAAAAGTCTATTATTTGAATTCAATTTTAAAATTGTAATCCCCACACCATTTTTATTTTTGCTTTCAATTGGTCTTTGACAACAACAAAAATTAAAGATTTTGTCATTTAAGTATTTGTAAAGCGTGCGATAATTTGACATTCCTTGTACGTTACGTAACTAGAAGCTAAGAACAAAGGTACAATTTCTGTTGTCAATTTTCCAATCTCTATGTTTATATAGTCCCAATATTTTTTAAAAAATGAAACTAAACAATTTGATTTTATTCAAAATATGAGTCTCGGGAACTTGTAAGTACACGTAGTAACTTCTAAATAGTCAATACTATTTTTTTTAAACTCCCCGGATCCTCCAAAAGAAATCAGCGGCTGTCTCCTCTCTTTAGGGCTTTAGGGTATTCATGTTAAAAGAATTTCATCTTTTTGTCAATTTATTTCTATCTTCTCATTTGTTAGCATCATTTTTAAATTCTATTGTCCCTAGATGAATGTCTCAGCACCATGTTGCCTTTGATCGGTGGAGTATAGAGAAAGGTGGATAAAGAGAGTTCTAAGTTTCTAAACGATTTAAATACTCTTGGAATTAGCTACACCACGCCCCAGTCTTTCTTTTCCTAATGCATTCGAAGAAATTATAATTTATTTTGTTCAATTTAAATTTTCTTCTATATGTAAAATTAAATAATTTAAAACACTTTTTTTTCCGGATTAACGAAAACACTTTTACCAATGTAATAATCAATGATGAGTTTCTCATTCTAAGACAGTTAGATGCCGCAGTCTGAATGACGTTGTCTGAAGTTCTAACACGCTATTTAATCAAATATGTCTGTGAAGCTTTGTAATTTTTTATTTGTATTGTAATATAGCTTTCTTTATCCTCTTGTTCGAGAACTGGGCCATTTGTTTAGCTCTCCTTTTCTTTCATGAAATCATAGGTTATGTATTTTGTTTACAGAACGGACGAATCGTTGGCAACAGGCTTAAGGCATAAAATATAGGAGACAGCCAACCTAAGCTGTCATATTAGCATTAATCCTCTTCGTCGAGACTCTTGTCCTTGTTTTCTCTTTATTTTTGTTAGTTTGATGTTTCCATTTATTGTTGTTAGTTTGATGTTTTTATTTATTGTTGTTAGTTTGATGTTTTTATTTATTGTTGTTAGTTTGATGTTTTTATTTATTGTTGTTAGTTTGATGTTTTTATTTATTTGTTGTTGGTTTGATGTTTTTATTTATTGTTGTTGGTTTGATGTTTTTATTTATTGTTGTTGGTTTGATGTTTCCATTTATTGTTGTTAGTTTGATGTTTTTATTTATTGTTGTTGGTTTGATGTTTCCATTTATTGTTGTTAGTTTGATGTTTTTATTTATTGTTGTTGGTTTGATGTTTCCATTTATTGTTGTTAGTTTGATGTTTTTATTTATTGTTGTTGGTTTGATGTTTTTATTTATTGTTGTTAGTTTGATGTTTTTATTTATTGTTGTTAGTTTGATGTTTTTATTTACATGTATTGTTGTTAGTTTGATGTTTTTATTTATTGTTGTTGGTTAGTTGTTGTGTTCTCTTTGTTGTTTTTTTTTCTTTAATGTTGTTTTTTTTTCTTAACTTTCTTTGTCACCCACAACAAATTCTTTATAACTTTATAGATATTTATATTTTCCGTATAGTTGTGCATTTAGATTGAGAGTAATCGTGTCTGAAAAATATATTTATATTATATAAATGCAATTTTTATTAAAGCATCAACTTTCTGACAATGATTGAATTCAGCAAATATGATAAATTATACACGCCATCATTAAGATAAACATTAAATCGTTCTGTTTAAATGTTTTTTAAAGTTATAAACGTATTGTTTGGTTTCTGTGTAAATAAATTTTAAAATACGTTTGTGTGTTTATTTTTAAAACAACATCGTGTTTGTCACATGCGTCCGTCGTTAAAGAGCATCGCTAGTCAACACGTTCTGAATCGTCCTGACGACACCCGATTGTTTCGGTAATATCTTTAAGCACTATGTGAAAGGAACAGATTAACAACGCCAATTTCATGTTTTGATAACTTTATTGGTATAAGTTTTAACACATTTTAAAATCTCTAGCTAATGTTTAATTTTTACATAGCTCCGCATCGGACCTCATTAGTGTACGTTAAGTTCGTCACCGGTTACTAAGTTTTGTTTAATACATTATCCTAGACAAAAATTATTGAATAAACTACCAAGGTTTGAAAGGGGCCATGTTTTGTGATTATCATTAATTAAGCCCAGAGCAATTCGTA
The DNA here is from genome assembly GCA_944989445.1 of Ampullaceana balthica. Lineage (NCBI taxonomy): Eukaryota > Metazoa > Mollusca > Gastropoda > Lymnaeidae > Ampullaceana > Ampullaceana balthica. The sequence continues at coordinate 420,117 of CALYLW010000155.1, forward strand.
TTTTATTATTTGGCTATCATATTCCATACCAATCTAACAATATAATGTACATTTTAAAACAAAGTAATTAATAATAATAATAATAATAAGTAATAATGTTTTGTTAAAATATTCATATATTCGTATAGATATATAGTGAAAATGGATTTTTTAGTTTTGTAGATAAAGAAATAGGAATAATAATAATAATAATGTAGACATTAACATGTGTGCGTCTGAAAGGAATCGTGGAAAGAAAGAAAGGCGTATACGATTTAACGCACCAAAATAAACCAGTGCTCCATAGTGGTGCGTACTCATTTTATTTTTATAATGACGCAGACTATTGTGAGGATTTCAAAACGGTAAAAATATATCAAACATCAGTTATGATTAACATTAATACACAGTATTACGGATAACCCAAGAAGTTATCTACCTGTTTCCTGAACGGATTTTTAAAAAACTAATTATATTTATTAATTAATTAACTATCACATTACCTAATATTATATGTATTCAAGTTCAACATTGTGTAAAGTGCTGTTATGATGTGGAATTAGAAAATCGCTTATGTTTTGATTTACTCATTTATCCCCAAAGTGTCATCTATCTTATCTGTTTACAGACGCTCCTTCTATACAGAAGATTATTGCGTCCTACGCTTATCTATGGTTTGTGTTTAGTCCTGCATTTTTATTAGAGATTTAAATGTTGATAAAGTGTTGGTTTTCCTGGATTCTTCAGGCAACCCATTCCACGCCCGAATTCCGGACGGGAAGAAGGAAAACTTGTATGTGTTTGTTCTTGCATACGGAATAAGAAAGGTCATCTATTTTGTTAAATCATTGCCAGCATTTTGTACCCTAGCTTTCAGATGATTATTTATTTGTTGCTCAATTACAAAAGGGGTTTTTAAATGCGATTTCTTGTGTCAACTATAAATTCATTTATCATTTCAGAAAAACGTAAATAATCCTTGACACCTTGAACTTAGATTTTATATTCTTGTCCCAAACTAACATTGGGGCTCACACTAAGGAAGATGTTGGTGAAATCTCCTTCCGGTCTGTACAAGTCCATGTTGTACCAAAGTATTAGCTAAGACGAGGCGTTTACAAATGAAACGTGTTTATATAAATATAAGTATGATCTAGTATGATGAGATCCTCCTGGTTCAGTCTGTTTGGTAGGCCTTGTTGATGTGACCCCCGTTGACCTCAACTTCGGTGGTCACAACAGTCGTCGTGGGCTTGGAGAGCTTTGGTGAAACGGAGACGCCGGACACAGGCTGTGTGCTCTCTGTCTGGGGAATGCGTGGGACCTTCAAATAAAATGGGGAAATATATCGAAATGTGAATTTTTAAATCCTTTCCTGAACGGAAAACGATAAAATGACATGAAAAACTTCATTTACTCAGAGTTGATAGGGAGCCGTGAGATGGTAGAAATTCTTCAATTAGGTTGCAATTTTTTTTATAATTTAACAACGATTGACACTCTTTATCAACGAAACAATTTTAAAAAAATGTTTTTATAATTTGAAACAAGTATTTTAATGAGCATTGTGCTCTAAACAAAAATTATTTCAAGCATCATAATTCTTTACATAAGCTATTGCCAAACAAGTGTAAGCAAATTTATTCCTCATCTTTTCATATACAAAATGTTAGGTAGCTGTAAGTATGTCATCGACCGTTATTTTTAAAACCTCGATGCATTAAATTTATGTCGAAGAAGAAACACCATATTAGCGTGAGATACAAATCAATTGTATTTGATTTGCATTTCAATCAAAGTGTGATAAAACACAATTTAATCTAAATATCTTGTATTTTTAATAAGATTCTCCGAAAAAAAATCGATTTATTCAAAAAGTTTAAGGTTCATTCAAAACTCCTGGCACTTAATGTTTTAACTGCATTTGTGTTGGCGTAAAAGAATCTCTATATTGTGTATCACCAACTCAGATGAGATCCTAGATACAGCATAGAGTGGAGCAAAAAATATAGATTTCATTTTCAAAATTAACGGATTTGAATTAGAAAAAAATCGTCTCTAACATGTATCTTTATAAAAGAGAATAATGATCAGGTTCAAATTAATAAAATTTCTTAAAATACATACACAAAGAAGGATTTTCAGAAGTGTCTACAAAACACTCTCTGTATCAGGTATTTGATAAGAATTCTGACGAAAATTTAAAGTTTTGTTTCTATTATTTTTTTTAAATACTTTTACGGAGATTATCTTTGCGTAAATAATTTTTAAGAATATTTGCTTTCTTATGTTGCGTCCTTGATGATAAATATTCTAAAAACCATTATCAAAGAATTATATTTTAAAAGTTGGTTTTAAAATTTGTATCTTTAAATTATTGACAAATTTAAGACAAAATATTTACTCTTTCAGCAATGAAAACGTATAAAATTTCTGATTGGCGCAACTTTCGCAGGGCAAGAAATTAAAAAGCAAATTAAAAATCTCTCTGCACTCCCCCTTAATCAAAGCCGTCGGTGTCAAAAAACAACCACGATAACTTTAGCTTGGTTAAGCACACAGTAACTGAACAACTGAACAGAGACAGAAGACAAATGTAAACACATTTTTTAGACACAGGCTTTAAAATAAGAAGTGGTACGTTTCGAAAAGTCAGAACAAGCTTGATGTTAGTTGCTTCGTCTTATTTTAAATTCAGTGTTAAGCATTTTTAAAAACATAACTTTACATTTGCCTTATATTTCTTGAGAGGACTGTGCTGGAGAAAATTTTTGGAAGCCCTTATAAGGAGATTTGTAGTCGTCAGTTAAAAATACGTTTTTATTTCCTTCTCCTAAAGGTCCTTTCGTGTGCACTATATTGACTTTAAAATTGAGAAATTTGTGAGATTATACGGATGTAAACCAGAGTCATTTCGTAAGCTTTGTAAGGGGCCTAATGTCATGTCATGAATTCTCCCCTGATGTTCACCATTGAGCGTCGGGGCAGTGGCTAATAATCTTCTGTGGGAAAACTCCATAACGTTAGTTAAATATCATTCAATTAACGCGGAATAAGAATTCGTTCACCCACCTGGTTGGCTACCGTCCCTTGTGAAATGGCGTAGATTATCTGTTGCATCTGCTGATCCTGGCCAACGCTTCCAATCACCTGCTGGGGCAGGTAAACAGGGATCTGTCATGCAATGGAATAACATTTTAATAAACGCTTAATTCTTTGTTTTCGCTAAGTTAAATCATTTTTCATAATTTAGTATTCTAAAGGAAAAACAGTTGAGACAAAAATACTAACATATATATATACTAGCGTATCACCCGTCAAAAATGACGGAAGTTTTCAGCTAAAATCTATTTATTTTGAAAAAATGCATTTTTTTAGGGCGCCTACGGCGCCGACCTTTTTCAAAAGCTCAACTAACTTGTACTTGTTTGATAAATACGAAATATTAAACTTTCTGAAATGTACTCGAAGTATTTTATAATAGGGTTTGTAGGGCGCCTAAGGCGCCCTCTTTATTTTTTGATTTTATAATTAACAATCATCAAATCTTCTTTTTACATTGTTCCCTTTTCCAAAATTAAAATATGAGCTAAAACAATGACGTCATATAATATTTTTTTACAGCGCATCTTTAATTTGCACACCTTTTGATGCATTGGTGCAGTAATTTGGTTCGCTGCTTTCTAAAATTAGTAGCGTCACAGACAGACACTACGTGACAATGCAAATTATATTGTTTAATATATATATATATATATATATATATATATATATATATATATATATATATATATATATATATATATATATATATATATATATATATATATATTTATATATATATTAGGCCTGTGGAAATTAACGATTAATTTCTCGATTAATCGTAAAAAATTTAACGATTAAATTATTTTTAACGATTAATAGACCCATCATGTACAAATTATTGGAAGTCAAAAAAGTTTTTTTTTATATATATATAAAATTACGGCCGATAAATAATTACAAATTTCCTGACGAATACACGAACATTTTCGTTTTAAACTATTAACTGACGGGAATGTTCAAAATGTTGATAAAGTTTGCCTACCATGGTTCTAACACTTTGCCTACTTATTAAACTAAAATGAAAAGCGTATTAAGCTAATGGCAGTATGGAGTCTGACTCAGAGACAGAAGATGACCACAGTTCTTCTGATGAACAACTGCGTTTTAAATGGAGATACAAACTTAATGAACACCGATATGCGATAATGTCATTTTTTGCCAAGACCGTAGTGTGCGTACCAGTTACCTCAGTTCCGTATGAATGATTGTTCAGATCGGCTGGTTATATTATCAATTAGGCCCGCTCATCACTTGAACCAAATAATTTCAACACACTTGTCTTTTTGCGTAGCTCGTTAAAAGATGACATATAAAGAAGACATGTCAGTGTTATTTAGATTTTAAACAAGAACTTTTAATAAGTGTACTTATGACGTCATAAATTTTAATGTTTGGCTTTAATCGAAATTAACGATTAATTAATCGTTAATTTTTCAAAAGTTAACGATTAAATTTAAATTAATCGTTAACAGCCCTTATATATATATATATATATATATATATATATATATATATATATATATATATATATATATATGTATATATAAAGTAAAATTCAATATAAAATTAGCTGAACTATAGAAATAAGATGCAGGCTGATGGCTGATCTGTTTATAATACTTCCGTATCCTAGTCAGGTCCAACCCCCGGGAGTGCACTTCATACCTGCTGACCAGCTGATTGTGCGGCCATTGCCCCAGCCAGGGCCTGCATGATGTCCTTGACCAGTGCCGAGTTGTCCTGCTGGACCGGCTGGCTGGCCTCGGCTCCTTTCTTCATCTTGTCCTTGATGCTCTTCATCCTCATGCCAGTACGTAGGGCTGGTTCAGCGGGCTCTTCAACGGCCGTGTCGCTGTCCAAGTTACTGATCTGGAGACAGATAAGTTTTAAAATTAACATTATCATCATGGGATTTGATCAACCACACGGTCTCACATCAATAGCGTTATATTATCTGACAGTCAATAAACTGTGTGCCTTAAATGTTACCTTACACATTCTCAAGGTTAGTTTAGTTCATGTTCTGTGACACCCACAAAATGTTCAACCTTGAGTCTCTGACTAACAGTCCTTTATCTAAAAGTAATATCTTTCTTATAGATATAGATTTTGTAGTTATTCTTTTGTATGCATAGTTGAACTTTTCAAACGGTTTTTTTTTAATTTTAAACCACATGCCCATCGCTAAGTCTTTTTTAATAATGCTCAAAGAAACAATATAGCAAATTCTTAATAGGTCTCAACGCTTCTGTTTTGTTTTTTATATAGGTTTCATTTATATAGACTTTTCTTGGGAAAATTACTAGGGCAATAGAATTTGCGGATTTTCTATATAGATCAATGATAAAAGTGTATCGCACATGACACGAATCGTTCACATGCAGGTGAAGCATAAACTAATAAGGGATCACTTTTTTAATCAAAGCAAAAAATAGTACAAAGTGTCACTTATTTAAACATCCTTAATGAAATCACCCCCACCTCACTCATCTGACTCTGGTTGCCACCAACGGCCATGCTGTTGACACTGTCCATACGATTCATCTGGGACTTTCTAGTCGCTGCGGCTGAAGAGGCGGCCTCCTTCTCTTTGTCCTTCAGACCACAGCAACACAACAACCAGGGGAAGCGTGTGTCCACTGCCTGAAAAAATGACAACGTAAGAGTAATAATTTTTAATAATTTTTTTAATACACGTATTGTTAAATCTTCAAGCCGACGCAAGCACTATAGCTCGGATAGCTCGGGTGTTACCTCTCTAAATCTGGGATGAGACAGGGCGTAGATGAGAGGGTTGTGCATGGCCGAGGCTTTAGCAAACATTACTGGCAGCTCGGACACGTATGGGGTGACCAGCTCTGCCGGACCGAACTGGGCGATGAGGGCCACGGTGGCGTAGGGTGTCCACGACAACAGGAAGGTCATGATGATGGTCATGGCGATCCGGGCAGTTTTGATCTCGGACCTCTTGGCGCTCTGTCCTTGGCGGATTTCTGCGTTGAGTTTTTTAGCCATCTGACCCATTTCCTGTAAGGATAACAGATTAGTGCATTTAAATTATTTAAACTTTTTTATTGTATAATGTAATACATGACCCTATCATACATGAATCCACATGTACACAATTGATCAGATTAACACTCGGCTCACAATATTATCAGGTCTATTTATTTCATGTAATAATAAAAGATTCATAAATAATTATAAATGTTTCTAGCATTACACGAGTTCCTCACACCCCACGTTCCTTTTGAATGCCCTTTATCAGCATTGTTGCAACGTTGGGTAATGTATTTGTGAACGCCACTATTTGTGCCACTTTCCTGATTACCGAATAACAAAATTTAAGTACCTAGCATTAAATTTTTCATGCATTCTTACTGTTGCAATACATCTATACCTGATTTTATCTCTGCATTTTGTATTATGGGCCGTTTGGAAGTGCTAAGGGCCTTCGAGCAAATAAATATTACTGTTAAATACGCTCATATCAATAAACTGACAGAAACATTATCTTTACGAAGAAATAGAACAGGTTTTTTTAAGAATCATTCAATTTTATTCACTTCGGCTCCTTGTAAGCGAATGTAACACTAAATTACATTATTTGAGTCCGGGTGGTGCGTTTTTACCTTCTCGTGTTGGGCCACTGCTTTGTAGATGAAATAATAGCAGTAGAGAATGGTCGTCAGCGGGCAGGCGAAACCAAAAATGTACAAACACAGGATGAATGACCGGACGTAGGTGTTGCGTGTCAAGTAGTCAAAGGTGCACGATGTTTGAAACCCCTGAAGACAACAGGTGAAGGATAAACATGGATTTATTTTAGTATGTTTTAAAACTTACTATTCAAGAGATAAATATCTATTCCAAAAGCGTTGGTTATGTCAAACGGGAAACATATAGAGAAATACATTTTGAAAGTCGTGATTAGCTGTCCAGGAGTTTTGATAAGTATAGAGACATAAGGTCAGAATATATGTAACCTACCTTTTAAAAAGTGAATTCAAATTTTTAAGTTGAAACCCCTGACCAAGGGCTTGCCATCTTAATTGAAAATATTATTATCTGCTTTTCAACTCATTTTAAAAAGGTTATCTTTTAAAGCAATTTTTTTTAAAGAATTTCTTTTAAATAGCTTTTTTTATTATTACGTAACAAATTATCGAATTTAAAAAAGCATTCATCTATTCCAAGCGCGAAAATCTGGGTCGGTTAAAATTTCTATGACACTTTCTGATAATAAAAGTTTTTAAATTTACTTCACTCATTTAATTTTTTTGTATTGCTTAATTTAGACAACAAAACCAGGAGAAACGGTGGTTATAGATTTCGAATATTCCCAGATTTATCATAAAATCTATATACCATCATGAAACAGATCTCACATTGGTGTCAAACATACTGTCGTCTACCAACGTTGTACGTACAACAAACTACCAACAATCTGATCGTACCTCTGGGATGTAAGCTCCAAAGCCAAACAGAGGCGGTATCGTCCATGTCGTGGACCAGCACCACACAAACATTAGCATGAGGAAAGCCTTCCTGTAGCTGAGACTCCGAGACGCCTTGATGGGCCCGGCAATGACGGTGTATCGGTCAATGGCTATCATGGCCAGGGTGTTGATGGACATTTGACCAAAGATTCCTCCCACTAGGCCGTACAGTTCACACGCTGTGAAACCGGGTTAAATTTAGTATAATGTTTATTTTATTTTATTTTTTTGCTGCACTGAGTTTATGATTTTGTTGCTGCTTTGTTTTAGTTAAAAGATTAATGGATTTTCCATTCCCCATGAAAAAAGTAAATTCCATTTTATCAAACTTTGAAGAATTATATGATAAGCTATTTTATTTTATTTTTTAAATTTCGTTGAACCCAAATACCCACCTCTAAGCCCCTCAAATTTCTGCATGAGCTATTTCTGATATAACTCCGCCAAGGCCGGTCCCAAGCCCGGGTGCAAAAGGAGGAGGGTTGGCGTGAGGCCAGCGACCTCACCCGTAAAAACAAATTGCTACAGAAACGTCAACAAGAAAAAACAAACAAATTTCAGTCCTGAGAAGAGAGGACTCTTCTTCTCCAAGAAGAGCTATGAAGCCTTGTGGCCAAACCCAGGCTATACTGGAAGCCTCAAAGCCGAAGACCCTCCTTTCTAAGGAAACAAATATAGGCACGTGGAACGTCAGAACCATGTATGAAGCAGGGAAAGCAGCGCAGGTGGCAGCAGAAATGAGATCCTACAAACTTACACTGCTTGGTATCTGCGAAACAAGATGGATACAAGCTGGGCAAATAACTTTGGCCTCTGGAGAAATGCTAATGTACTCGGGGCATGAGGAGGAAGATGCTCCGCACACGCAAGGAGTCGCTTTGATGCTGTCAAGGAAGGCACAGGAAGCATTGATTGGATGGGAAGCACATGGACCAAGGATAATAACAGCAACCTTCCGAACCAAGAAAAAGAAAATAAAGATGAACATAATACAGTGTTATGCACCCACCAACGACAGCGAAGAAGAAGAGAAAGAAACATTCTACAATAGACTACAAGCACTAATAGAAAAATTCCCAAATAGAGACCTGAACATCCTAATGGGAGACCTTAACGCCAAAATTGGAAAAGACAACAGTGGGTATGAGGAAACCATGGGACGCCACGGTATAGGAGAGAGAAATGAGAACGGAGAAAGACTAGCGGACTTCTGCGCAACAAACGAGCTTGTTATTGGTGGAAGCGAATTTCAACATAAAAACATTCACAAGATAACATGGGTATCCCCAGACAACAAAACGCAAAACCAAATAGACCACATATGCATTAGCAAAAAATTTAGAAAGTCTCTACAAGATGTACGAGCAAAAAGAGGAGCAGATGTAGCATCCGATCACCATCTGGTCTGTGCAAGACTTAAATTAAAGCTAAAGAAAGACTGGGAACAGCCAACTGCGAAGCGAACCAAATTCAATGTAGCACTTCTGGCAAATGATCAGAAAAGGGAAGAATTTAGTGCCACCTTGAGGAATAAGTTCCAAGTGCTAGAAGATCAAACAGAAGACCAAACAGAAGATGACCAAGTAGAACATATGTGGCAAAGTATAAAGACGTCTGTAACATCCACCTGCCTAGAAGTCTTAGGATCAGTGAAACAGAAACAAAAAGACTGGCTCTCAATAAACACACTGCAAAAAATAAAAGAGAGAAAAGAAATGAAAAATATAGTTAACAGCAGCCGCACCAGGGCTGAGAAAACGAAAGCGCAAGAGAGATATAAAGAAGTAAACCAAAAGGTAAAAAACAGCATTAAAAAAGATAAAAATGCCCACATAGATGGCCTAGCATCCAAAGCAGAAGAAGCAGCCAGGAAGGGCAACTTGAAAGAGCTCTACGACATAACAAGAAAACTGTCAGGGAGATACAAAAGGCCGGAGAGACCTGTCAAAGATAGAGAAGGGAGATCTATAACAGAAAAGAAAGAGCAACAAAAAAGATGGATGGAATACTTTAAGGAACTATTAAACAGGCCCCCACCCACAGACACGCCAGACATACAACCAGCAAATGAAGACCTACAAATAGAAGAAGGCGCACCAAATAAGGAAGAAATAGCCCTGGCCATCAAGCAGCTCAAACTAGGGAAATCACCGGGACCGGACAACATCACAGCAGAGATGATGAGAGCGGACATAAACACAATAGTCAACATGCTGCACCCTCTGTTTGAGAAGATATGGGAAGAAGAGAGAGTCCCAAAAGATTGGAAAGAAGGATACCTCATCAAGATCCCAAAGAAAGGGGATCTCAGCAACTGTGCAAATTACAGAGGAATTACACTGCTATCTGTACCAGGAAAGGTTTTTAACAGAATTATTTTGAACAGAATGAAAGACAAGGTCGACATGCAGCTACGAGATCAACAGGCCGGCTTCCGCCAAAACAGATCCTGCACAGATCAAATAGCAACACTGAGAATCATCGTAGAACAGTCCATCGAATGGAACTCCTCTCTATATATAAATTTTATAGACTATGAAAAGGCCTTTGATAGCCTGGACAGACAAACCTTGTGGAAACTTCTCCGACACTATGGAGTACCAGGGAAACTAGTGAGGATCATTCAGAGCTCTTATGAAGAAATGACATGCAGGGTGGTCCACGAAGGTAGACTCACAGACTCCTTTACAGTCGAAACAGGAGTCAGACAAGGATGCCTCTTGTCCCCTTTACTATTCATCCTTGCCATTGACTGGATAATGGAAAAATCCACAGACAAAAAGAGGAATGGGATACAGTGGACACTCTGGGAACAATTGAATGATTTAGACTTCGCGGACGACATTGCACTTCTGTCCCACAACCAGCAACAAATGCAGGAAAAGACAAAAGACGTAGCCACCTTTTCGGCACAGCTTGGCCTCAACATAAATAAAAGTAAAACAAAAATCATGAAGATAAATCCATCCAACCATGAGCATGTCCATCTGGCAGGAAAGGCACTGGAAGAAGTGGAGTCCTTCACATACCTAGGCAGCACCATAGACATAAATGGCGGATCCGATGCAGATGTAAGGGCTAGGATTGGAAAAGCTAGATCAGCATTTGTATTATTAAAGAAAATATGGGAGTCGAAGGAGTTGAAACTGCAGACCAAAGTCAAAATCTTTAATACAAATGTCAAAACAGTCCTCCTATATGGTGCAGAAACTTGGAAAACAACAGCGAGCCTTACGCAGAAAGTGCAGACATTCATAAACACATGCCTTCGAAAGATCCTGAAAATCAAATGGCCAAATACTATAAATAACAAAGAGTTACTAGAAAGGACACACCAGGTGCCTATTGATGAAGACATCATAAAAAAGAGGTGGAGATGGATAGGACATACGCTCCGAAAACCCCCAGGTAGCACCACCAGACAATGCCTAACATGGAACCCACAGGGAAAGAGAAAGAGAGGAAGGCCAAAAAATACATGGAGACGCGAGCTAGAGGCTGACATGCAAAATATGGGATACACCTGGAAGCAATTGGAGAGGAAAGCACAGGACCGAGAGGAGTGGAAAGTTCTTGTAGACGGCCTATGCCCCAGACGGGGTAGAAAGGCATAAGTAAGTAAGTAAGTATTTCTGATATCATCATCTATTTCTGATATAATCATCTATTTCTGATATCATCATCTATTTCTGATATAATCATCTATTTCTGATATCATCATCTATTTCTGATTTAATCATCTAGTTCTGATATCATCATCTATTTCTGATATCATCATCTATTTCTGATATCACCATCTATTTCTGATTTAATCATCTATTTCTGATATCATCATTTATTTCTGATTTAATCATCTATTTCTCATGTAATCATCTATTTCTGATATGATCATCTATTTCTGATGTAATCATCTATTTCTGATATAATAATCTATTTCTGATTTGATCATCTATTTCTCGTGTAATCATCTATTTCTGATATAATCATCTATTTCTGATGTAATCATCTATTTCTGATTAAATCATCTATTTCTGATATGATCATCTATTTCTGGTATGACCATCTATTTCTGATATGATCATCTATTTCTGATGTGATCACGTATTTCTGATATGATCACGTATTTCTGATATGATCATCTATTTCTGATGTAATCATCTATTTCTGATATAATAATCTATTTCTGATTTGATCATCTATTTCTCGTGTAATCATCTATTTCTGATATAATCATCTATTTCTGATGTAATCATCTATTTCTGATTAAATCATCTATTTCTGATATGATCATCTATTTCTGGTATGACCATCTATTTCTGATATGATCATCTATTTCTGATGTGACCACGTATTTCTGATATGATCACGTATTTCTGATATGATCATCTATTTCTGATGTAATCATCTATTTCTGATATAATAATCTATTTCTGATTTGATCATCTATTTCTCGTGTAATCATCTATTTCTGATATAATCATCTATTTCTGATGTAATCATCTATTTCTGATTAAATCATCTATTTCTGATATGACCATCTATTTCTGGTATGACCATCTATTTCTGATATGATCATCTATTTCTGATGTGATCACGTATTTCTGATATGATCACGTATTTCTGATGTGATCACGTATTTCTGATGTGATCACGTATTTCTCATATGATCACGTATTACTGATGTGATCACGTATTTCTGATGTGATCACGTATTTCTGATGTGATCACGTATTTCTGATGTGATCACGTATTTCTGATGTGATCACGTATTTCTAATGTGATCACGTATTTCTAATGTGATCACGTATTTCTGATGTGATCACGTATTTCTGATGTGATCACGTATTTCTAATGTGATCACGTATTTCTGATGTGATCACGTATTTCTGATGTGATCACGTACTTCTGGAAAGATTGCGTATTTCTGATATGATCACGTATTGCTGATGTGATTGTGTATTTCTGATGTGATCATCGATTCCTGATATGAACATCACGCCAATGTCACATGTAAAATGTAAAACCATTTTAATCCTCTTTGTCCTATCTTTGCCACAGCATGTCAATTATGTTTACTTCCAATAGAGTGAAATTATTCTAATTTAATCCTTTCCGTCGTCATTAAGCCTTTGCCTCACATACACTAAAGTTTACCCACCGACTTTGCCGAAAATCCACCGTCTGTTGAAACAGGAAATGGTCATGAGTGGGAATCCCTGGATAATTGAGAAGATGAAGTCACTCATGCTCAGGTTGACCAAAAACATGTTGGAGGGAGTACGCAAAGACTTGGTGCTGTTTGGAAGTAAGTGTTAAACCATTATTTCCCCACATTTTTACAGAAACAGAATAGTGTAAAAGGAAATAAGGTTCATGCAGCCCAAAATGTTTGGGTTTTTTTATTGGACGTTCAATGCAAATTATACTCACCATTAAGGCTGTTTCGTGAAAAATATTTTTTTAAATAAATTTTATGCGAAATATCTCATCCTTTTAAAGCTAAAATATGAAACAAGTAAACATTCTTCATGTTTATAAACAAAAAGGACATCGTTTAATGACACACACACACAATTGACCAACAATGTGACTAATGATATATTTTTAAACTTAAATAAGTGCGTCTACAGAAACTGAAAATGATAAGAATAAAAAAAGAGAGATCATATTCAATTTTCGTTGCTATTTCAGTATAGCCTCGTACAATGATTCATAATTCTATGAAATTCACGGTGAATTTTTGAAGGGCGTCTAAACAAGAAAAATAATTTCACCTCCTCCATCCCCTGAAATTACTGTTTTAATGAAAAGAAAACTCACGTTCCAAAGATGTACATGACAAGGAGGTTGCCGAGGGAACCGAAGATGCTGACGAAGGTGATGAAGATGCCCATGGCATAGTGCCACGCAGGGGAAATAAGTGGGTACTGGTACCAATGCGGGTGTATGAACAGGTCGTAGGTGTCATACACATGCGTCGTTATGTTTTGAGCGTAGGCAGGGGACGTCATTCTGATGTCTTCTTTGGTGGACGTCATGTTGATAACTTGATGTTACTATAACAACAGGAGATCAGTTGACGATCACTGAAGTATTACACAAATGTGGGAATCTACTGTCTTGGTAGGTATTTTTAAAAATTAAATCTGGAACAAAAGAGTCTAATTAAAATGGAGTTTTAATAAAACTATTATAGCAATACCATTACGCTGCAATTATGCCATTTAACCAAGAGGCAACACACATATCGCTTCCGTAGTAGATCGGCAATTTTAAATATCATAAGAAGCGAGCGTCTTTTTGATGCTGATGCCCGAAAACCTCATCAACTTCAATCATATATTTAAACAGCTTATTGTTGAAGGTAGTAAACACATTCGTTCCTCCGGACCTGATCAATTACATTGTTTTTAACAATAAAAAAATTACCATAATTAAAAAAATGGTTTGAAGACATCGAAGAGGTAGGATGAGATTAACTATGAGATTAACTTTGAGATTAACGTTTCATTTTGGCGTTTGGCCCTGATTACTAAATTTATTTATTTTTTGAAGAGTTGGGAGGGGTACAATAAGGGGCAATCAAAATCTGTAGAGGGACTGAGACTTTGACTGAGATTGAGAGAGAGGGGGAGGGAGACAGAGATTATTTCGAGACATTCGCATAGAACAGTTAAGATCTGAGTCAAATTGCGCTAGGAGACGTAGATGTACGCAGGAGCAGTCTTAAGAACACATAGACGTACATAGACAGAATAACATCAATTGATTTTCTTGTTAAAAATCTTCTTGACACCTGGAGTTTTTTGTATTCTGAGTACGTCACTTCAATGTTTTCTTGATATTTTTCTGTCCTAGATATGCAAATATATAAATCACGGAAAAGCAGATACCCTTTGATGGGTCATAATTACGAGAGTAACCCTTCAAAGAATATCAATGACAATGTGCCTGTGGTTAGCTAACTAGCTACTAGCTAATACCCATTTTGAAACCACACTGCTGACGTCACTTTTGATTGACCAGGCGAGCGAGAGCAGTACAGAAGCACACGGTGACTAGGGCAGAGGCTCCCAACACACACACACACACACACCTCCAAACCACTCGCATTTCCTTGAACTGATGTGTAAATTATTGACTTCCTTAACTGTCTCCCTTCCTACACCAGCAGTATAGTAGGCACCCTCACATAGGAATACCTGACGTGGGTTTCTAAGTTTCTACCTCTGCAACTATTTTGAAAAAGTAACTTGAATGAAACGGTTGCCAATGAACAGCTAGGAACCTCGCATTCATATCCCTCGGGGGCTATTCTTCATCCTGATCTTACCATTTTTCTATCTATGTCTCTAATGTGGATGATTTGCGGAGTGTCTAACAGACTTGATCGATAAAAATTACATTTTTTTATATATCATTTGATGTTACAATTCGCCCAGTGATGGTTTAAAACGATGCTATCTGCACAAAACGCACACACCCCTCTCCTGATCACGGCCAAGCGTATGCATAAAAAACAACCCCGTAAAAACAAAAGCTTTGTTTATTATAAATCCCTTATGTATGAGACATAACTAAAAGTATTGATTATGTTAAAATGCGACAAACATTTACAGACAGAAACCAAATTATCTCCTCTGGCTTTAAAACCGGGGGAAGGGGGAGGGGTGTGGACATCGACGGGTGGCGTCAACGCGTTAACTCAACTGGTACGTGGAAGGAAAACAATAACAAACTGTGAAATTGAATTACATATGTTGTATAGAGATAAACTAAACATGCATTAATTTAATTACGGTACGTTCGATGGATCTGAAATTTTGATACTATGCATTGTTAGGTGATACAAGTATATGTGCAAAATTTCAACTCGATAGCATCACGGGAAGTGAGTCATTTTTAAATCCCTTATATTAACTTCGAAATCTTGTCTGTCTTCGTACGTCGGTCGGGTGGAAAAACAAAAGTAAAAAATGACCCACTTCCCGTGATCTGATCGAGCTGAAATTTGGCACATGGACCCGTCTCAGCTAACAATGCATCGTATCAAAATAAATAAATAAAATTCTATCATTTTCAACTATTCTAAATTTTTCTCCAAAAAAGGGTTAAAAAATAGATTTCCGATCCCACTCTAGAGTCTATGGTGTGGGACAGTGGACTTAGAGGGACATGATCACAACTCCATCCACCACTATGCCCCCCATAATCTTCTTTTTTTAATTTCAATGTAAATCCTCGCTGAGGGGTGTTAAAGCAGAAATTGATGCCGATATATTTTCTACACTTTTAATTTGTACGGTACATTTGGGAAATACTTTTAAGTTGCTTTAGGTTTTTATGTTACATTTCAAAACGTCAAGCCAGAAAGGACCGTATCCAAAACCCTCCTGAAGGGACCGCATCCATCTCTTGTCCGACATGCGGACGCCTTTTTCGTGCCAGAATAGGGTTAATAAGCCACCAGAGGACACATGTGGCGGCCCAGCAAACATGATGAGAGTTGTCATCGTCAACCACGATGGACGAACAACATTTCAAATCAGTTAAATCACGGACATAAGCATAATTCTTTATTATTCTAAACAAGAAATGCTTTCAAAGACCGTACAAAGGGACTTAAGAGAGCGGTTCAACTTTTAGACGTAAGTGTCAAGAAAATCAGATAAAAACCCTCGTTGTTGTCATCCGAAATTTGTGGAACCAAAGAGCAATCATTTTTTTTAAATACGTATTATAAAAATTCTTCCTAATTTAGTTTCTATAGAAACATTACATAATATCGAAATGTCCTTATTGATTTTAATTTTATTAATAATTTCTCTACGTTGTCAAATTTGAGAGTGAATGTATATTTATATTGATTTAATAATCTCAATTGTATGACTGAAAAATTCATTAGCGTAATGAAATTTTAATTGCTTATTTTAAAAGTGTTTGTATTGATATTTGATGCTCGACGAAAATTGTTCCTATTAAGCCTCAGATTATATTATTTTCCAAGGAATGTCAGCAATTTATTCTACATATTCTATATTATACATTCCTACTACCTACGGATTTTGAATATCGTATTTGGAGGAGCCAATAGTAATGCCCGTTTTGATCTTCAATTCACATATTAGTAGCTAGTCAGAATTTATTGTGTTTAAAATAGAATATCTCCACCTTCGACTTCATATGATTAATCAATCAGTTATGGCCGTACGTGAACGACTGGAAGCATTTGCTGCGGACACCCTCCAAAAACAAAAGTTTTAGCTTCAAAGATCGGGACACTTTTCATAGTTTCTTTTTTCAACATTTCAATTTACATTAATGACATTAATATTTATTTAAATTACCGAGACATTTCGGAAAGTATATGCTTCAGTTGACTAATTCGCCATAAAGGTACTGATGTATCAAACAATGGCACATGCAACCAGTGGCGTAGCTAGAACTTTTGCCGCCAGGGGCGGTCTCCAATTTGCCGCCCTTTTTAGGGGCCGTCCATAAATGACGTCACGCACCTTTTTGGGGGGGGGAGCTACACATTTGTGACGAGGGGGGTGTTTAAGAAATGTGACGTCACGTCAAAACGCGCAACTTTAAATAAAATTTCCACTTAAATATTTGATTGCTGACACTTTATTTAATGACGTTTATGTAAAACGCGTGTTACGATATTAGAATGCATCGTTACACTAAAAACATACTTAAATGACACATTTTTTATTTGAAACATGCTCATTTTCAAACAGAAAAATACGGCTTTTATGGGGGGAGGGAGGTCAAAGCTTTGTGACGTCTTATTGAAGAAGGGGTCTAAGATTTTGTGACGACGTTTGACGAGGGGGGAAGTGGTGAAAAATCAGCCAAAATCGCGTGACGTCATTTGTGGACGGCCAGTTAGTCGATTATGTTATGGTTTTTATAAATTAAGTAACACGAATAAACAATTGTAATTGAAACGAAGTAAAGGTGGGGAACATGTTTACCATTGCATGCCATATTTATGTAAGCAGTAATTTAAAGAGGCCGCATAAGATTATATACCTATAAATACAAATTTACAAAATACAAGATACTATTTAAAGACCACAAGAAAGCTACTGAGGTAGCAGGTCGTCCCCCCTCGTCCCTCAATGAGACAAAACATATTCCAAAATTACACACAAAAAACATTACCAATCACTATTCTTTTATTTTGTATTTATAAATAAATGATTTTTTTTACAAACAAAGAAAGTGTTTACATTAGTATGCAATAATATTTATACATTTACTTTCCTAACTTTCATAATAGAACAATCGTGTATTATGCTATCAAAATTAAAATTATCTGTAATATCTTGTTCTATGGACTATTCACAGTATTGCAAGATTGTGTTTACTTTAATCGCTCATTGTGGAACGAAGATAATTTTTTATCAACTTCAGTTTTGAGAAGCTCCTTCACAACTAGCGACACTGATAGCAATAGTTGAAAAAATTCATAGCAAAATTACAATGTTGGGTACAGAATTCTCCAATCTATGTTGTTGTTGTTGTTGGCTTCCTATGTCTCATAAGACGACGGAATTTTCTGTGCTCCTGTGGGATCCGCGAGCATGGCCCAGCAGCTTCTGCTGTGGCTGTACAAGCCCACTCGCGAATGGCAGCCTTTGCCGCACTTCTGACACCGAAAGGCAGCACCTGCGGCTGGCTGATTTGCTCTCCTTTTCCTCTTTAGGTGGTCCACGTCTGCTACCCGCCGCAGGTCTCTTTCTCCTGCTTCTAGCCCGGCAGTCAACGCCTGTCTCCATCTGTACCTGTCCCCAGCGAGTTCCTCCCAGCTATTTATGTCGATGCCAATAGCTTTGAGGTCTCTCTTGCAGACATCTTTGTAACGGAAGCGAGGCCGGCCTGCAGTCCTCTTTCATTTGGCTAGCTCAGAGTGGAGGATCAATATTGTTGAATAAATTTTAATAGATCAAGGGGGCCTTTTCCCCCGGTTTCTAACATAATGCCTCTTCTTGTAGTGTAGGTACAGTACAGCCATAAAAACCTGGATCCTTTTTCTTTCCATATTGAACTGTTCTTTATCAATGTCAATAAAGTAATTTATTTGATGTTCAAATGCTTCATTTAGTAGGTTACATGGTATTACGAATATTTTCTTGCAAGGACATGCAACTCATCAAAGCGTTCTTTTATTTTCTTTCATAATTCCATCCATGTATAAAAACATTTCTCGTTGTACTTCTTATTCTACAAAATAGAACCACGTCTTCTGAATTTTCCCTACTCATATTTTTTTCTCCTTCGAACTCGGCGTTCAGTTGATATTTCCATCTCTTCACAAATTGTTTGGCTGATGTAACAGCATTTTGTATTAGCACATCTCTTTGTTCCATGCAATGGCTTTGCATTAATTTAAAAAATGACGGGTTCCCATAAATTGAGATAACATAGAAAAGAAAAAGATTACATTGAATTGAGTAAAATTCCAGCATCTGATCTCGTTTTCCTAGTTACTTCTTCAGATGTCATTTTTTCCAAGACGATTGAAATTTTAAAGTATATCTTTTTCAAAATTATCATGCCTATTGTGGTGTTTATTATCAGAGGAAATCGAATATTTATATATTCTTGTCATAAATCTTAATAATTTTCCATAAAATAGACAAATTCAAATTATTTACACATTACTTTAATTGGATAGGCGTAACATTAAGAATAATTTTCTGAAAACCAGCGGTGATGTGTTTTTTGCGTACTTTTCTTATTAAAGAGTAATCTGCGACTAATACCACTTAGTTTTCCAAACAAATGTATACCTTTTTTGAGCGATTAAAATTTTTGAATGGTTTTGCTTAAGTTATAATATCCATTATGTAATCAAAAAAATGTTGTGCGAATCCTTTAATTAAGACTCGAAATTACAAATATTTTTGTTTCACCTTGGTTTTCCCCCTTCAAAAGAAAAAGGGCGATTGTCGGAAATGGTTGTATTTTTCAAATGCCCACAAATGCCGCCGCCCTAATGAGTGCCGCCCGGGGCGGACCGCCCCCACCGCCCCCCCTAGCTACGCCACTGCATGCAACTTGAAGGCACTGTCATGACTCTGAATTTAAACTGTGAGGAAATTTGATGCTTAGGTTCTATTTTATTTAGGAAATATTAAACGAAATTAGGAAAATTCGATCACTGGATACCACGGGGCAATGAATTACCCAAGATGACCTGCCATCGTCATATGCGGTGATCGAAAAGAGAAAAACAAAAGAACAAAAACAAGGATTACAGACAAGTCACACACATTAATAGCTATCAATGAAAAGGCACTTTTATTATTCGTCAATGCGAACGATAATTTATTTATTATTCTTGATGCTGATGGTCAGAGGCGTAACAACGACTTGGCATCGGGGCATTGCCATTGGCTCCGAGGGCTAATCCTTCAATTCATTCAAATTTAGTATTGAATAGGCCGCAATGATGAAATTTGTCAAGGGTGCCAAAAATAAATTAGCCAAGCACGGAAAACCCAGTTACGCTTCTGGTGACTATTATCTATGTCTAAAATGATGTAGGCTTATAAATAATGTTAAAATGAATAAATAATCAATAAATAATTATAAATAAATATTATGTTAACACAAAAAATAAACA
This sequence comes from Ampullaceana balthica, assembly GCA_944989445.1. Classification (NCBI taxonomy): domain Eukaryota; kingdom Metazoa; phylum Mollusca; class Gastropoda; family Lymnaeidae; genus Ampullaceana; species Ampullaceana balthica. The sequence goes on from CALYLW010000155.1 coordinate 440,340, forward strand.
TTTTTTCGAATCCTACAGAAAAATAAATGATTGTAAATGAGGTCCAGTTATTTTTAGAGCCATTCAGTAAATTGTTGTCTACTGGGTTTATTTATAGTAATTATTTTTTAATTAATTTCAATTACTGTTATAAAAATTATAACTCTTTCTGGTATACTTGAAGCAATTTAAAAAATTAATGAAAAGCCGTTACAAAGAAAGCCTTAAATAACATATTAAACAAAAGAAGAACATTCTGACATGAACGCAGGACAAGGTGGGAGCAAGATAGTAGGACGCGATCACAGAATACCACAGGGACAACATCACGCAAAACAGCATTACCCAAGTTGAAAGGACTTAATAAAAACTGTTCATGCCAGTTACATTTAACGGAGCATCATCGTTACGGAGTGAGTCAGGGAACATGAATGAGGTTTCAATGCGTTTTGATTTTTACTCTTTTTCTGCTTTTAAACTAGCATTAAAAATATATTTTAACTTAAGCCTTCATACATTGCTATTGGAATGAACGGATTTCCACCATATTATATCTACTAGACATATATTCAAGCAACGCACTGTATAAGAATTTCAATTAATTCTAATGCCTATGATTAACAGTTTAAATTTTTCAGAATTTTAATATTATATTTTTGTATGTTAATCATAGCATTACCACAATGTAAAACAGGAGCTACCAAACTACGAGACGCGGGTCTGATCTGGCCGATGAACTCATTTAAACAGGCCTACTGACGGTATTTAGGGGCACGCATGCACGCTCGGCTCGCGTACCAAGAGTCGCGGGTTCGAATCTTTGTGAAGGCAGGAGCTTGTTCCCGTGGCTAAGGGAGTCCACGCAGATCACATGGGTACCTGACATTAGTTGGGATAAAGTAAAGGCGCCTGTGCTGGCCACACAGTATCGTCATATGCCGTGTCACTTGACTCCTATGCCAGCATGGTCTAAAAACAAACCCACTACTTTACCGACGTCATTTTAATTTTATCGATAAAACGTATAAAACACAATTCAAGTTAAATTTACATTACAACGTTTATATTAGTAGTTGATATATATATACACACATGTGGAGACTTTCTAGCTGATATGTGCCATATTGTTAATATTTTATCTTATAAATGTGGCAATGTGCCCCCGGGTTGTTTGGCGGGTGTCGACAGGTGACACTTTATGGCGGGAGTAGCCGGACAAATAAAGACTGCGTAACATTGTAGACCGCCACGAGTGCCCAAGACCATGTGGTTAAATCATTGTACAGTTTTGCTCTGTATGGTTGAGTTTGTATGGTTGTGAGGCTTGGACGCTCACTTCAGACCTCCAAAGAAGAATCAATGCGCTGGAGATGAGATGTTTCAGACAGATATTGAACATCTCCTACACAGCGCACATCCCAAACGAAGCGGTCCGCAACACAATAAGTACTGTCATTGGCCCCTGCGAGGACCTACTCACATCAATTAAGAAGAGGAAATTACGATGGTACTGACACGTGACAAGAACTGGAGGTCTCGCAAAAACCATATTGCAAGGCATAGTCCATGGTGGAAGGAAAAGAGGCAGACAAAAGAAGAGATGGTAGGACGATATCAAAGAGTGGACCAGCCTCTCATTCAGCGACTCTCAAAGGGCAGCACAGGACCGGGACAAATGGCGTGTGTTATTGAACAGTTCACGATGGTGCCCCAACGACCCAACAACGGGTTAAGGGATAGTTCAAGTTCAAGTTTGGCGCGCCCCGTCCGACCCCACTGGCGCCAACTTTGTCTCTTCCTTTGTCCCAGACACTATGGGACTGGTCACCAGGGTTGGCTGACCACACCTGACAAATTACGTAGTCATCATGACATGACTGGACAAGCTTTGAAACTGTCTTTGGGATCCCTTTATAGAGGGACTCAGGGAGTATCGTAAAATGAAAAAGTGAACGTAGACGTAGAGAGAGTAGGGCACAGTAGATACTTAGGGCTGCATACTGCATGTAAACTTGTGTGTTTAGATTATTTGTTAGCGTAGCCATTTATAAATGTGATTTCCTTTCTTTCGAGAATTATAATTATCCTACCAAATAAACCTTTAGAACAGCTATAGCCCTCAACCTGTGTGGTCTTAACCTATTTCGTGGATTTATTTTGTTCTTTTTAAAATACTGTGCATTGCCTTAGCCAACCACTCGGCTACATAAATTACCTATATTCTCTTCTTTATTGTAATGTTTGCAAATTTCGCCTATCCGAAGTCCTTTCTCAGCTCATATAAGCTGAGTCTACGCTCTTACATTACCGTGACACAAGGATTCACCGGTCTGTCATAATCATTTCAGATCAGTACCAGTAAATATCAATGAAGAGTTGGGAGAAAAAAATCTTCTTTGTGGAAATAAAGGTCCAGCAGAGGCGTCGCTAGGGTTGGTGTCACCCGGGGTGGTAGCTCATAGTGTCACCCCTTCACGACTGAAGGGGCCGTCCATAAATGACGTCACGTGAGGTTGCCGATCTTTACCCCACCCTCCCCCAGCGTCATACTTTGTCACAAAAACTTAGACCCCCACCCATTCTTTTATGATATGACGTCACAAAGCCTTGACAACCCCCTCCCACCCAAGCCCTATTTTCCAAAATAAAAAAAATTGGATGTTGCAAATTATTTTTGGCATTTAAATTTGTATATAGTGTAAGTCTGCACTCTAATATCGTAACACGCAATTAAATAAATGGTAAACAACCAAATATTTAAATGGAACTTTTATTTAAAGTTGCGTGTTTTTGATGTGACGTCACATTTTTTAAACACACCCCTCCCCCTCGTCAAACATCGTCACAGACGAGTGACCCCATCCCCCTATGGCGGATTAAAAAGGGGGGGGGGATGAACGGGCAATAATTTAAGGTCCCCCAAAATTATTATAAATTATAGTGTATAATAAAGATGCAGGCAAATGTTTGTATGAATCCCTGAAAGTGCCTTGGACAGTCACACGGCAATGCATCACATATGAGTAGGAATTATAACGGAAACCAGGTCAATTCTTTATGAGAAGTGCAGTGTTGCTCATTATATGCCGTGCACAGCTCATTCCCTTAATTTGGTTGGGATACGTGCAGCAGGTTGTCCTGCTGCAGTCAGATTTTTTTTGTCTTCTGCACAATCTTTATACCCGGCTTGTTGCATCTACTCATCGTTGACATGTACTTCAAAAACACATGAAATTGATACATGTAAACAAAGCCTTGTCTGACACAAGATGGTTAGCCTGACATGATGCTTTAAGGTCTGTTAATAATTTTAACTCATACCGTGAGAATATCGCAGCACTGGAAGAATTAGCAACAAACGAAAATCAGCCACGTGGCTGTCGACTTGAAGCAGAAGGATCTCTAAAGGAACTTGAACAACTGGAAGTCGCTATTTTACTTTAAATTTGAGTTTATTAAAAGACAGCATTCTTAATGTGATTACTATGAAGACAAAGGAAAGGACAAGTCCGTGGTAAAAAAAAAGAGTATAAACAATCTTCAATACTATAAAAAAAAATTAAAACAGAAAGCGTCAGACAAAACTTCAAGGTTGAGGTATTTCTAGTAGTCATTGACAAACTTTCTTAAACCTTACAACATCGGTTAGGCGCATATAAATACATCCATGAGAAATGTGCCTTTCTTACAAACCTAACTGAGCTAAGCAATTTCGCCATCCGATGGGCAGCAGCCAAGTTAATGAAAGAATATTCAAGCGATTTCGAAGTCTGCTTACCTTCACAATTAGTCTGATTTTCATAACTCTTTAAAAAGTTATTGTCCAGACCCAAGCACAGGGTAAGGAAAAGGAAGTAGCCCAATGCGAAACTCAAAACACGTGCACAGAGCTAAAAAATGTGCTGCTTTTGAAGGAGCTAAATTTCACACAGTCCTTTACAAATGTACACATCGCACTTCGCATCTATATTTCAATGATGACATCAAACTGCAGCTGTAAGCCATCCTTTTCAAAATTTGAAAATAATATAAAATGAGTAAAAATTTGCTTGGGACAACAAAGATTGAGCATGCTCTAATGAGCATTTAAAAGGAACTTGTAAGCTCACTTAGCTTTACTGACTTGTTTGAAAGCTTCGCAATGAGAAAAATTTGCAAACGAAAGTTGTAGGTTGAAATAATAATAGTACATATTTTTCAATAAATTTTTTTATTTCAAATGGAGAAAATAATTCGTTACCCCATGGAAAAAAGTTTTTTAAAATATTTTTTTTTAAAATACGGAATAACGCGTAATATTTTTTTTTAAAGCAGGCTCGTTCGTAACCACGAAACAGCGTAAGTCGGGATGGGACCATCGTAACCGGAGGACTACCTGTATATAAACATGTCTATGCTTTCACGCCTTTAATAAATATATATATAACGAAATATTAACTCAAAGATATTGAATTCATTATTTTCCTCAAGAAAAACATCAACAAAGAAAAAACATCTTTTGATTTTTTGGGGGGATAAAAATCGTATTCCCCCCACCCCACTGTTGTGGAGGGAGTCGTGAGGTGGGATTCGTCCATGCTGTCGGTGTTTCCAAGCCCAAATGGCTTTAGATCTTTTAAAACATGAGACACTGCCCCTTTCATGCCCAGCCTTTTTAAAAGATCTCTCAGCTGCGACTGTTTCTTTTCTTTTTTTTTCTTAATTTGTTTTAATGTTGTTTGTGTGTCGGGACTGTTTTATTATTGTAAGTTAACCAGGGGCGGATTAAGACTGCACGGGGCCCCTGGCTGAAATTTAAATTGGGGCCCTATCCAGCCACTGTACCTTTAGATAAAATGATTGCTAGCAGCTAATATAAGACTGTAACTTGTCACTATTCAGCCAAAAAGATTATTCATGGGGAAAAAACGAAAACGAAGAAATAACTGTTTGCCGGTATCGTAAAATAAAATTGAGTGTAAAAGACAATTGAAAAAATAAAATCTTAAAAAAAACACACATCCCATCGGGGGATCGATCCCGCGTCCGCTGGCACCAAAAGCCTATAAGCTTCCGATTAGACCGCAGGGCTCAACGAAAATCTGTCAATTTAAGGAATATAAGTAATACTCTTTAATAATTTCTCTTTATGAGACTATCAAATCTGGTTTTTCCCTTAACTATTTTAAGACTGTCGTATCGGAATAGAGATCAGATTAATAATAATAATAATAATAGATTCGATTTTATTAATTTTTCATATTTTCAGTGATTCGTGTAAACATTTGTCCATTTTTATTATAAAATATAATAAATTTGGGGGCCCCTAAATCATCGGGGGCCCCTGGCTTTAGCCCGTTCAGCCCTCCCCTTAATCCGCCATAGAAGTTAACTGATATTTTTTTAATAAAAGTTTTCGCGTTTAATTTATTTTAATGTATTTCTGATTTCTTTCTCAATGAAAAAATCTGTCTTCTTTTTTTCTGACATAAAATCGTACACAGTAAAATTTTAAGCTCAGCTGTAACCCCACTGATGGGTGTCACCCGGGGCGGCCCACCCCCCTTGCCCCCCTAGCGACGCCACTGAGGTCCAGTAAACTATTTGCGTAATATGGAGCTATAGTGTTGTCATTTTGAAAGTGTACAACCTTCGGCGCCAGTGTGAAACAAAATATTTACAAATGCATTCAAAGTTACACTTTTAGAATCCAGGAAAGTGGGCTTAAAAAACTCCAAATAATTCTAAATCTGTTACACAATATTTCAATAGATATCAGAGTGAGATAAACTATTTGCAGATGGAAACGTCAACAAAGTTGGTATAACGAAAACACCAAATGACTTGACCCTAAAGACAGTCGATTTGAAATATCAGCCTTTCGGCAAGTTCGGTTGTGCGAAGAACAGAATAACTTTGACAGATTCTAGTGCTACAGATAACGAGAAAGCTAGGAACTTTAGCGCTAGAGGTGAGTCTACTGTCTCTCCGAGTATAACGTCACAACTTCACGGGTCTATTCGTTTCGCCAGTTTGGACTTAAAGACACCGTTTGTAGCAACATGGAACAACAACTCGAAAATTCACATTTACGGAAGTGTAAAATCCTTCAATATAATCAATTTAGATGCGCTGCAGTTGATGTAGGGAAAAACCAGCCTAGAGTGAGGTTATCAGTTGGAAAATGTACAAAATTCGAGCGATTTGTTCATACATTGCATTTAACGTTAGCGGCAACTCATTGGGGAAAGACTTAGACCTTCCTTTTATACTGAAACAAGTCGTTTCTGCTGAGAACTTCATTCCGGGAAACACGTCAATTAATAATCAAACTGCTCTATGTGGCTTAAATTTTTAAATTATTTTTAAAAATACAGTATATCTTGGTTCGTCAACGTCTATCTCTTCATCTCCATGTCGACTTTCTGCAGCTGACGCACCGTCACAACTTAACTACACTTGAAATTCTCATCTGTTTTTTTTTAAAATTATTATTATATCTTTTCTGTATTGATTGTAAATTATTTTTTCTTCAAGTCTTACTGCTCGAAAATACTTTGAATTTAATTTGATTTTTTTTAACGTATTTAATTAATGTTGATTAAAATATTGTTGGCTGTCAAACATGTCCCCAATTGTGGTCAGTTTTACACTAGGTCTGGCTTTTAAATCACAACAAAGTCAAAACTTTTCATTTTGATGACTCACGCTAGTTGAATTAACGCCATTTCATAAATAAGAAAGAACAGTGTTAACTTGTTCTTTGTCTATTTTTTAATGCCCCAGGCTCAAGAATTTCTTCCGAAGCTTTCAAGTCAATTTATAACTCATTGTTACTCAGTTTTTTTTTCCAGTCTTTGTCAATATTTTTTAGGCGATCATCACTTTTGTAAGCATGATTTCATCAATATACATAATTCCCGTTGTCTGTATGGTTGTAATGTAATATAATGCTGTTAGGTGGCGCTGCGATATGGATGTAATGCTGTTAGGTGGCGCTGCGATCGATTTTGCTTTATAGTTTTTAGAAAGCAGCGCACCAAATTACTGCACCAAAAATAACACTTTTCGAACTCTCCGCATAAAATTGTTCAATATGATAATAAATGAATCAAACAAAAATAAATTAAATAAATGAAAGTTCTGTATTACGTTATTTTTTAATCTGATGTGTATTTATTTTGAACACTTCCGTCATTTTTGACGTGTGATACACTAGTAAATCTTATTCATTTTATTTCATGATCGTCTCAATCGTTTTAATGATATAACTATATTGTATACCATGTAGTACATTTATAGTATAGGAATGCGTATTTCATTCCAAATATTTGTTCTTGTTCATCCATTTCATTAATTTTTTTAACGTGATCAAAATAATTTTCCTAGACTTTGACCCAACAAGCAGGGATCACAGTGATGCTCCTAGACTTAAGCACAACAAGCAGCTATCACAATGATCCTCCTAGACTTTAGCCCATCAAGCAGGGATCAAAATGACGTTTCTACACTTTGGTTCACCAAGCTGTTGATTTATTTTCCTGTACGTACTAAAACTACACATCAAGAAGCTCATGAACGGGCGTCAAAAAAAAAGCAATATAATTTTACATTGTTTTCAAAACTTTCTGGATCAAAGTATGTTCCTGTATAAAGTTGACTATAAATCGTATAAAATTATATGTGATGTTGGCACTCTGAATAATTTGAAACCTTAAGCTGGCACACAGCAAAAATTTGTCGACACCACAGAGTTTCTTTTAAATAACGTTTTTTAAAGAAATATTTTTCAGTTTCGTTGCATTCGGTGTCATGAATCACAGTCACTCATATTAATGGTGTCACTAGTATTAGTATTTAGATGTACTTCAGTTTAGTATAAAAATCTTCATTTGTAATAGCATAAACATCAGTATAGTATTCACATTACAGAACAGGCACTTATTAAATTATTTTTTAAAAATTTTAAATTCTGGTCTAAAGAGTTTCTTTTCTGATAAACAAATACTTCATCTTATAATCGTGAGTAATCTGTTTTTTTTCGCTGTAATTTGAACTTAAACATGATAAGTTGGAAGTTTATTTATTCATCAGCAATTTTTTTAAGATAATAAATTGCTGACGTCAACAAAAACATTGCCTCCATCGATAAACGTTTGAACTTTGTTTTTAACGCAATTTTCTTATGGGGAAAAATTGCGTTTATTTATTTGAAATGTCTGTGCTGTCTGTTGGAGCTTGCACAAGCAACTAATCCTGAACCATACCAGATAGAGGGTTTTGGTCGTTTGCAAATTATATGTTAAGGAGGTCCCAAGGATGTGCACGGGCAAAAAAAATACCGAAAAAGTTTACTTGATTTGCTGGAAAATCCAAAATACCAAAAAAAAATATCAGTATTTTGTCAATTTCTCGCCAACCATAACATTTATCGGGTTGGAACAAACGCCAGACGATAGCTAATAATATTTAGAAAAATGTTGGAGAAGGAATTTATGAAAAATCTATTTTCGTTCGACTCCCGTAATTTTAGCAGCAAGTTATAGATAGTTGTTTTTTTTGGTCAGAATTATTCATTTGAAATTACTTTTAATATAATTTATAATGATTTCCCTTGAATAAAAAAAATTGGAAATTGCTTTTAAATGCTCATTCTAGTTTTTATTACTTGTTCGGTGCTTGTTATCGAGGCAGCGTAATAATACAAAAAGATTTGAAAGTTGTGGCAAGACGATATTTTGTTGGAAATTTGTAAATGTGAACCGCCCTTTACGTATTTTGCTTGCCCTAAGATTAAAATTGATTTCATTTTTTTTTATATTGTGGTTCTTCTAATCTTTAGATAATATCACCTCTCGTTTGTGATTGGTTCATCTGAAATAGACGTCAATTTGATAGGAATGCCTCGAAATTTTAAAAGAAAATCTTCACATGCCTTATTTATGTTATTAAGTAAACACGTAGAACGAGATTGACAATACACATTGTATGTAATCATCTCCTTTGAGTGCAGCTATTCCAAATCCAACTATCACAACGTGAAATCCAAAGTCAGTTTTAAAAATCTCACTAATTGTTTTTCCTGCCTGTTTTGTGAGATTTGAATTCGTACAGATTAGGTCTGATGCAACTTTTTTTTTCAAAATTCGTCCTCGTCATTTTTTTACCTTGTGTGTGCGCAACTCAAGCCACTCACTTCCACGCGCATTTCTAATCTTAGCTTTTCGTCTTTTTTTTTCTCATAGATTTTCTCTGGCCTGCAAGTATATACAGAATGATTTTTGTGGCCCACATTCTTCATATTTTTTTATTTAGTTATCCATCCCACTGGAAATCATCTTTGGTGTTTCCTGATCTGGAGAATCCCTTACTAAGTGATTATCCTTTATTAACAATGATTTAAAATTTGATCTGACTCAAACTTTTAAAGCTTCCGGATTAAGGGAAATCAGGATATCATATTTTTCACCCACTCCCTTCCTTCCATATCACGAAATTAATTGCGTCTGACAACTCCAGCACCCTCATCCCCAACCGTGGACATTTATCGTCCATATGTGCTGCAGATCTCAAACTCGTTTTGAAATTAATAATTTATTTTTCCTAAGAAATTCTTAAACAGCGGTAAACTGTGGTCACCGAACTACTTATGAAATAAGAAAATCAACTTTTTCTCCCGACATCAGGAGGTCATGAATGAAGCTCGCAGCATCAACGCCCTCTATGCGTCTTACGAAAACACGTGGTGAATAGTAGAAGGGTTGTTTCGACATCAATAATTTAGGCGTTTGACCTACTTTTTAAAAGAAGCCGTTTTGTTGTAGAATTAAAAACAGTTTGACCTTGGCACTATAAGCGAAATATATATTACGTAGATTGCGGTGACGACATGCTCATCATAGATAGTGCAAAGAACGGGGGGGGGTGAGAGAAAGGACACTAACAGCAGCACGAAGTAATGGAGAGAAAAAGCAGAAACAAACATTTTTAAAAATTAAACAAATAAGATGTTCACGCTGGGGCTTGAACTCAGGTCTTTCCGCGTGCAAGGTGGATGTGATGACCACTACACTACGAATCATATGCTTTTCTGTAAAGAAACAATGCAAGTGAACGCAAGAAGCATAGTTGCCACCCCTTCCCCTTTTTAAATCCCTTATATTAACTTCGCGGCCGTCTCTCTCTCTCTCTCTGTCTTGGGCTCGGCGGGCGGGCGGGCGGAAAAACAGAAGTCAAAAATGACCCACTTCCCATGATCCGATCAAACTGAAATTTGGCACACAGACCCGTCTGACCTAACAATGCATCGTATCAAAATTTCAGATCGATCGAACGTACCGTAATTAAATTAATGCATTTTTAGTTTATCCTTATATGAGGTATGTAATTCAAAATTCACTGTTTGTTTTTTTTTAAATTCAGGTTCCACGTGAGTTTGAGTTGACGCCGACCGTCGTGTTGACGACGACCGTCGTGCCGACATCCCCTTACATCCCACCCCCATTTATTAAAGACAAGGGACATCACTCAGTGTCAGTCTGTAAATGTTTAAAAATAATCACTACTGTTAGTTATGTCTCATATATAAGGGATTTATAGTCAAAAACTTTGTTTTTACGGGTTTGTTTTTTTAAATCCCTTATATTAACTTCGCGGCCGTCTCTCTCTCTCTCTCTCTCTCTCTCTCTCTCTCTCTGTCTTGGGCTCGGCGGGCGGGCGGGCGGAAAAACAGAAGTCAAAATTGACCCACTTCCCATGATCCGATCGAACTGAAATTTGGCACACGGACCCGTCTGACCTAACAATGCATCGTATCAAAATTGCAGATCGATCGAACGTACCGTAATTAAATTAATGCATTTTTAGTTTATCCTTATATGAGGTATGTAATTCAAAATTCACTGTTTGTTATTGTTTTTTTTCTTCCAGTTTCACGAGGGTTTGAGTTGACGCAGACCGCCGTGTTGACGCCGACCGTCGTGCCGACACCCCCTCACATCCCACCCCCATTTATTAAAGACAAGGGACATCACTCGGTGTCAGTCTGTAAATGTTTGAAAATAATCAATACTGTTAGTTATGTCTCATATATAAGGGATTTATAGTCAAAAACTTTGTTTTTAAATCCCTTATATTAACTTCACCGGCGTCCCTCTCTCTCTCTCTCTCTCTCTCTCTCTCTCTCTCTCTCTCTCTCTCTCTCTCTCTCTCTCTCTCTCTCTCTCTCTCTCTCTCTCTCTCTCTCTGTCTGTCTGTCTTGGGCTCGGCGGGCGGAAAAACAGAAGTCAAAAATGACCCACTTCCCATGATCCGATCAAACTGAAATTTGGCACACGGACCCGTCGAACCTAACAATGCATCGTATCAAAATTTCAGATCGATCGAACGTAACATAATTAAATTAATGCATTTTTAGTTTATCCTTATATGAGGTATGTAATTCAAAATTCACTGTTTGTTGTTTTTTTTTAAATTCAAGTTCCACGTGAGTTTGAGTTGACGCCAACCGTCGTGTTGACGACGACCGTCGTGCCGACACCCCCTCACATCCCACCCCCATTTTTTAAAGACAAGGGACACCACTCAGTGTCAGTCTGTAAATGTTTAAAAATAATCACTACTGTTAGTTATGTCTCATATATAAGGGATTTATAGTCAAAAACTTTGTTTTTACGGGTTTGTTTTATTACGGGTTTGTTTTTAAATCCCTTATATTAACTTCACCGCCGTCTCTGTCTCTCTCTCTCTCTCTCTCTCTCTCTCTGTATGTCTGTCTTGGGCTCGGCGGGCGGAAAAACAGAAGTAAAAAATGACCCACTTCCCATGATCCGATCGAACTGAAATTTGGCACACGGACCTGTCTGACCTAACAATGCATCGTATAAAAATTTCAGATCGATCGAACGTACCGTAATTAAATTAATGCATTTTAGTTTATCCTTATATGAGGTATGTAATTCAAAATTCACTGTTTGTTATTGTTTTTTTTTCTTCCAGTTTCACGAGGGTTTGAGTTGACGCCGACCGTCGTGTTGACGCCGACCGTCGTGCCGACACCCCCTCACATCCCACCCCCATTTATTAAAGACAAGGGACATCACTCAGTGTCAATCTGTAAATGTTTAAAAATAATCACTACTGTTAGTTATGTCTCATATATAAGGGATTTATAGTCAAAAACTCTGTTTTTACGGGTTTGTTTTTTACTAGTCTTATATTAACTTGCTTTGTAAGTTTAATCGGAACTGTCCCACTATTTGTTTATAATTTTTTCACGTGCCCAGTTCACGCGTTGACGCCGACCGTCACTGTTCACACCCCTTACCGTCCCTGCGCCCAGTTTTAAAACCAGGGGAGATACTTGCGTTTCAGTCTGTAAATGTCGCTTTTAAATATAATCACTACTTTTAGTTATGTCTCATATATAAGGGATTTTTAGTCAAAAGGTAAGCTGGCTTTGCACTTACTGTAAAATGCTTAGACTAAAAAGTAGAAAATTAGTGAATTTTTAATATAAGACTAGTTTTTAAAAACTGTTTTTAATGTTGATTATTTTATTTTCATACCACTACGCTTGATAACTGTGAATTGTCGACCCCATCGAGGGTCATTAGTCATGCTCACTTGCACATCTTATCTTATCTTATCTATACAGACGCTCCTTCTATGCAGAAGATAGTTGCGTCCACAGACCATGACAGATGATCTGTTGGCAAGTGATGCAGCATTCACAGGCCACGGCTTTGTGGGTTCCACGCATTACCCAGCCGCCTAACTACATGCAGTGTTAGGTACCCATTCGGAGCGGGGTGACTCAGGGACGCCCTAGGCCCCGGGAACAAACCCATGCCTTCACACGGATTCGAACCCGTGACCATCGGTACGACAGTCCAGTGCGCTGCCACTCGACCACCGCTGCCACTCGACATACTCGTTTTGATGAATTATATCTATACATACTTTTTTCTAAGACCTTTACGTATGTGGGTCACAAAATTGTGGCTTGTTTAATTATTTTATAAAGAAAAAAGCAGGTGAAAAAGTTCTTTTTGTTTTGTTTTGTGATTTTAAATATAAATTTAGATGAGAGTTAGTAAAAGCCTCTTTTTAAAAAATTTTAATACTGTTTTTATGTTGTTGAGTTCAATAATAAATCCAAAGCTTCAGCCCCCCAGCTCCTGGAATCCGAATGTTGTCTGATCAGAAATATCACAGATTCTGGCACACACACAAATCTGTTTAATTGAAAAATGTGAATGATTATTGCTGGACATGTTCTAAACAGCCTACCTGCAGGCAACAAATATCACAGATCTTGAAGTTAACTCGAAATGAAATAATAAATAACGGGACTTAGCTCTATCCCAAATTTCTTTTTTACACATCAATAGTAAAAAAACAACAGGATTTAGGTATAGTTATAGCCCCAATTATTTTTCCCACATGGCACTTTATCTAAGTCATAGAATAGCATGAATACGTCCACCAGAGCCTTTCTGCGGATGACCGACTTCCTAAAATTTCTGTCCTTAAATATTGCGCCCAATCGTGACGTCTAAAAATAGAAAATTAAAATCTATGCCACGGACAGATAGCCGGGGTCAGCTATTATGATTTTTTTTTGTCAGCAACTTGGAGGATAATAGTTGGAGGACGGGAAATGGCATTAGCGGTGAGGGGGAAGGCTGGTTGTGTGCTCTATGTGTTTTTTACCATCGGGTGTAGGAAGGTGCACAATCGTTTGCAATGCGTGACAAAGTTTCAAGGTTATTACCGTTATAGCTGCGCCAAGCCAGGCTAATGGCTCATGCCTGGACTTAATACTTCGCTGAATATTTCTTTTCAATGTGATCAATGACAGAAAAGGGGGTGGGGTGGTCATTTGTGACGTAACATGGAGTGTGTTTGTTCAGAAAATAATAGGTGGTCTGTTGTCCCAAAATAATCGTAATTTTCTTATGCAGTAATAAAAATATGAAATATCTATGTATCTTATGGAGTTTTGTAGTTTTTTTTTAAAACTGTAATACTTCGTTGAATTCTGTGCCATTTCAAAGATGTGTCTCCCTTGAGAAAGAACGTAATTGTAAATATCATCTAAGCTCAAACTTCTTGTATTGCGCAAAAATCTTTAAGAAAATATGTTTATGTACAAATTGAGTACATCAGTAGCTAAACTAGGGCTGCGGAAATTAACGATTAATTTCTCGATTAATCGTTAAAAAATTTTACCGATTAAAAATTGTTAAACGATTAATTGATCCACCACTTGTACTCAAGTCAAAAAGTAAAATATTTCGGCCGATAAATATAAATTGATTTCAAGAACATTCCATGAACATTTTGGTTTTAAAGTGTTGACTGACGTGAATGTTCAAAATGTTGATAAAGGTTATTGTATCGATTGAGACAAATCGTTTGCCTACCATGCAATGTTCCCTCTAAGTCTAAACTTCGTTGGTCCGTGTGCAAAGTTTTAAAAAACTCGTGTGCAAAGTTGCACAACGTCCATTTTTTCTGCAATATTTTACAAAATTTGCTGCGCAGTGATTCTAAACACTTGCGTGGTGTCGGTCAAATATCTGCGCAGCCGCGCTGCTTAAAGAGAACATTGCTACCATGGATCTAACACTTTGCTTACATATCACCTGCAAACCAAACATCTATCACAGTACCAGAAACTTCAGCTGAGACAATCTAAAGCTATGTGAACTCGGCTGGTTATATTGTCAATAAGATCCGCTCATCACTTGAACCAAACAAGGTCAATACACTTGTCTGTTTGCGTTGTTAGTTAAAAGGTGTCATATAAAGAGAACAATCCAGTGTTATTTCGATTTTTGACAAGTACTTTTAATAGATGATACCTGTGACACCATAAATTTCAATTTGTGGCTTTAATCAAAATTAACGTTTAATTAATCGTTAATTTTCAAAAGGTAACGATTAAATTTAAATTAATCGTTAACAGCCCTAGGCTAAATAAATATTTATTGCGTCATATTTGCTTTTGGATAATAATTTTCATTTTTTTAAGTGTTAAATCGTCTGTTACATTAATTTAAGACTAATATTGTGACAAATTACATCAGTTATAAATGAAATTTAAAAAAAAGTTTGTCGTGCCCGTTATTCGTCATCAAAACGTCGGTACACATATCTCTGTCAGAGGGAAATACAATGTCTCTTGTAGACCAACATCCGGAATTCTCTTTGTTGACTTAATTACTTGTGACTTAAATAATCCACACTTCTTAAAGATGTCGAGCCGTCGGCCATCTTTTCAGTTTTACCTCATCCGAGTTCAGAGCAGATTTGTTTTTCCACATGACAACTTTGGGCTTCTATAAATTAGTGGCACACGCGACGATTCTATAAAAATAGCTATAAAATTGAAACTGCGGGTTTTTTGTTTTGTTTATTAATTTAATTGTGTATGTTGCTGTTGTTTTCTTGTTGCCTTTTTAGTGAGTCCTTGACTATCATTTCAATCGGGTCGCAATCTGGTGTTTGTCATCAGTAACATTACGATGGTTGTCATATGTTATGTGGTCAAACCTACAACAGATATTCTGTAACCTTAAAACCAGCACGCACAGGGGAAAGAATTATTACTGTACATTATTCAATTTTTTGTTTAAGTATTTATTGTCCTTCATTATTTCTAAAACACGTTTAAGTAAAATTAAAACAAATTTTAGCCTGTAAACTTTGAAAACTTCCTCCACCAACAAAAAAATCACATCTTCTTGGGGACAGGTCCTAGACTAATCAGCACCTAAGAGTTACATAGCATGTGGGGCTATGAGGTGCTACATATATTATGTCTTGATTATTTACACTTTTTGCACTTGTATCTGGGCTCTTTGTGTGTCCGAGTTTTCTGTATGCGTGTATGTAGTAGGAGTGTGTTTGTATCTCTATGTATTTGTGTGTGTGTGTCTGAAGGGCTATAAGGTGTGCAAATATTATTGTCTCCCTCTTCCCATTAGCCAAGTCTTTTCAATCTACCACCCCAGCCACATTTGGGGTGGGGGTGCATGTAACTTCTCTTTACTATACAAAAATTTCCGCGGTTACTTTTTCTTTTTCTATTATTTTTTTTTGTCATTTTTTTTATATTTGATAGTCGGTGTGGGGGGTGGGCAAGAGGTCAGCTTGCAATGTGTTAATATATAAGAAGGTCGGAAAAGGTGTGAGGGAAAGGAATGGAGGGAGGAGAATACCGTCTGTGACTTTTCACATGAGCCTTCTGATACACCGTTCACGGATCCTCTTATGTCGCTGCAGCCTTACCCCCGGGGATCTGATTACACAGAGGGTGGGGACTGAAGGTATTAGCGGAGCCAATGTTCCGACAGCACGCAACAAGTTGGGAACGCCTGTGTTTACCGATGGGAGGATGTCAGAGATACGTGACGCGATGGGTACATCTCCAGTGTGCATCCTCAAATGATGAGTACATCTCCAGTGTGCATCCTCAAATGATGAGTACATCACGTGTGTGTATCCTCACATGATGAGTACATCTCCAGTGTGTTTCCTGAAATGATGAGTACATCTCCAGTGTGCACCCTTAAAGTGTGAGCTTAAATCCCGGTATGTTGTTTATTTCATAGGGAAATCGGTGTTACAGATTAAGGTCATACTGTTATTGCTCATTTGTAGAGTCCTTTATCAACAATACGGGGTGGGTGGGGGTATAATATGCTTTCTCCTCTTCACATATATCACAAGTAAACAACACCGAACTCATGGAACTCAATTGCATAATTTCAAGAAAGAAAAAATGCCAACAATGAATTAAAAAGTTCAAATTGTTATTCTTTCACTTTACATTGACAAAAGGGATATCTACTCGTATGAATAGTTTTGGACTTTGGCGTTTCGTTTATTACACGAGTATGCCCCTGGGGAAAGGAACATGATGAAGTTTATAACTAAATTACCCTCAACCTTTTAAAACATTCTCAGCCCACATTTTTTTTTAAATATTGTTTTAGGTATCTTGAATATATAAAACGTGAGAAAATGTACTTTGTTTAACAATGAAAAAATGTATTTACAGTTCCCTACAATTTGGATAGAAAATGAGAACCAAAGTCTATACCGGGATCCCACAATAATAGTAGAAATTAATAAGTAAAATGTAAAAAAATCTTTTTTTTAAAAAGGACACGCTTTTATTTACAAACATTTACAGACTGAAACGCGCTGATCTCCCCTGCTCTTGATGTAAACACGGGAATTTGGTAAACGAAGGCTGGCGTGAAACCAGTGAACCGTGGAGGTCAACTAAACTAAACACATATTCTGTAGGCCTGAGACTAATCTCTTAAGGCCTTGGCTAGTACCTGGGCAATCTGCTCCATCTGCTGAGCATTGCCATACAACATTGTCTTTACATGGGACTCTTCCGCCTCTTTCACCCTCCCGGCCATATCGAGCGCCGGGCAAGACGTCACCAGGTGTACGACTGTCTCAGGGGCTTGGCTGCAATGACGGCAGTTCGAGTCCCTGTTGTGGTCTAGCCTGTGAAAGTCAACTCTAGCAGACGACTATACATTCTAAATAGTGATACATGTAAATATTTAAAAAATCTTTTTTTTAAAAGGACACGCTTTTAACATAATCACTACTTTTAGTTATGTCTCATATATAAGGGATTTATAGTCAAAAACGTTTTTTTTCAGCTATTTTTTAAAACTTATATTAAAAACTCTTTAAAATTCACGTCTGAAGCCCACACATCTTTTTAAATCCCTTATATTAACTTCGCGGCCGTCTCTGTCTGTCGTCATCTCATCATCTCATGGGCGGGCGGAAAAACAAAAGTCAAAAATGACCCACTTCCCGTTATCCGATCGAGCTGAAATTTGGCACACGGGCCCGTCTAACCTAACAATGCATCGTATCAAAATTTTAGATCGATCGAACGTACCGTAATTAAATTAATGCATTTTTAGTTTATCCTAATATGAGGTATGTAATTCAAATTCACGGTTTGTTATTGTTTTTTTCCACGTGAGTTTCAGTTGACGCTTAGACGTTGACCGTCGTGCCGACACCCCCTCACGACCCATCCCCCGTTAAAAGACAGGGGACATCACTCGGTGTCAGTCCGTAAATATTTGTGGCGTTGAAACATAATCAATACTTTTAATTATGACTAAAACATAAGGGATTTATAGTAGAAAACATTGTTTTTACGGGTTTGTTTTATTAAATCCCTTATATTAACTTCACGGCCGGTCATCTCTGTCGTCATCTCATGGGCGGGCGGGCAAACAAAATTAAAAAATTACCCACTTCCCGTGATCCGATCGAGCTGAAATTTGGCATACGGACCCGTCTAACCTAACAATGCATTGTATCAAAATTTCAGATCGATCGAACGTACCGTAATTAAATTAATGCATTTTTAGTTTATCCTTATATGAGGTATGTAATTCAAATTCACGGTTTGTTATTGTTTTTTTCCCACGTGAAAGTTTGAGTTGACGCTTTGAGGCGACCCATCGACGTACCCGCGTGCTTTTGTTTACATTTTACGTGTCATGCTGAGCTCGGTCAAGCGAATCGGTGACCAGACTTTTCCCCCTCTACCACCCCCCCCCAGGGTTATGAAGCAAAGTTGAGTTACGACAGATTCAGTCTGTAAATATTTATAAATACTTTTAGTTATGTCTCATATATAAGGGATTTATAGTCAAAAACTTTGTTTTTACGGGTTTGTTTTATTTACCACTATTTTTTTTTATACCAAACATTTCATAAGCGCCCGCCGAACGTTTTATACCATGGTGGAGTGTTCACGTGGTGAACTCATGGATGTCAACAAAGCAGACGGGTACCGATGCTTATATATAGACTATAGATAAACTAAAATTGCAATAATTTCAAAACGGTACATTCGATCGATCTGAAATTTTGATACAATGCATTGTCATCCAAGATCTATCTGTGGTAAAAAAAAATTAGATCTCTAGGATCATCAGAAGTGGTATAATTTTACGTTTTGAAGGAAGGATGGATGGATGGATACAACATGCAATGTGACTTAAATAAAAGCGTGTAATAAAAATAAAAGGGGGCACACTACGCTGGGCATATTGCCTTTTAAAATATGAAAAATGACTGGGAAACAAATTGGGCGCTCCACCAAAACCCCAGAAGAAAACGGCTCAAGGGAGACCTAAGCATAGATTGATAGATGATGCAAAGAAAGATGTACTGCTACTGGGCATCCAAACTTGGAGAAGAAAGGCATGGGTTAGGCCTGAGTGGAAGGAATTGGTGAGGCAGGCCATTGCCCAGCATAGGCTTTTGTGCTACTGGCATGGATGAATGCAATTTGGGTAACACTAACATGGCTGGTTTCACTGAATAAATATTTCAAAACAAATGTGTTGCACGGAATGTATTGATTGTAAGACTACTGAAGCTGTTGGTCTGAGAAATGCCCTGAGATGTTGGTGTCACAAAGAGGTGTGTGGGGGTGGCACAGATGCGTCCAATGCTTCAGGACTATTGGGGTCATAGGCTAGATTGAGTGTTTTTTTTTAATTAATTAAATACACTATCGCACGCAGATCAAATTCACGACTGTCAATGGCATGGCCATGTATTCAGAATATGCATTTTTTTAAATTGGCTGTGTATCTCATCCGTGTTGCCGACAATTACTCTAATTTAGGCATGTCCAAAAAATCATCTTTTTTATCTAAATTCAATACATAAAGTTTTTATTAGGAAGCAGGGTTGATCAAATTAACAGTGCTGTTGGTAAGCATGTAGTTCTTGCAAGTGTACGTGCCCAACTTACTAGAGTGCCAGGCCTATTCACACCCTGGGCACTTGTTGTTTAGGCCACACGTTGAAGCCCACCACGAGATAGGCTACTGCCAGTATCAATCAACGCTATCATTTTTATGTGATAAATCGAAGACCGAAACTGGCCACTGTTGTCGTTTTCCTGTCATCGAGCAGCTTAGCATGTGCTGAGACGGAGGTTCTAAAACCTGATGCCAGTGTCGATAAATATCGCACAGGTGTTTTGAAAGATTGTATAACAATAACTTTGCAATGATTAACAATGTATTTATTTATCTTTAATATTACATAGCCTAATCGTCCGCCTCGAATTTTCTTGCTCTATTATAACACAACAGCTGACCGTGTCGGTTAAATAGCATTATTGACGTAGCATAATCACGGGCAACGTGAGAACAGAAACCCAACATTTGACAGGGTAGATAACTGGGCGTGCGTGCAACTTAAGCTCATTACCACGAGATGGGAGACAATCCTATTTTCTTTATAGGACCGCATGACGGAGCACGGAATTCAGTGCACAACAAAGGTGCACAAGATATATCCCTACAGTCTCTGGTCATAAAACGCTAGATACCATTTGTAAAGCAAAAGCACTGGCTGCTGTTAGTTAGCAACACATACAGATAACATTATTTGGTGACTTTTCATTCCAGTTCAGTGAGAAAAGCGTTATTTCTGAAATATGTAAACAACCATCACGCCTTACAATGACGCGATTTGTCAATGGTTGTAAGATTATAAGGATGAAATCAATACACCAAAAACAAGGTGTAAGAGTAATAAAGACAATATAACAATGAATGTTTCAGCCGAAAGATCTCTAGCAGCTAAATATTGTTTAGTCTCTGTTTTTAAAACCCACTGTAGGAGGTATAATAAGTTATGTTGAACAGAATGTAGAATAGAGATTTTAAAAAAACAAAATAGCTCCAGTTGGATCCACTGTGTTGTCTTGGCAACAAACACGATGCAACACAAAAACACTTTTGATTAACATAACATATAAAACAAACTGATACAAAAATAGAAATGAAAACAAACATTTAAAAAAAAACAATAAACTCAACAGCCCTTTTATTTGTTTTTATTACAACACTGTGACTTGTATATTTTACATCAACAATCATCTCTTGAACACAAGTGGGGAACTGGGGACTGTACAGTTTGGATGACTATGACCAACTTTTACTTGTGTTATCAAAGATGTAAAATGCTATTTCCCCAGAGTCAACAACTGCCCAGTGTATGGGAACATCATCTTTGAAACGTGACCAGAGCTCTTGTATCTCTGCTAATCCTGGTGGCTGACAATTACATCTGTTGATCAGAATAGTCAAAAGTGTAGAGAGCAAAATTTTCTTCATTTGAGAGCAAAATTTTCTTCATTTGAGAGCAAAATTTTCTTCATTTGAACTGGTTAAAAATCAATAAATAACAAGCCCATGTAATGCAAGCCTATTTGTTCTTAATTTAGTAGCTAATCAAAGGGGCTTAATTGAAATTCTAAGTATAACATCAACAACAAAAGAGTTATATAAAAGTAGTGATTAAACATATTTCAAACATTTTAACTTTCCATTTTTCAATCATACTTCATAACTTCTCATGTTCAGATCAGGGCCGGCCTTAGGGAATTGGAGGCCCTAGGCGAAGTGAATTTGGTGGCCCTAAATGTAATAGAAAAATAACAATTCTATGATTCCTGATTCGAGGCCCCCACTAATCGGAGGCCCTAGGCGGCTGCCTAGTTTGCCTATGCCCAAGGTCGGCCCTCTTCAGATGGTTCAATACCAGATTGTGTTATTCTCTTACTCTCTCTCTTCATTCATCTTATCCCTCATTTATATTCCTATTGTTTATGTTTCATACACCATGAACATTCAGTATGGATGGATACCAGTGCAAAATAAATAAGCATTAATCAATCAAACCTGCATCACTGTTTATAATGTTATAGAATCAATTTTTGTTAATAGCTTGCTTTCTTTTCTCTTTTATTCTCTCTATTAAGTTGAATAAATCTATAGAGTTACAATATTTCGGACCATAATAACAATTTCTTTCATCCATTGTTTTAATATGGTATATACATAAAATGAAATCTTTAGCGAAGGTAGAAAAAGGTCAGATGCATAGGTTTCTGGTCTGATTTGGCCAAGTTTAGATTAAGGATTTTTTAAAATATTATTTTACTATGCAACGTTTCAAAATTAAAGAAAATTAAGTGAAACAAGTAGTGAAATTTTAGCCAATTAGTGATAAAAATATTAAATTCAATTAATAATTTCCCTTTTAAATATAATGTATGTATCAGCGATAAAGCTTAGTGCAGGAAATAAATACCAACATTATATAAAATTTAATGTGGAGGGTGGTTCCATAAAAAAATGTTCTGTTTATTATACTCACTTTGTAACACATACTCTATGGTTTGGAACACCAGGCATACTTTTTTTGAATTTACTGTCAGGAAGGTGCACATCATAGGATATTTTAACACTCAAAACACAATCATCAGCTCTAGTGTAAAAACAAAAACAAAATTTTTTAATATAATCTGAATAAACGACAGTTAAGTACATGTATTTTAAAACTAGACATGTATACAACAAATTATCATTAAAATGTGAGGTTCAAAAATCATAATTTAATCTCTAGGGTTCATAGTCAAATCCTTAACTCTTAGATATAATAGTATGATCAAGAGTTAAAAGCCAAAGTAACAGGCCAGTACCTGTTACAACAATTGAACACTGCTGGCAAGGACTTTGAAGTGGACCATTGGTTACACTTACACTCATTTCTTTTTCCTCACCATAAAAAGTTATTTGGTATAAATACTTTTAAAATTACCTTACTAAAAATACACTTCACTATTCAAAATCTAGATTTTCTTTGTTAAATTTATGTCAGTAATTCATTAGCTTTATTAAATTAATCACGCAATAAATAACCAAGAATAAGAGTACTGATAAATTCCTCCCCAGAACAGTTCTTTAATTATTTTAAGCTACCTTTCAATGGAAAAATCTTAGATCTTTATTTAAAAACTTGTTTTTTAAACACTGAAAAATCCATGAAAAGAATGAGATTAACTGTAATTAATATATGAAATAGTTGACAGACTCACTCAGGCACAAGACTTTCATCATCTGCTGCTTGGATGACGCTAAGCTTTCTGAGAATACACTCTGCCAAAAAAATGAAATATTATGGCTATGGTTCAACTTTGAATAACATTCACACCACCAGTATAGCAAGGGAAAATTAAAAAAATTCTTTACATCACTTCAAGTTACTAGAACTTTTAAAAATCTTAGCTGCAAGTACATTTATTCAGATTGAGCAATATTGCAATTGCAGACCTGCCAACAAAAAAATCTGTATAGGGAACCGCTCGCAGGGTCGCAAAACCTAGGGGCGCTGGTTTAAGAAGTACATAATAAATGAATATAAATTAATAAACTTACTTCCATTATCTTTTGATAGTCTACAGAACACCACAGAATATGAGAAAAACATTACTGGAAATGTTTACATTACATACAGATATATAATTAATATAAACAACAGAATATCCATTTTTTAAAACATGTGAACAGAGGCTGCATAGAGTTCAGTTTTCCAGCATCTCCCTAGTGTCCTTTTTACACTAGTCATACAATGCTTTGGTCAACTAAAGTTAGCTTTGCAATAATAATTGATTTCAGTTACATATTACAATCATTAACATTTCTTTGACTCTGGCATAAAAAGATAGATATTGGTAAGATATTTATTTTGTCCAATAAGAAAGGTGATAAGTAAAACTTTCGATCTCATAACTGAAACTGAATTGACGATTCCTACAACAAATTTATTGGTAATTTTACTTTACATAGTTTACTAATTTAGCAGCAGTTGTAATTTGTGGGTTAAAATATGTTTATTAATATTCTTGAAGCCAGCACTTTCAATAGATAACTGGTTCTGGCACAGATTGCAAATGAGTTTTTTTCCGAGACTGATACTGTTTCAAAAATGATGAATGACGTTTTTTAAAATTATTTGTTTAGTTAGACTAGTCTCAGTATTAGTACAACTCTCAAGCTCACTCACCCACTTCATTTTTTTAAAAAATCAAATAAAAGCTGAACTATTTTTGTTAGGCCGGTAAAAGGAATAATTTATAATCGGATGGCTGCGGTTCGCTTCGATAATGGAAGTGTACAGAAAAACCTCGCCTTTTATTATTTTATTACCACTTTCAGATTTTTATAACGTGCAAATTTTTAATGGTAGAAAAATCTGAATTTTAAAGGTCTTGTCAGAATTTCGGAATCAGGGGTAAAAAATCTGTATAATTCCTATAAAAACGGAATAGTTGGCAGGCCTGCAGTTATAATATTTATATTAAAATAGTGATGCTTAAATGAATCATTTTTGTATAACTATATAACATAAATTGTTTAAACATTATTTGAGCCTACCATAAGAGTCTGCATCTCTAGGATGTACAAGTGGAGTCACCTCCCCTTCCCAGTAGTTGTCCACAGGAGTTGAGGCATTTATCTCCCTCAGCCTCTCAGCAAGCTTACACTTGTAATCTTTCCAGTTTGTTGCTGTGATTTGGGGTCTACGTTGAGTCCACTCAGCAAATGAAAAGTTTAGAGATGCTACTCTAGCATCCCTCTCTTCCTCTTTTTCTGTCTGTCTGTTTTTTGGTTTCAATGGGTACTGATGACAAAGAATTCATGAACAAACAAACTGAATCAAGGAGCCTAAATAAATTATATATGTAATAGTGAAAATACAATTTTAAAAACAATGAAACAGAATCTAACTTTCAGAGTGTTTAAAATGTTAATTTCGTTTAAAAAATATAACTGTTGTTACAAACAATAATATTTACTTCTGGTTAAAAATTAGAAATGGGAGAACAGAGAAATGAAACACATAAGTGAGCATGAAAGTAATTTAAACCGAAGCTAAATGAAAGAAATATCCAAAAATTTGTTGAAAAAATTATTAGGCCCAGAATACTAGAATGGACCGATGTCATAAAGGTAAAGAAACAAGAAAACTATTATTATGGAAATATATATTTGCGGTTGCAATTTACTATTATTATTTTTATTCTTATCATCATGAGGTTTAGAGTAACCAAATCTGCACTCAATATGTACATAATTTTTCATCACAAAGCTGTATTCACACCAATGATAAACAAAATTGTTATGAAAATTATATTTTGTGCTAGCTGGGGCAATGTAAAAGAGCTTGGCTGACAACCTGCTGTTGTGAATTAAATTATATGATAATATTGGACAGCTAAAATGGACTTATCACTTCATGTAAAAACCTAAATAATGCCTTCAAAGTTAACCAGTTAATTCATGAATGTTGCTTAAAGACTTTACCTTGAGTCTATATTGCTCAACATCAAACATGAGAAATTCCTCTTCTTCTTCATTTAACTCAACACTGGAAGGCAGTAGTGTGCTGTCAGGGGCAACTAACCACAAAGCATTTTTATTGGCAATATTGGGAAATGGAACAGTAGGCTCAACCAACTTATTGCTAGAATCAGGCGATATATTGTCACTATTAGTTTCTAAAGAAAGTACTTGCTGCTTTTTTTTATTTTCTGATGTGTCCTCAAGTCCATTCTTACATTCATCCTCTGACTCAGAATGACTAGAGGAGTGCATGTTAGCTGCAACCTTAAGACAATCAGACCACATGTCAAGGTAGAAACCAGGTTTTGTTGAATGCATACAATTTTCAGAAGATACTTTCGAAAATTCTCCCCCACAAGGTGATACAATTGGCTTTCCTGAATTTCCTTCCAGGGAAATACTTTCAATGTCAATTTTCGGAACTTTAGAAGAGTGTATTTCATTGTCATTGTCCATTGCAAAGATGCAGCGTTTCTCTGCTTTATGTATTGTGTTTACAGAACCATTATCTGGTTGAACAGTCCCCGGCTCTAAACATTCTGCAGGATGCTGAAGGGACACTGACTCCTCGGAGACATTGCTCTTATTATAACCAGCACCCATTTTGTTCAAACAATTGTTCACTTTCCCATTTGATTCAGAAGCTGCAGGCGTCAGGTTTTCATGAGCAATGATTGTGTCAAGTTTTTCAGAGGAAACACTTGGATCCTTGCTGTTTCCCTGCCTCTCAGTTGTACCATTTAGTTGACTATTTTTTTCCCTTTGAAGAGCCTTGCCCTTCCTCTCTTTGCGCTGACTCTTTTTGATATATTTATCAAGATTGATCTGCCTCTCATAAGGAGTTATTACAGGACTGCGAAGAGAATGTGTAAAAATTAATTAAATTCTACAGTAATCTTTTATACACACAAGAAAAGAAGAATGTAAATAATGGGTCTTATATTCCCCGAATGTAAAATTAAAGTTATATTAGCTATCGCGAATTTACCCTATCAAATTGTTTACTTGCATAACTTTAAAGATTGTTTCATTTCATCACATTAAGCAGCTTACTGTGATTCATGCCTCAGCACAACAAACCCCAATCTTCGAAGGTGTGAAAATACTTGATACTCTTCAAGACTGACATCAGGGCCAAGAAATTCACAGTAGGCCTCTTGTATGCTTAATGGTAAATCCCTGTAATATACCTCAAGCACATTCTGGAAAAAAGTGTTTAAGTTAAGAAATCCTTTACAAAGAATGTTATGTTAAAAAAATATCCGCTAGATAAATCAAGAGAATTGGACGTTTATACCATTATATTATGAGTACAGGCTGCTCTTACTCTTGATTTAGTCTTAAAGTTGGTTTCAAATTATTATTTTTTTAATTTTCAAGGTGAGTTCAGGTTACACCTAGATTTTAAGGACTTGAAATAGAGGGTGAGAGTGCAACCTTTGAAAAATATGATGCCATTCATAATCACATATATTCCCAATTTAAAACAACTAAAAATAAATATCAAATGTAGGGAGCTCCTATGTGCATAAATATCTGGGACAGCATGTTTCATAAATCGCATCATCACCAATAATAACACCCATTTAAACATATGGTAAAAAATATCATTAAACGTATAAATAAATTAAATCTACACAATCTACAACAGATATTTAATTATCGTTTTAATTGTACCAAAAATGTATGACAAAAATCACATAACTATTCTGAATTTTGCACACAAAAATGGCAGCAGCCACTTTGCATCTTAGTCAGTCATTTTGTGTTCCAATATCATTGCAAATTTAAAATTGAGGCTAATGGAAAAATCTTTAAGATAAGAGCTGTGATTGGTTAAATGAGGGATTTCATATATGTGCATGCGAAAGTGAAGGTTTCTTAGGTAACTGTATTCATGTTGTAACGTAAATACTAAATACATGGGAAAAAAATTTTCATAGGGAGTTTTTGTAAAAATCACCATTTTGGGATCAATTTTCAGTGGTTGGCTTAAGCACAAATAGCCAATCTGCAATTATGTATGGCAATTTTTATCTATACTTTCCTATGGAAGAATACTGTACATAGTAGATTAAGGTCCATCTAACTTAATGAAAAAATATTATGATAAAAAATAATGATGCTGTACATTGTACGTAGTATATTAAGGTCCAATTATTTTCTAACAAAACATTATAATCAAAATACAATTATTACAAAAGTCAGCATAAATTTAAACAAATAATTTAAATTGTTGGGCTCTTTTGGTTTGAGATTGAGAAATGCAAAATGTATACATTTTTATATAGTCCTTAAAAAACTTAAATTTAATTAGAAAAATTGTGACGTTGCCTTTGGAAACAAAAACACTGAAAGTTACTTACAGCTTCCATTAGAAATAATGCTTCCTCTGGGTACAACCAATTACGTAGATTGTCAGTGAAGCCCATGTGTGTCCAAAACTTTCCCTGGAAAGTAAAAATCAATATTAGAATTTAAATGTGCTTTGAAATTAAAGCTGTCAGAATTGAAAACAATAAATATGGTGAATTTCCAAACTACTGAATCAAAAACTTAATTGTATTATGCAGAATGGTAAACTATTTCATTTATTTTCTTTCTTAAACATATGGACTACTTTCAAGATTTTGAATTATCTGTTTGTTAACAAGTTTCAGTTTTTCCTTTTCTCTGGAAATTGTGGTTTTTTTTTAGAATTACAGAACTTCCTGTTTATAGGGACTTCGTTCAAAAATATTAAAATATGTTGCTTTTCTCAGTTAATTACAAAATAAGCAATAAAGATACAGTAATTAATTTTAACTAATTCTTTGATTTGAACTCACTGTTTTTTTTACATTGACCAGTCGTTTGTTAACATCCCACTCTCCTTCAACTAAATTTTTTCTGAAAGCAAAAAAAATTTCAAATGACAAAAAAGTTCCTCACTGAATATTTTTTGCTTGAATTAATAATAAAAAACCTATTTTTAAATCAGATATTTTTTAATTTGCTAAGAAATAATGGTAGTTCAGAGTATCATAGGGCCTAATTATTGTATAATTACAATTTCTCTACACGTTGTTCAGATAATAATGATGTTCGCTCTTGCATAAAGGCTTCGAGAGCTTTTGCTTGTATCCATGATCCATCAGGTTGAAAATCTTTTTGCCCACCTCTTGATGGCAAAGAAGTTTCTCTTTTTAATCGATATTTAAAGAGTTCTTGGGCACTGCAGTGGTAAAAATAAATATTGTGTTTTGCATCTTCGCCAGTATGAGAAATAATTATGAGTAAAACATATTAGTAGTCAGAAACAATTACACTACTGAGTAATTTGTAAAGATTTGTATAAATAAAGGGTAAATAAATTCAAATAATAAAGGATGTTTAATTGAGCTTTGATCTATCTATTAAAATATTCCACACTTTTGGGCAATTATTCCATTAGCTTAACTTTAAGTAGGCCTAATGGTTAAGTATTATTGTTAGTTGGGCAAGGATATTAATTATTTATTAAGTTTTTTAAGTTGAAATCTAAATTATTAATTTTCTTGGGTGTAAAGGATACAACATAAGTACTTTGAGAGAAGTCAGGAAGGTTCCGAAATGACGGCCATATCCATATTGTAAGAGCAGGGCAACACCATGTCTCATCCGCCTTATGTAAGTTGCGTCTTAGTGAATTCACAACTTTAGACTTAACACTAACATAACTACAATCTCATTTAAACTTATGAAAAAATAATTTTAAAAAGGAAGCTTTGCACTCATTGACTTATTTAACTTATTAATTACCCATTTAAAAAAAATTATATTTAAAAATGGCTTAAAATGTTTATCATGTAAAAAAAGTAGGCTAAAAAAACATATTGGGTAACAAAGACCTCTCTCTAAACACCTTCCCCTTGGTTTTTTTTTCCTTTATCACTAGTTGCTTAGTGGCACTTTTTAAAATTTGACTTTTGAATCAAGTGCTGAGACTCCTAAGCCTTAGTTAGTAGTTAGTTCTAATTCCTCAGTGTTGTTAGTAATAAGTCCTGAGTGTTGGTCTGAATTACGAGACTTGAATTATAAATTAAGCAATTTAACAGTCATAACTAACATTACTTACATATACTTCTTAATACTATGAAGTATGAATATGACATATGGATTTCCTGTGACAGCCTGTATACAGTACTGTACACTCTGCGGCTCGCATACTATTTATGACAGATATATATGTTACAAGGATTACTGGAAGATTTCCAAGCCAGGATTAATTATCCATAGTCATAGTGCTTCAATGGGGCTCTCAACAATTATTTTTCTTAGTTTAAAACGGCTCTCACTTACTACAGGTCTGGCCAACCCTGATCTAAGTCTAACTATAATTTTTAATCCATAAACTATAGCCTAGTAATACTAGGTACTTGGATATGAGGCTATTTTTGATGCAATCAGCTCCATAGGGTTTTTGAGTCACTTTTTTTTTAGGTCAGAATTATAGGGTTCACTAAAAAGATAATCTTTTCACGCCAGACAAATCGGATCAACAAACGAATTACTGGTCTAGTTGCGTTAATGAACTGGCTTTAGCGACATCCATTTTGTTTTGAGTTAGTTTTGTATGTCTTAATAAAAAAAAACATTTGAGTGATTAATTTAAGTCTAATTTATCCTTTTCTCAAAAACTATTCGTTGCAAAATTTTAATTCAAAAAGAATATCTGTAAAAATGTATGACAAGTGACAATGTACAATTTCAATATCGGCCATAACAGCGTTAAAATTGGCCAGAACAGATACCGATATGTAAAAAAATAAGTCAAGTCTCATATGTCTTCATATTATTATTTTTAATGTTAATAAGGCCTATTTAACAAAAACTATAATTATTACTGCTTTAAAAAAAATTCATAAAATGTTGTTTTTGTTTTTTTAAATATTGAGTTGTTTTTAAGAAAATTTATAGCTATAAAAATGTTCATTGTATAATGATTAACACTTTTACAAAATTTCATTTAATTTGCAGTCGGCTGCCAAGTTATTTGCTTTTTTGTGAAAAAAATTTTTTAATGGGTTGTAATAGAACTTGCAAGTCAAGAAACGAGACTTTAACACCTTGTGGTCTGGGTAAAAACTGTCTTTAATCAATCTCTGTTACATCTTAAACCCTACATTTATAGCCAGCCATCAGTTCACGACCACGCACGATTACAGTTCACAGCACAAATCACGTGTGTCATACTCAGTCAACTCGCACGCTCTTATTATGTCAACACAACAACACGTCTCTTACATGGGTCACAAAAACCAATGTTCAGTAAAAAAGTGTCAGAATTTATACATGAAAAAAATCATAACATTCTAAGGAAATGTGCTAGATCTCCCCTGATGGTGTCACCCGGGGAGGCCCTCAGCCCCCCCCCCATGCACCCCTCTAGTGATAGGTACTTCGACAAGCTGCACCGATAATTTTCAGGGTCAGGAAACGGCTAATTTCGATCGGTACTTTCAATTCCGGTACGTAACAGGGTAATCCGGTAATCTCGTTTCCTTATCTATAGAAGATGGAAACAATAGGTATTCAATTGCCAATTTCGTTAATTCGTTATTCGAGGATGGCTCTCATTCTTATCGGTTTTTCATAATCAGATTCTTAGTGCTTGGAGTTCGAGCAGAAAAACTTGATTGCATCATTGGTAAATAGTAGTAAAAACTTTTTTTTCTTACAATCTTATTGACGCCATTGACTACACTACATGTACTATCCTGACTATACTTCACTATGACTAAACTTTAAACTATACTGTGTTTGTATACTATATTAAGTTTAAGTATATTATACTGCTTGAAATTGTACACCTGCAGTCAAACTGAGACTGAGACTACAGCTGGTTCCCATATTCACCGGTTGACTGCTGGTTAAATAATAGTTCAGGAAGTTAAACTCCACTTTACTCCACGATTACCGGTTGCTGGTTGTAATCTAAATGTTTTGTAGTTGCAGTCTTACACTTACTAGTCGTACTCTAGGCTCTTGGATTGTAATTTTAATTGAAAATGTTGTTTTAGCCCTCGCCTCAGTTCAGTATAAATCAATATTTGTAAAATAAATACTACATAACTTACCTTAAAACTGAGTCCTTGACAAGGTCATAAAATGACATTTTTAAAATTAGTTTGTACCATACAAATATACTATATTTGATTATTTAAATAAAGTTATTATATTATAGCCCAGTTTCTAATTTTCTTATTGTTTAATCACAGAAGGGTTTTTTTGTGCTGGTTAAAGTTCCGTATTTTTAATCTGCACACTTGACTTAAACATTTTAAAAGTGGAAAAAAATATATGACTCACATATTTCCGACGCCTTTGATATCAATTGTTTTTTAATACAATAGAATAGAAATATTATATTTAATACATATTTTTATTCTATTATTTTTAGTATAATTATTTAATCTTTAGCCTTAAGCATATTTGATAAATGATTTCGTGACAACATTCTTTTCAAACAATTTATATGAGTGGAACATGAGTGTCCAAAATAAATTAAAATAAAGGATGAAAACAAACTATTTGGATGTATTTATTTTATTTTCATTTATCTTCGTTTATTTACAAAATATTTTAAATTATTTCAAATTTGTATCTTAAACTTGAAAAAAATGTATTTTAATAAAGTTTTTGTTTTCTCTTGACTTTTTTGATTCGAAGCTTTTTTTTTACAAAATTTTAATTAACTTTGTGTACATGCGCAACAACTTGTGTACAAAATGTTTGGAAAGGAATTTTGGCTTATGAAGACTTAACAACACAGGTTTGCTTCCCAGTATTTAACAAATTTTAAAGCATGTTGGATGGTTTTTTGGACTTTTAAACAAAATGGATCGTGAGTACTAAATAATATGTTGATTGAGGTGCATGCACTGTAATCTCTGAAGCTGTGTTATTACTAGGATTCTTAATTCTTTTCTATTTCTACTCATTGTATAAATTGTAATAAAACTGAGGCCGGGATCATTTCGGTAGGCTCCACTCGACATTCACATACTGTTAGGCTCCATTCATGCCTAGGTCTACTAATTGTAATATTTACATTGCATTTGCATACTTAAAATTGAAAATATGATTAGTTTATACGACTTAAGTTTTAAGAGAAACCATACTGTAGGCATAGGTCATAGGTACTTGGACAAAATTTTCAAAATGAAGCTATAGCTTAAAGATCTAGTTGGTTAGAAAGGGCTTGAAAAATGCAATTTATTGATACCAAAATTATGGTTTTAGGTTATTTCTAAAGAAATTTATGATTTTTTAGTGAATTATTTTGGGATAAATCTGCTAATTGAAACATATAAGAAAATATAAAAGTGACTACTGGGCAGTGAGACTGAGACAGCTGTTTAAAATGGCAGTTAATTAAAGTTATTTCAGAAATGACTGAAGATAACCATAGCAAACCATATATTTCCGCATTCGTCATATCATTTCCCAAACAAGCGTCCTAAAATTAATTCTGATGTACGCAAGATTGGCTCATTAATATTCAAAATGGCAGTCAAATTTGCATATGTCATATTTTTAATTTAGCGCAACTTAAAAATAATCATCCAAACTTTTAAGTCAAGCATATCAAACTGTTTGTGTTGAAAAGGAGAACAATAATTGACAATAATACTTATTTAAAAGTAGTTGATGTAGTCAAGTGTCCCCAAAACCTTACATTTTTTTTATATCTCAGAAAACAAAGTCAGATTTACAAATGAAAATGAAATTCAAATATCTATTTATATTGCTTGTTAGTTAGTCTTTTATATCTTAAGTAACTTAAAA
This sequence comes from Ampullaceana balthica, assembly GCA_944989445.1. NCBI lineage: Eukaryota > Metazoa > Mollusca > Gastropoda > Lymnaeidae > Ampullaceana > Ampullaceana balthica. The sequence goes on from CALYLW010000155.1 coordinate 473,381, forward strand.
TAGTGTTATTAATATTGTTTAGCCCTTAGATTAGATCAAATTTGAAAATAATTGGTTGAGGTACATAGAAAGAAGTTTCGGACATCTTGAAAAATAGGAAAAAAAACATGTGGTAATTGTTTTGAAAAATTAAAAAAACATTTTGGGGGAGGTTGGGGGTATGGGACTTTGTAAATTCTTATAGATATTTGGATGCTGATTACAGTGGTTATCATTAAAATCGCGAATGGTGGCGAATGTAAGAGATACTTATTAGGGGTCTGCCGATATGCATTTTTGCCGATACCGATATTTTTTTTGCCGATATGAGTATTTGTTAGGACAAAAACCAGCGGTCATATTTGATGACGTCATTCTTAAATTTATCACTCGTAATTAATTATCTTTCAAATTAGGGGACTACCGATATTCATTTTTGCTGATATTACCAATATTTATTTTCCTATATGAAAGCCGATATGAGTATTTGTTGGGACAAAAACCAGCTGTCTTATTTGATGACGTCGTTCTTAAATTTATCACTCATAATTATTTATATTTTGTAATTTAGGGATCTATCGATATGCATTTTTGCAGATATTACCGATATTTTTTTCCGATATGAGTATTTGTTAGGACAAAAAAAAACAGCGGTCATAGTTGATGACGTCATCTGTAATTATTTATATTTTAAAATTTAGGGGTCTACACTCTACCGATATCCAGTTATGCGGATATTACCGATTTATTAATTTTTTTTCGAAACAAAGTTTCTGATGTGTTTACAAGTTCCAGATCATGACCTACATAGGACTCATGACAAAATGAACCGTCCTTTATGAAAATGTACAAGCAAAATTAGGTACTCCTTTTGAAACTTCAACTTTTGACTCATAATTATTAATTCTAACCAATAAATAGTTTAATGGCTTTTGCACACGGCCACCTTTTATGAATGAAACAATGAGAATAAAGCAATAGTAATAGAGTGAAATGAGGTTGAAGGATGAATGGTTGCCCATGACAACAAGTCTGCACACGGTACATTTTGTTATTCCATACGAAACGAAATGTTTTAGACATCTGCGATTCTGCGTGCATCTTTGCTATTAGAGCAATTACGTGAACATAATGTTTACATGTTATCCATTTATTAGAGCAATTACGGTATACTTGGCATCGGCACTATTTACACAGTATTTCCGAGCATACAAAAATCGGCCGATACCTAAAAAATATCATAGCACATGGCACACTGTATCATGGCTAAAGTAATGGGGGTAGATATTAAAACTAGGACTCTTTTGGCTATTTCAATGCCGGTATCGAGATCGATATATTAATTTGTCGAGATATTGTAAATCTAATTGATAGGTTTTGTTGGTCAAAATATCACTTATTATGAAATATACTTGCTACCGATGCCGATATCCTGATATCGGTGCCGATTTATCGGCCAGCCGATATATCGGTAGACCCCTAGTTATTATACTGTAACTCAACTAATTACATTTTACTGACTAAATTCTCCACAAAAAATTAGAGAACATAGACATAGTAATAATCAGCATCCAATCCATATACATAATTCTCTTCGTGGTCGGACCATGCGAGGCAAGAAGCTGCAAGTATGTGCAACAGAGCATGACGAATGACCCTCGCTCGGGTCAACTAAACACAGTTAACGGTTGACAAGCGAAGGTAGTGGAGAGGTGACCAACAATTGTTCTTGCGTTTCACTTGCATTGTTCCTTCACAGAAAACGTGAGATTCGTAGTGTACTGGTTAACACGTCCGCCTCATGCGAGGAAGGTCCTGGGTTCGAGCCCCGGCGAATATATATATATTTTTTTTAATGTCTGTTTGTGCCCGTTCTTTTACTTCTCTATTGCATAGGATACGCCGCAGACTGGCTCATCATAGTCAGTGCAAAGAACGGTTGGGGGGGGGGTGAGAGTACAGGCACAAAAAGCAGCACCAAGTAAATAAAAAGTAGCGAGCAAAGGTGAAGACATGCACACTGAGGTTGTTGTTACCCGCCTCCCATTTATTACTACCATCCCTTAAACATAAACTTTGTTTGGCCGATCCTGGCGAGGGTTAGTCATATTTAGGGTTGTTAATTGCATTTTTTTTTGTGTTTTTTTTTGGAAAACCGATTAACGATTATGTAACTCCGAATTTAAACCGATTATCTTTTTACAGCTGACTTCATAGAAGTTAGGGGTGTACCGAATTTCGCCTGAAAATGTCTCGAAAATAAACAATGAGTTGGCAGTCCCCCCCCCTCCCAAACCGAGGTTCACTTGCGTTGTTTTGATTTCGTCGTGCTGTAGTTTGTGTCCGTTCCTTCTCAACTTTCTTTGCACTCTCCATGAGCAAGTCTGCGACGTATGCTACGCCGTCGGGCGTATAGTTATCTTTAAAATGATATATCCCACATCCATTTTAATCAAGAAATTACACAGAAAAATGCAAATATTCTGACACACATACACATTGTTTACATTTTAAAATGGACAAAAAGTTGAACAAGGGGCATATAACTCCACAAAGATTTTTCACTAAGTGAAAAGTGATTTATCCAAGTACCTACCATTCCTATTAATTATTAATTAAAGTATTAGTATTATTCATTGCTGATACTGACCAGGCCTGTTCCTGCCAGTTCAATATTCATAATAATTCTAATCTAGTTTCTAGACATTCTAGTTCTAGCCATTAATTTATTATAATTTATAAATATCACATTTAGCCAAATTGCTTTGCACTACTAAGTTAACATTTGAAGAGGGTCATTTTTAGTAGCAGCCAAAATAAAATATTCAATTATAATGGGTGATATGATTCAAGATTTTTTTTTCTTACTTACATGTTTGTGCAGTATCACTAGTAATTAAATTTATATAATATGATATTCTTAAAGTAGTGTACCAGCTATGTGAGTTGTGCCAAGTTCTAGTGGCTAGCTGATGAAAACTGAATAAGGGAAACATTCCTACTAATCCTACCAACATCAAAGCACATTTTCCCCCCAATCCATTCAATCAATATGAATTTGAATAATAAATAAATCCTGGGTATGCAAAATGTGATAGGATTTATTTAAATTAAACTATTAAATCAGTATTTATGTTTACATGTTTTGTATGTAGCAGCACCACAATGTCAGTTGGTGGGAAGATGTGGTGAATGAAAGAATAACAAAAACTGTGCATATATGTTGACACTCATCATTATCAAATAATTGGATGGTTATAATTGAGCCCTCGAAATCTCAACTATGAATAGGACTCCTATGCAGTGAAATAAATGAAGTCATTGAGCCTTGGGGCTAAGGCCCTGCCCTTGCCCTCAGAATATTGTGTGATGAGCATCGCTCATTCCACCATAAAAATATTAATGTTACCAGCCAGAGCTAAATTTTCTTTAGTGTTCAATAATTTATGGTAAAGGTAAAGCAAAATGCGATATTAGTATTTAGTATAATTTATTATTGTAATGGGAGAGCAAAAATTGTCATGACATGACAATTTCTTTTTAATTATACTTAACACAAACTTGAGTAATACTTTTATCAGAACCTAATTCTTTCTAATCATAATTTGCCAAGATTGTACTAATGCTAATACAGTGGTACCTCTAGATATGAAATTAATCCGTTCAGGGGTGGCTTGCATATCTTGGATCTTTTGTATCTCCAACAAGATTTACATGTAAAATACCTAATCCGTTCCAAGCCACACAGAAACAACACTAAAAATGGAAAATATCATGGTAAAGTATAGAAAAACAAGGTAGGATTCTTTAATCCTTAAAAGTACACATTATAAAATAAGTAATAAAACATTGAAAACAGAATAAAATAAATGAAAAATAATATGTACAAATGTGAAACTTTATCTTTTGAGTGAGCCAATTCACGAAAATATTCACAAATTTAGGACACCAACCCCAAACCAACTACACAGTAAATAAAGTATGTATGATACACAAAACCACACACAGCAGCGACACAGAAATAGGCCTGGAATTTACCTATAGAAGAGCAGAACTGTTGGTCACGTTCAATTATGTCACGTTATTTCCAGTGTTGTCACCTGTGAGTTTTTTCATATCTTGGAATTTGTTCATATCTTGGAACAAAAAATTCTTCCAATAGCCTTTCATATCTTGAGGTACCACTATACTATTTTTATAACATTCAGAATGCCTTTTTAATAGGTGAGGCCCATACTCATCTGTACACAAAATCTCCTAAATCAATTCCCCCAAACAGTATATTTGTAATGTATTGGTGCACCCTGACTATGGCGTCAATCTTATTATTATTTCAAGGAAATATTGCAAAGTAGGCTGTTAAAAATATAATTTCACAACCAACATATTTTTTTTTACTGTTTAATTGCTCATCATTTTATTGTTGTGTAATATCAGTTTCTCCTACTTACTTGACATTTTTTGAGTAAAAATATGTCAATTTGCACTCTCCACCTCAAATACTTCTATGTAAATTATGCATATGCTTGTACTGACCGTATGATTAGTATGTTATAACAGTGGCAGCAAGATTAATTAATCTTTCTTATCAGTACTAATAATACTAATATTACATGTAATACCAAACTACATATAGCATCATCCACACTTTCAATCAATCAAAATAATGAAAAACAATCATCTATCAAAATATGAGAAGTTTTAATAATCTCAAAGTCATCACATTTTTGTCACTATATTTTTTGTGTGCAGTTTGTTGAAGTGCAAGAAAATCAAATTTTAATTTTATAACTATATTTTATGTAAAATATTATTCAGTACACTAAAAATGTATTCATGTAACTTGATGACAAATAACGTGGTGCAGAATAATGAACACTCTTATAGCTCTAAGATTTTTGGCCCACTTTGAGACTTGCTTTGGATTCTACTATTTTATGTTTAACTATGAGTTGGAATGTTATGTCAGTTTATATTTTTATTGCTGAAAATAATGCATTCTACAACTGAAAAATATCAATCACTTTTAGGAACATCATTATAATTAAAGGTGAAATGGTGAAAGTGTCATGTGATAGACCTGAGCAGTACAAAAATCCCAAAACTGGCTTGTGGTTTGAGAAACTTTATGAAGTATGGAACTTACTACACATGCACATTTATTTGATGTGCATGTGAAAAAAAAATAATTTAGCCATCACATACTCAACTCCCCTATGCTTTCACTTCAATTAAATGGATCCTTTTGAGATACAGCCAATTTTTAGCATTTCTGTGCCAAGAATTTACAGTCTTTTTTTCACAACACTTACTTAACAAATTACTTCACAAACTAAATAAGTTAATGTACTGACACACAAAGTATTCAATACCTATTCAATTCACTTTGTAACTATGAAATTGGTGGGAGTAATAAAATATGTGAATATTGTTAAAATCTTTAAAAAAATTAACAGACAGATATCCTGAATTATGCATGCAATTTTTAATATTTTGTTTGCACCTTGTCAATTTAGAATAATATATTTTACGTGCAGAATTGTGGTGAATTTTAAAGTTGAAGCTTTTATTGCTTGTATTATTTGGTTGATAAATCTGCCATTTGTTGTTTTGGTTTTGTTTTATTTTGCCATTTTACTCTTAGACCAAAATATTTTCCCAGTTGTCTTAATTTGGCTTAAAATTGAGATACATATAATAGTCTTGACTAGAAACATGTAGATTTTCACATAACTTACAAATGCAATTATGAATATGCTTAGACGATTTCTAAGAATATTTAAGCTTTCAAAACTTTAAACAAATAGTCTTTTATTAGTTATTATAACACAAGAACATCTAAAACTTGTTATACTCAAAAAATTTGATTGTTAGGAAAGGGGACATCACCCATTTGTCGCTACAATATAGCCCCTGTATGTTCGTCCATCAATACGACGAGGACCACTCTAGTCGTCCGAGGGTTGTCTGTGCGTGCACAGATGGCTGATGAGGCTGATTCTTGCACGGAAGGTACAAACAGAAGGGACAAGGGACGAGTGGGACATCTCCAGGAGGGTCGACAGCATGGGCCTTTCGGGCTTGCCTCTTCTTTTCTGCAGCGGTGATCCGGTTTGCCTCGCATGACTTGGCACCTTCGTGGATGGAAGAGCGCTAGGTGGATCGGTCCTTTGCAGCTCGTTCCCACGTGTCTGGATTGATGGAAAACGCTTTCATTGTGTCTTTGAAGCGTTTCTTTTGCCCACCGTAGGACCACTGGCCATATTGGAGCTCACCATAGAAGATTCTCTTTGGCAGTCTCTCGTCTGGCATTCGGACAACGTGCCCTGCCCAGCGAAGCTGGGTCTCCTTCAGCAGTGTGAAGATGCTGGGGAGACCTGCCTTGGTCAGTACCACTGTCTGGAATTTTGTTCTGCCACTTTATGCCGAGAATCTTCCTGACGCTTGTTGTATGAAAGTGGTTAAGCTTTCTTGCATGGCGCTGATAAACAGTCCAAGTTTCACAAGCATATAGCAGTATGGGGAGCACCACTGCCCTGTACACTTTCAGCTTGGTCTGGATGCTAATGCCTCTTCTGTTCCAGACAGTAGGATACAACCTGCCGAAAGTGGAGCTGGCTCTTGCAATTCTGACGTTAACTTCGTCATCAATGGTGACATTTTGAGACAGTGTGCTGCCTAGGTATGTGAACTGGTGCACTGTGTTGAGTCTCTGGCCGTAGACAGTGATGTTGGGCTCTACGTAGGGCCTTCCAGGCGCGGGCTGATGGAGGACCTCAGTCTTCTTAGTGTTGATTGTCAGACCAGAGTTTGTGCAGGCACTGGAGAACAGGTTTACACTGCGTTGCATGTCGGCTTCTGAGACAGCGTTGAGGGCACAGTCATCAGCAAACAGCAGGTCTCTGATGATGTCTGTCATAACCTTGGTTTTGCCTGGAGCCTCCGAAGGTTGAACAGTTTGCCATCTGTGCGGTACTTCAGGTTGACACCAACATTCTCGTCTCTGAAGGCCTCTGTCAGCATGGCGGAAAAGATGAGGCTAAATACTGTTGGTGCCAGGACACAGCCCTGCTTGACCAGTTTGTGACTGGAAAAGGATCAGAAAACTCCCCGCTGTCCTGGACTCTGGCCTGCATGCCCTCATGGAATTGTTGCACCAAGACGATGAATTTCCTTGGGCAACCGTACTTGGCCATGATCTTCCACAGACCCTCTCTGCCAACAGTGTCAAAAGCCTTGGTCAGGTCGACATAGGTGGAGAACAGGTCGAAGTTCTGCTCCTGACATTTCTCTTGCACCTGCCTGGCAGCGAACACCATGTCGATGGTTCCTCGCTCTTTTCGGAATCCACACTGACTTTCAGGCAGAGTCCTTGGTCAAGGTGGACTGTGAGGTGGTTGAGCAGGATTCTGGCAAGGATCTTTCCTGCGATAGAAAGCAGGGATATGCCTCTGTGGTTGTCACAAGCCTGTCTACTTCCTTTTCGCTTATATAGATATATGATGGTGGCATCTTTGAAGTCCTGCGGGATCGTCTCTTGCTGCCATATTAAGAGAAACAGCTGGTGGAGCCTTTCAGTCAGGGCTGTTCCCCCCTCCTTGTAGACCTCAGCTGGTATGGCGTGAGAACCAGGTGCTTTGCCACTGTACATAACCTATGAATACATATGTTTTATTGCATCTTTGCCCTATTCAAGAACTTCTATTATATAAATCTTAATTAAGTACCTTTTAACAGCCCTATGATATCACAAAGTATCTTGTGTAAAAAGCATGTCACCTAAAAATGCATTATAGACAACTATTAAGAGTAGCTTTTAGCTTAGGTCACCAAACTTTTTTTTTAAATCGTATTTTAATAACGTGTTTATAGTTAAATTTTGAAATAGAGTTTTCCTTTTTGTTAAATAATTATATATTACAACTGTTATTAATGTTAGTCTTAAATATTAGTATTAGTTATTTGAGAACTTATTTAACATGGTATGCCAAAGAGGTGTTGAGCTTACCTCTCTTCACAAAAAATAAAAAATATTAACACATATAAATATATATGTATGTAGATATATAAAATCACATTAAGGTTAAAATAAAATATTTATTGCAGCTCATATTCATATCTACCGGTATCTCTGAGTAATATAATAAATGGCTTTATAGTTGCTTTAGCTTTCTTAATAATAGATATTTATTTTACAAAATATACTCATATTTGAGTTATTGCTGTATTTACTATATCAACTATAGAATTTAACTTAATTTATTTTTAAATTTATTAAATATACTTTTAAAAAATTTTGTATACTTCTTGTAATAGACACTAAAGGGAGGAAAAAATGGACTAATGGTGATTTTGAAGCTCAAATGCCTTTAAGTGTAAGTATTAACAAATATGAATATAGATACTAGATCAGTGATGGCGAACCTATTGCACGTGTACAACAGTCGGCACGTAGAGCCTCATCAGTTTTTACGGGTCTAAAATATTAATTCCTTAATCAAACCATCTAAGCCAAACCCTCTATTTTGGGTTTTCATTGAAGTGTTGGCACTTTGCTATTGAAAAAGTGGGTTTTTGTTGAATTTTGGGCACGCAGCCCTAAAAAGGTTAGCCATCACTGTACATTAGCTAATATAATTTGATTAAAATGGTTTTAATCCCTTTATAAAAACTTAATTTTTTTTTACTTTTAAAATTGTATGCAGCAAATACCTGTTACGAAAGAAGAGGTGCCACCACAGTATGAACATTACTTGCATTTGTTGCAAGAGAGAAATCGGTATGTTGTCATAAATTAATCTTTAAATAAATATATTATAGCTTACTTTCTTTTCAAATTGAAGGCTTGACGATTTCCTGCTGTTGTTCTTTTTTTCCTCTTGCATAGCATTATAGTAGTTAGGTATCCTTGACCTTGGAGGGAGTTCATTTGATCTGTATAAACACATATTTAACCATTAAGCAATGTTGCCATTATAACTTGTTTCAGCTCTTGTAATCTGTTTTGCAATGCTCAGGGATTTCATTTTGTTTGGCTTTTCAGTTACTAAGAATTAAGATATTATTTTCAGACTTGTTAAAAGGCTTCGACAAAAAAACAGACAGGAAATTGAGCTAGAGAAAAAAGAGAAAGGTTTCACTGTGTACCTTAATACATCTTTCTCTGGTGACAAAGACCCTAAGACCAGAATCAATCAGCAGCTTCAGCGAAGAAAAACTGCTAATGCAGCTGGTAAGAAAAATATTAATTAATCTGAAATATCAAATCATGATGGCTTAGGTACCTTGTTAATAAAGAAACATCAGAAAGGCAATAAAATATTGATTTTATGAAGAGTACCCAAGGTAACCAAGAATTTATTATATAACTACGCTGGTCACCGACTGACCCTGGAACACTCTATAATAAACCCAGAAAAATGCTCGGTATCCATCTTAAAAGATAGTCTTAAAAGTAATACCAATACATGGGTGTATTCTATATTTGCGGGCAGTTCTCCCATTGCTGCTATTGTTAGAAAGGTTTTATATATATTTCTGTGTGTTTATGTGTGCTCTCTAGTAAAGACAATGTTAAGCTGCGGTTGCTTTTCTTATCATGCTTTAGATCAAGTGATCAGATCTTCACATCCCAAGAGAATAGGTGGATCAGCTGGCCAGACTCATGAGCGTCGTAGGCACTGGCAGCTCTCTTCTGTTGAATATACGACAGCTGATGGTCAGAGACAGAAAATCAAGGCACCAGGTAGGAAATAGTAGAAAATAAAATTTCTACTTGAAATGAGGTGTGTGATATGTTATTTTTACTTTGAAAGCATAAAAAGTTGTATTAAAAGTAGGGCTGTTAACGATTAATTAATTATTATCGTTAAAAATTTTTTACGATTAATCGAGAAATTGATCAATAATTTCCTCACCCCTAATTAAAAGTAATTTCCTGTATTTGCTTTTAGATGGCTTTCTTCCTAATCTTTTTTTTTCTAATTATTTTCTTTTCAGTTTTAAATATTTATTAAGTTATCAAAAATCACTAAATTCTGTAAAATCTAAGATGGCTGTTAAGATTGATTATCCTAAAAATACTCTTTTATTTTCCAGAAATTCTCACAGGAAAGTATAAAGAAGACTTTGAAGACGATAGTGATCTTGATGATAAGGAGGTAGATCTATAATTAATACACAAGATGTTAGAGTTACTTAATTTAAATATGAATTTTTTATTATTTTTTTTCAAATTGAATCTTGTTAATACATTTTAATACATAGAACAGTATATTAATTAATTATTAGCCTGTATACGCAGCACTTTCCGGGATGTCATTATGAAAAACACATACAACCTTTTAGGTAACATATAAATTACAGGTGCCATTGTTAACAAGTCACCTCACTCAAGTTTTTTTAAATGCCGGACAAAGTACATTATTCTTATTTCTGTTAACATTTATTTGCCCATCAGGATTAATAATATTATATTCATTTCCTACAAATAATGAAAGTTAAATCTTGACCCTTTAAAATCGGGTAAAAAAATAACAGAGTTCAAGCAAAAAGTTAAACTATTTAATTTCCCAAAATAGCTCAATTTAAAGAGGATAGTATTATTACTGTTTATTTAGCTACCACAAAGGGCATAGCTACCAAATTTGACAAAAGTCATTTCATATGTAACCAATTTGTGTTGTTTAATGCTATTATAAGTTATTTTTTCATAGCTTATATAAGGGAAATGAAATAGAGGACCCTGGCACCAAAATGAGAGGAATTTAGGAGTTTGAATCCCAAAAGTCATTTTGATATGGTTTTAATATGTTGTGCCAGGTTTGGTCTTTATACATCAATCCCGCAGTAACTAAGTCCCAAGCTGTTTATTATGTAAGGTTCAAGACCCCTCTAGATTTCAATTCTTGATCATGTTGGATTCGAGATCCATCGATCCATGGAGACATATGAGAAACAAAGCCACAACCAGTCAAACAAACTTTGTCTTTTATAATATATCTAGTATATATATAGACAGAGAGAGATTATTGTCTTTAATAGTCTTTAGCTTTGAATATTGTTTTCTTGATATCATTTTATTTTACCAGAAGATAATAATACTCAGTTATTACAGAAATAAATTGAATAACATAAAAAGTCATAATGAAGTATTTGAATCTATCTGTTGACAAGAAGTTCAATTTGATTGATTCTGCTTTATTGTTATTTTGCCTAAAAGATAGACTTCAATTAATTACATACATTTAAAAATTATTTTTCAAAAATTTAATTTAGAACTCGTGCCATTTATAAGAGAAGAGCATCAAATAATTGATGATCAAACCTGTAACTAATTAAATATTTAAATACTTTCTAAGAACTCCATAGTGTTGGTTTTTTTTTAATTTCTTTTAATGAGTACCGCAAGTGTTAAAAATCATAAAAAATCTTCAGCAATTACTGTTGCAAATTATTTCTACCTTAAAATGAGTATGTTTGTTAATATGTATAAATGTTTTTCCAGGAGGTTACCAGAATGTCCTCACTAGATATTGATGATGATGATGGTGTCAACAACTCATCATCAGTTAACACCCCTCGCAAACATAAAACAAGTTATCTTAAGAGGATAGCTGCTGCTAAAAAAGAAGAGAATGAGGCAGAGAATAGAGTTTCTATCAAAATGGAGGATGTTAAGGTTTTTTTAAATCCCTTATATTAACTTTGAAATCTTGTCTGTCTGTCGTTCGCAGGTGGGCGGAAAAACAAAAGTAAAAAATGACACACTTCCTGTGATGCTATCAAGCTGAAATTTTGCACATAGACTCGTGTCACCTAACAATACATTTTATCAAAATTTCAGATCGATCGAACGTACTATAATTAAATTAGTGCATTTTTAGTTTATATCATCTATGTAACTCTATATAGCCGTCTATTTTTGTTTACATTTTACGTGTCACTGGAGTTCACTCCAGCCATCCACGACCACATCCTCGTGTTTACAGCAAGCGAGTTCAGTCGCGTTCAGTCTGTAAATGTTTGTCGCGCGATGGGTAGTATATTGAACATAATCAATCCTTTTAGTTATGTCCCATATATAAGGGATTTATAGTCAAAAACTTAGTTTTTACTGGGTTGTTTAATTATTTCTATTTTTTTTTCAGTTGCAAATAAGAATAAGATGGCACTTTTTTATCCATTATCTTAATTAACATTTGTCTGAATAAATTAATTGTAATTTTTTCAGGCTAACAAAAACCTTCCACAGAATACATTCACTAAAAGTTGTAAAAATTTATTTATTTAAAATATCAAGTGTTATTATATTTATAAAAAGAAAAGAAAATATGGGTATGTTAAATAATAGTTTTTGTCAAATTTTAACTTCAGAAATTACGTGAAAGTCTTCAAAAGAACAAATCTATTCGTCAGAGCATAGCCATGGATTCTGACTCAGTAAGTTTTCAAAAAGATTGTCAGACAACTTGTGACAGCTAAAATATTCATTTAAACCCTCCTGACTGATGTTGTTCACAGAATCATCAGTGTATCTTATTAGGTGAATTAGAAATGTTAATTCTTTCCTAATGAAGATTGATTCATATGTCCTTGAATAACATGAAATTAATTTTAAAATAAAAAAATAATTAAACACGAGGAACAGAAGATGTAAAGTGTCAATTGAATTCATTTTGAATTTAGCAACCTGATGCTTGGTTTTAGATATAATATTGTGTAACTATCAACTAAGCATAATTAGATTGAGTAGTTAGGTGACCATCAAAAGAGTGCAGGACATAAGAGCACATATGAAGATTGCAGGCAATTGTTCTAACCTATGCTGTTTCATTGAGATATAGCCAACAACTTAAAAATATAAATGCAATTATAAAGAAAACTTATATAGACTGAACTGCCGCTCATTTTGAGACTTAACAGTTTATTTCTAACACGTAGAATCTTTTTATGTTATCAAGATGCGGTTTGAATAATGGGACTTCAGTTAATCTGTATCTTGTGATTTGTTGCCATGTATTAGTTTTTCCGTCTGAACTGAGTTAATTTTCTTGTTTCTATTGTTTTAAAATATTTTATTGTTTGTGCTCTTATATCTGCGCTGCTTTGTTTGCAAATTTTTGTGCTCTTATGTTGGCACTCTTTTGTCAGCGCGTTTTTGTCATGCACTCTATTGATGAGGTGCCAAGTAGTTAATACCTTGCATCTGGATTTTACCTAGGATGAGGAATCAGCTGATGAGCCGGTTCAGGTCTAGTATTAACATTACTGTCATTTATTGTCTTTTTATTTTCTTTAAATCACTGTAATTAAGATTTGTCTATACTTTTTATGTTCTCTTAAAATTCTATTATTGTTTTTGTCAGTGTCTTATGATCTGTTGATTTTTTTAAAATATGAAGGCATTTCAGAAAACGTGAGGGCTTATCATCCTTTTAAAAATATCCATGAGCTTTGTATTAATTTTTTTTTAAATGTTGTTATTATAAAATGCTGCATTTGTCAAATAAAGATGCAACAAATCTCACAGAATTTCAAACTGACTACAATACCTGCCCTATACTTATAATCAAAAACAAATTTCCTTATATTTGGATCAATAAAAGTATCTTTCTTTTTTTTTGAAATTTCAAATACAAAATACAAAAATAATTTGTGTGATTAAAATAATAACTTTAAAGCTTTAATAGGACCAATACATATTTATATATATATATATATTTGTGTACCTTTTATTTTAGTTGAAAGATTTATCTCAGGCCAATTCTGTACAATGACATGTTAATCTTTCTTTTTTATTGAAATATATCACAAACATGCCAAAAGTATAAATTTACTATTGAATTAAAGATATTCTCTTAGTATTTTGTTGTTACAAAAACTTTTTGCTCTTTTGTTTATACTTAACTTGAAATTATTATCCTTGATCTCCTTAAAAAATTCTTAAATTTAAATTTTGAAATATGTGTATCAATAGAAAAGTAGGCCATGCAATTCTCTGGTAATGGAGTTGTTTTTTTTAATGATTTTAAATTAAAGGAAAGTGATTTTTTTTAAATGTTAAGATACCTTTTGGGTATGTTAAACAAAACAATCAAGTGCTAATTACTTATAAACATTATAAGCAGTTCTATTGTAAAAAAAATTAGGTCATATATAACTTCAGAATTATGATTAGCACTATACAGAATTTATGGCAAAATTCTCTTACAGATGGACAATATCATGTTGTCTTTCACAATATGGTTGAGTTAAAATTAATTTTTTTAACACAGCGCATATTTTATTAAGTGGGAAATATCTGAAATAGTAAATGTGAAAACCTTTCTGAAGAAACTTAACAGGATTTTCTTCTTTTGTACCCTGTTTTTAATTTTCCCATACATGAGTTGCTATTTTACCCTAACCTATTTCTTGTCACTGATTGCAGTTTATGATACATGAAATATTTCACCATCATTAAAAACATCTCACCATAGAATCTTGGGCTTGCAGGATGAGTCAGATGGAGAAAGAATTTCACCAATCGATGAGGAAATAGAAGAATTGATGTCTAGTGATGATGACAACAAAAGGGCAGATAAGAACCACATAAAACCACTCCAGTTATTCAAACCTGGGGACACTTTAGTCCTAGAATTCCAGCCTTTACCTAATAGAAGTATGTTTTATTATGAGCTTATATATTTAAAGTTGGATGTGAACATTAATCAAATTTTATTTTTAAAAATTATCTTTAAAAAATAAATAATAATTAATATAAAAAGAAAGTTTAAACAAGAAATTAATTTTTTTTAATTTACTACCTACCAAATATTACAGTTAGTATGCTTTGGATTACTTTTCAAACACATGAAAATTTAATCTATTGGTTTAAGAATTGTTTTTATTAACTTTTTTGCCATTAACATGTCCAAAAGGCTTCATTCATTCAACTTAGTTTAATTGTGGCCAGGGATAATATTTAAATAAAATTGTCCACCTTAAAAAAATTCAACAAGTAATTCAAATTTCTTAGAGCAACTTAAATTATTTTATAATGAAATCTCACAAAAATTAACTCTGTCATCAATGCAATCTAAAAATGTTAAGCTATTTCTGAATACCTAAAATTTTTTAATTGCTTCAAACTTAGCTGAAAATGCACCTAATTACTGTTATTGCAAGCTAAGATCTTCTGCAGACACACGCGTTCTCTCTGTTCCTACGACACGCACCAAAACGTTTGGTGAAAGGTCGTTCTCTTTTTGTGCAGCCAAACAATGGAATTCTCTACCATTACACATACGTAGTATTCAAACAACCAAGTCCTTCAAGACTGCACTTAAGACACATCTTTTCAAAATTTATTTTTAAAATTGATGAAACAACATTACTTGTAAATGATTAACGTAGCTTATGTATAATGTATTGTAATTTTGTGTGTTTGTTGTGATATGAATGTTAATTTAATACTTATAAGTATGTTATTTCTTTCATGTAAAGCGCTGTGAGCCCAGTTCCTTACTGGGATATAGCGCTATATAAATAATCAATTTATTATTATTATTATTATTAAATGTTAAAAAATAGAATACAAGTTTTTAGCTACTAGCTAGACAGCCTAAGTGATATCTTATTCATAGATATTAAGAACATATTCTTCGCATCACTTAATTCTGCTGTATGAAAGCACCTTAAAATATTAAGTTTTATCATCTAAACAAAATAGTTATTTTGTCTGCAGGGCAGTGCTCTGAAAGGGATGCATCAGGGGCTTATCTAGAATTTAAATGCCTACCTCCCAAAAAAAGTACATACTATAAAACATTTTGCATTTTAAAATAATTTTGGCGAGCCTGTGCAGACAATGCAATGGGCCGATTGCTAACTTTGCCACCTCCTTTGTTTTTCTTCACATGTCCCTGCTTTAATTTTAAAAGTGTATCTGCATTTTTTTTTCAATTTCTTATATCCATGAATTAGTTCAAAGTGTTTCTGCTGGACATGTTAACCTTTCACATACTATAATTATATTGTGACATTCAAATCTTTTAGGTAAAACAGCAACAAATTTAGTTGCTGCCAGGAAGAAAACAGACTCTGAGGAAATCTCATCATTGTCTTCAAAAAAATCATCCACAGCACCTTCATTACAGAAATCCCTTACACCTAGAAATGTAGAGTTAAAAACAGGTTAACATTATTTTGCCAAGCCTCATTTTCTAGTTACATGTATTTTATTTATTTGTTTTATTCTGGGTAATCAAGAATTTTATCTGCATCTGCTAACTTAGCACACTTTATTTTATTAGAGCCATATAAAATCTTAAATTCTAAACTTATCAGATAATATATATCAATTTTATGTTAGTGTAGTATATTTCTATATTTTTACACAAAACTGCATTTATGATATATGAGATATCAAGCGCACTATATGATTATTCTCATTTTTAAAAATTATCCATGTTTATTTTTTTATAGTGATTTGTATAGGTTTCAAGTAAGCATTTAATTAATTTAATGCAATAATTGAAGATAAAGTACATTTTTTATATTAAGCTGCGAGATTGCACCCATATACAAGTCTTTATAGAGTAGAGTTGCTAGTCAACAAGGTCAACATTTGTCTAATATTCTATAGATGCTAGTAAAACTAACCGGCCCCTGTCAGCCAATAGAAAGAGCACAGACACTAAAGCTGATTCAAAGGATGAAGCAGCTGCAGTGTTGAAAGCTCTGCAAGAAGAAAATAAACATGTGGAAAGCTTTTCTAAAGTGTCTAAGAGCAGACCACTTCCTCAGCCAAAGGTAAAATAAACATCTCATTCTGAATAGAAAACCACATTGAGTATTTTTAGTTTGTATGCATGCATTTAAGTGTTCCTAGAATTCATGCATGCATTTATAGCAGGAAAGGTTAACCTCGTCAATATCTGCTATAAATGTATATCGCGTTGTGTGAATAAAATATTTTAAAATAATAATGAAAAAAAAGAATCACTTTTCCTCTCAGAAAACGTCAGACACATCTTTAACTAGCTTCCCACCAACAAATGAAAAGAACAAAGTTCTTACCCCTATTCCATGTTCAACTGATCCCCATCTGACTAAAGCAAGTTTTTCTGCCAACAAGCCACAGCTGGACTTGGATGCAGGGCCAACCATAAACACAGTCATTGAGCGTGTCCTCAAAATGAACCCCAAGTTAGTATATGTTTTTATTATAACAGAAAAAGACAAAAATTGATATAGCCATTTATAAGATCTCAAAGTAAATATTGCAAGAGTTCAAAAATTATTAAAAAGGAGAAGAAAAAAAAAGAAACATTTTACATTTTTGCTTATTTCAAGACAAGGATTTGATTGATTATTATTTGTTTTTCAATAAATATTTCCTAATCAATCACTTGCTAAGCTTTGATTACATCTGCTATAAATTATATACTGTTAATATTTACTATTCCTACCACTTACAGACAACAGAGGCAGCTACTGCACACATTGAACCACATAGACACAGAAGAAATTCCTGTGAGTTCACAGTGTTTGGAACCCTCATGGGTGAGTTTCTGATATAAAAATATTATGATCTCGCCGATTTCTGTTTTATGACATGCTGTCCAGAATTGCTCAAATGAAAGTTTAAGTTCACATTAGTTGCCTGGTTGGGTTTTGAAACTGAACTGGATTGCATGCATGACACAAAAACCTTTGTGAGCTCAGGTTACAGTAACCTTTTGTAGACAGTATTGAAATAAAACTGGTAACATTTTATCAAAACGTTCTTCCAAGAATAACACAAGAAACACTGTGTGTTGGAAAACGGTTTTTAAAAAAATGTTAAAACAGTTCCTATAAAATTTTTATTTTTTCATACCTGAAATGAATCCTTAATTAGCCAAGTTTTCTTTCCTAATTGTGTTTTTTCATAATTGTCCATGTAATTATTTTATACTTACCCATGGAACTGATTAATTTTTTGGTGCAATCTACAGTCATCGAAAGGTCCTGTGACTGATCGATTAGAGGTTGTTCTTGAAGTTCTATCAAACTGGGGCCATCCCTCACTGGTTGGACTGACAGAGTTGCAGTTCTTTGACCAATCACAGTGCTTGATTCCCATCAAACCATCTGATGTGTCGGTGCATGGAGCTAAGGAGTGCTCAAATAAAGTAGAGGTGTTGTTTAATGGAAAGTCTAAGGTGAGGGACTATCATTTTATTAAAAGTAAAATACAGTATCATCCAAGAAATAATGGTTTAATGATCTTTCTCTGGCATATAATGTACTATACCTCCCCCATGATAAATATTTTTTTTCCACATTTTCCTTATATCCTTTGTAAAATATAACATTTTAATTATTTCTCATAATTTTCATTTTTGGATATACTGTGTAATGCTAAAAGGATTTTGAATTATGTTCTTAATTTTGCCTTTGTAAGTCCAATATAAATATAACATGTTTAGACAACCAAAGAACGCAACATGTGGAGCTGTCGTTTTGATGGAAAGCCAATTGAGCTCTCTGTCCTGCTCATTAACTCACAGCCGGGAAAAAACTTCAAGCTGGGCTCTGTGAAACTATGGAACTGGAACAATAAAATAAATGTAATTCTTTGACTTTTCTCCTTCATGTATGTAGATAAATTACACAATAAATTGGTATTAACCACTTATTATTTCAGTCTAGTTACTATGAATTATTACAGCAAGCATAAAAGTTAATGGTGCAACAAATAAGCTTCTTATGTAAATAGCTAGCAAACTTTAAGTGTACTAATGAGGTGTAAATCGAATTTGAAACCAGATTATTGTCAGTGTGATGTAAATGAATTTTTCAGAATCTCAATATGGGTGTACGTCACATGAGAATATACTTTAAAGGAGAGCTGCTTTTTGATGGAGAAGTGGACAAAGGTTGTGGAAATCAAGTATTTGATTACAGTAAGCACATCACGCTTGCCTCTTCTGATTCAGCAGGCCAACCAAAAGCTAAAAAATCCTCATCAAATTCTTCACTTTCCCTTGATATCGGCAAAGCAGCATTAGCATACTCTAAGACCAGTCCCAGATTAACCTCCCCTGCTGTTGAGTCTCCTACGAAGCCAGACAGCAGCCAAGGCCTAACACCCTCAGGAAGCCACCATACCTTTAGGAGCATATCTCGCTCATCACAGTCATCAGCCTCATCCTCTGGCTCGGCAAAGGTCAGCGGCCAAAATGAGGAGAAGCAGGAAGAGGGCCACATCCGCAGTGAAACACGCACGCTAGTGCGATCGAACATTTTTCAAAGGAGAGGCTCGGGGGGATCAAGCCCTGAAGTAGAATTACCTAATAGTGGTAAGCAGTTGTGATTTATTACATTTGTTTTCTAAATCACTTTTCATAGATTTACTTTTTGTTCTCCAACATCCTTATTTAATTAAAAAGTATAGCAAATAAATTTAGATTTAAATTGAAACTATCCAAATTAGAAATTTACACACCCTTTGGGCTTTTTTAGTTTTTCTTTTTACTTATCTACAAAGACAAATATTTTTTTAAATATTTTTTTTAAAGAACTGAATGATGTGCCTATAAAATGTAAAAGTAAATATCCAGCTACAATGATACAATTGTCAATTACTTTCAGACATTTCCAAGATACCAGAAAAGTCAAGAGGGCAGACACCTAAAAAAAGCCAGCGTGTCGCAGCCAAATTAAATGGAAGATCTGCTGAAACTGATGGCTCAAATAAGTCAAATGGTGACAGGTAAATTCATCAACTCTGATCCTAAGGGCTAATGGCTTTTCCATGCAAGTAACCTCAATAGTAGAAGAAATATCAGTTTATTTATTTATATAATCAATTGTGTTTCAAAATATGAACCAGTGGCTCACCCTCTGCTGCAGTAATTCAAAATATGAACCAAAGAAGCAACCCAATTACTGCTAACAGTTCTTCCATTTTTCTTAGTGAATCTCTTTTTTTTATCACTTGTGACTGCCTTATGTAAATTAAAATAAAAATTATTTTGACATTTAATTTTAATGTAAATGCTTAAAAATAAACCTAGCAATTTCTTAAAATCATTTTAATTTTAAACATTATTTAAAGGTAAAATGAGTATAAGTCTGTTTCATATTAAGTTTTGGTGAAGCTGACGAAAAAAATTTATGGGTGGTTGATTATAATAGTATGAGAACATTTATAACACTGTCACAACACTTCATATAAAAAAAATATTTTAATCCACTGTCTTCAATTTTGTTGAGATATATATGAAATACTCAACAACAAAAAAACATTTTGTAATTCAGTTATGTTTCAAAATTGTCTCCAGTTTTGAATCCAAACCTCCGCTTCCACCAACTCATAAATCTGATGACAAGTCCAATTCCTCATCACGATCCGTTGAAAGGTCATCTATTTCCAATGTCAAGTCCAAATTGTCACCCAAATCATCCCGCTCAGAACCTTACATATCCCCTCGACCATCATCACCACAGAAAAGCAATACCAAAAATCAGAAGGATAAAGAAGATAATCAGTTATTAGATGCCATCAAAAGCATGAGCCAAAGGTATTTGTAATTGATTTTCTTTAACTTCAAAATTGTGTTCATCCTTGTGTACTGTTGAAACCTTGTTATTGAATTTCACCCACTTTTTATTGTTCGCTTCGATTGAAAATTTGTACATATATTATTATTTTGACAAACTACAACTTAAACAGCTTTTCTATTGAAATTTTTAGTTTAAAAGATTTCATTCACACTACTACCACTTCCCTCTTGTAGTGGGTAGTCAATCTATTTTGAGCTTTCCCTGTGGATCTTTTTAAAAGATGTTATATGTGTTACATGAGGAATAAAATGAAGTTAAAGAATTTTTTCAATGAAAGATGTCTGACCCTTAATCAAAATGCTTAAAATGTGTGACTTCTAATCTGAAGATAGTTGGTTCAAGTCCAAGTAAAAAAATAGCATGTTTTAACAAATTAAATCTTTTTTTAAAAATAGTTTATATTGACTTTGGCAGGATGTTTTTTTAAAATAAATTATTTATCAATTTCACTGCTATGTGTAATTTCTTCTTTTAAGTAATTTGGAGAAAATTTATCTTAACAAAACTGTCAAAATAAGTATGAATGCAGAAAATTCATCACTGTGTTGCATATGTAACTTTCTGTAATCTGGGCATGAGAACCCTGAACACTATCCATTTTCATAAAAATTAATTTCTATTTAATTCTTCACTTTGATAATCAATATACATAATTTGCAATCTCTGTCACTTCTGTAGTGCCTGTCAGTGACGCTACTAATTTTAGAAAGCAGCGCAACAAATTACTGCACCAATGCATCAAAAGGTGTGCAAATTAAAGATGCGCTGTAAAAAAATATATGACGTCATTGTTTTAGCTCATATTTTAATTTTGGTAAAGGGAACAATGTAAAAAGATGATATGATGATGGTTAATTATAAAATAAAAAAACAAAGGGGGCGTCGTAGGCGCCCTGCAACCCCTATTATAAAATACTTTGTGTACATTTCAGAAAGTTTAATATTTCGTATTTATCAAACAAAGACAAGTTAGTTGGGCTTTTGAAAAAGGTCGGCGCCGTAGGCACCCTAAAAAAAGTGCATTTTAAAAAAATAAATAGATTTCAGCTGAAAACTTCCGTCATTTTTTACAGGTGATACGCTAGTCTAATAGATCAAATTTATAATATAATATTATAATTTATATATTTATTTTTTAATTATCAATACTCATCTAATTATTAGTAGGTAAAAATAATAATTTCAATGAAACAGCCTATAAATCTTCATTTGGTAGTTTGTTGATGAATACTTTCAATATTTTTCTATAATAAATTCCTGTCTTTTTGTTAAATATTATCATGACTCATCTATTTATCAGATGAAAAAAAATTAATTTCAAGAAACCTGCCCATATAAAGAATTATTTTTTTTTCCTTCAAAGATTTGAACATTTTCAATTTTTATCAAATTGTTTACCACCTATAGAGTTATTTCAAATATATTTACTTCACATCCAAGATTTTATTTTTTTTCTCAACTAATTTGAAAATGTTTAAATGTGGATAATTTAAATAAAATATGTTTTTTTTTAAAAGCTCAATTTGTACAAGGTAATTTTTTTAACAATTAATTTTTGTAATAAGGGAAATAATGTTATGGAGAAAAACAATATTTGACCAAATATTAAAATATTAATCGTTATTCAATTTGTCTGAATCACATTTCCACCAGTTTGTTAACTCTTCGAAAAATAAAACCATATTTGTTTATATATTACAGTGAAAACAAAAGGAAAAAGACTATTCCAACATGGCTAAAAGGTGACAGGTCTACAGGTAAAAAAAATTGATTGTTGAGAATAACTAGGTTAAGCTGACATTGAATTTACCGTAGTTTCTAAATTTTATTGTTAGTTTTTTATCGCGAAAAGAGTGAACCACTTAACATATAGGAGATAAATCACAGATATAAATTCATCTTAAAACATTTGATTAAAATACAACTTATGATTTCAACCCCACAATCTTGTCAGTACTCTACGCAATTCTATTAAACAAAAATAATTACATTTTCAGGTGCTATCAAAATATTATAGTCGCACAATTCTTTTTTATATACTGCCCTCTTGTTTTCTACTTGATAAGTCTGCTACTTGCTTTAACTTTCATTTCGTCACTTTTGATCTTCCGCTAATACTTCGAATCCTAGCATTTTGAAATTAGATAGGTGGCCTCAAGTTGTGGACCATTTTCATTGGTAAAGAAAAGTTTGGTGGCTCCTCGGTTGACTGGTTCTGAACTTCTTTATGGATTTGTTAATTTACATTGTGGCTCTTGAATCACAGATTTTGACTTGACCTCTGGGCAAACCAGTAAGAAAGACAAGCAGAAGGAAGACGTTGAGTTACAGAAAGAGCTCGATGAGGAGTTTGAGAGATTTTCTCAAGCAGGGTAGGTTCTTCAATATTGTGTACGTGATTAGTCACTGCCCCCCCACCCCCTGAAATGTTTTTTTATAAAGTCAAAATTATGTTGAAGGCCTTAAATAAAGTGGTGATGGGGTAGTTTTAATGAGATGCATTTGACTGCAAAGAAACAAAAATGTGAATGTTGCACTGGTAAATAAATTCAGATAGAGAGCTGCATTGATTTCCAGAACATTGTTTTTGCAAGTTTCTTGACTTTTAGGGGGTTTCGAGGTGGCAATGTGATTTGAGATTCTTATAAGTTATAGCATGCACGTATGCCTCTCATCCCCACACATAACACTCACCCCCACACATATGCCTCTCACCCCCACACATAACACTCACTCCAGGGCACTTCTAAGGCTGCCTCTATTATTCCCATTTTTTAAAGAATTTTAACTAATTTTTTTTAATCTAGTTAAGTTTTATATTTTAATTTATTTGCTGTTATTGTCTTGTCAGCATAAAAATCTACTTAATTGTCTTGGTTTTTTTTTCTAGCCTGAACATATATGTTATTTATTTGCTTTATTTCAGAAGTAAAAACAAGAATAAAGAGCAACAGCTTATTGCAGGTAAAATTATATCTTTATTTATATCAATTTCAGCTAATGTCACAACTCTGTTTGTCTGGGTGAAATCTTATAATTCAAATTTCACCCATTCCTTTTCTTAAAATTGGTTTGAAAACTTTTCACAAGAACATATCTTAGTGACAATATTTTAATAATAAAATATATTTTTTTATTGATTCAATTTTTAAAAATTTACTTTGTGTTTTTGAACCAATTATCTTACTATTCATTTCATAATCTGTGCTCAGTCCTGGTGTTTTTTAAAAATCTCTTCTGCCTTACATCCATATCCCGTTAACTAGAATATTTGCTAATTTGCGTGTATGTTTATGAAAATGCAACTCTTCTAAGTTATTTGTGTCTGAGAGTAATTTTATGAGCTATATTAAACAATTTTTTTGTCTATGATACATGTCTGACCATTGGTCAGAAAATGAGTAAATCAGTTGGATCCCATAATTTACCACCACTAAAAGAAGTATTCAAAGTAACTTTACTTTGAGCCCATGATTTCTTTTTTTGTCACCAAATTTGAAAAGTTGAAATATTGTTCAGAAAAAAAATGTCAACATTTTTAGTGCACTTCTCAAATAAAATTGATGATTTTAAAAAAAGTATTTCTATTAAATTAAATGAACGCTGAATGAATTCTTGTCTTTAAAAACTCCTAGTTGACTGAAAATGTAAGGATTTGTCATACTTAGTTATTCAGACTTTCATTTTTAAACTTACTGTCCTAAGCTGAAAGGTTCCTCTCTGCAATATATTTTTTTATAAATAAAATAGCAACATGAATTATCGCTCAAATTCAAAGAAGAAGAATTTCTTAATGATTGACAAGTTTTATCCTTTAATTAAAATCACAAAAATATTTTTACCATCCCTATCATAAACAGAGAATCAAGATAAACTGACTCCCATGAAGAAAATAGAGAAGTCAAGAGCCAAATGGAGACAAAGGGAAGAGGATCTTGAAGAATCTTGGGGTTCATTGTCCTTCTTCAATAAATCTCACAGAGGAAGAGTGTCTATTGATATGGGAGGTGATTATATTGTATATACTGGAGTTCAGTTTATTTGTGTGGGAGCTAACTGAATTAATTAAGCATAAACATGAAGAAAGGCCAAATCAAAGACAAATGTGTGATTTACTCTACTGAATTGTTAAAATAATGTATGCTTCTGAACACAATTACTAAAACAAAATAATTCAAGTACCAGTAATTGAAAAAAGTATTTTGTTGTTTATGTTACAGTGAAATTTAAATGTTGTTTCCCTTAGAATATTTTCTTTCTTTTTTTTTCTGTACCCTTTATATTTTGAAGGGAAAAACTGATTTCAAGTAATGCATTTAGAGTGGTTCAGTGATATGCGTATGCTTTATATAATTTTTTCTTTCCCTACTATTTTTGTCAGATGATGAGTTGGATGAGTACCTCAATCCAGTGAAGAAATCTGAATCAGTAACACCTGTGGCAGCACCTGTGATACCAGTACCTGATGATGGATGGTCGGACGAGTATGTAAATTAACTTTCAACTTCAAGTATTTTTACAATTCTTTAACATGTCCATGCCTCTCCTGTTGAAATTATTGTAATTTTTTTTAGTCAAGTCCGAATAAAACTCCAAATAATATTTACTTCTACTCTTTCCTTGGGTATTTCACTTTTATTTAAGTAGTTATTTAAAATCTTGGAAGCATGATCAATGTTTATTTTAAATTAACCAGGTTAAAACAAATTATAATGAAGTTATCCCTGTATGAATTTGTCTTTTTCAGAGACACAGACTTCACTATCCCAGAGCTACCAAGTGGAAAGAATATGGTGATTAATATCAAAACTACCTGGGGAGATCACCACTATGTTGGCCTGACAGGAATACAGCTGTTCACAAATCAAGGAGATCAAGTCGTCATCACAAAGGTAAGGCCAGGAGTGGTGCTTGTTGTAAGGATGTTCAAAATATCCCAGGGGTCAAAATGCTTAGAGGTTTTATAGTAGGAAGTCCATCAAGTCAGTAAGATAATCAATAAGTTATCAATGCAGGCTTCTCTTTAGAAACAAAAACCATTGTAACTTATAATAATGAAGCTCTTTTCATGTATACAAGCTGTATTGATTTATTTGTCTCTGCACTGTCGTGAAATTTCATTTCATTCACTGTATGTATGTGTCCCTTGTTCTCATCTAGTGGATTTCAAGTTGTTGTTTTTTATTGACAAGACAGCTCTTTCTGTTTGAGACAAACAGCATTTCTTCTTTCCTCAATTTTTTGTCTTAGAAATAAAAGGCAACCCATCTTTATGATACTGCTTCACAATAGAGATGATCCTTTTAAAACAATAGTCGTCTGCACGTATACATAATTGTTTATTAATGGCATTTTTTTAACTGTAAATTCAATTGTATTTCTCTCTTTACAACATAGTCATTATTAATGAATATTGTCTATATACCTCACTCTGTTGAATTTATACCACAATTATTATGTGCATATTTTCCTTCAGATCTGGGCTGAACCGAGTGACATAAATATCCTGCCAGAATACAACAGAGACCCTAGGGTTGTCACAAATCTAATAGACAATGTAAACCGCACCAGAGATGATGTCCACATGTGGCTAGCACCCTTCACACCAGGAAACAATCATTATGTTTACTTAACATTTGCTAAGCCATGCAAGTTGGCTCTCATGAGGATATGGGTTAGTGTTGTTCATTCCTATTCTTACATTATACATTTTTACTGAACTTTTTATAACTCTGTGAGGTGTTAACTTATTTAAAGGTTCAAGGTTTATTTTTCATTAGACATCTTTCTTTGTATGTAAATAATAACGTAAGTACCGTATTTATTCGTGTATAGCGCGCACTCGTGTATAACGCGCACCCTAAATTTTTTGGTTGAAAATTGTTATCATTTTTTGTTCACTTTTTCTGTGTAAGACCTCGTGTATATCACGCATCTACCCTTTTGGTAGTTGTTTTCTGTATAAAATTTTGCCCGCTGTACACCAATAAATTTTAGATAATTTTTCTTTGTAACATGTCTAAAGATTCCATTTTTCTTTGTAACATGTCTAAAGATTCCATTTTTCTTTGTAACATGTCTAAAGATTATATTTTTCTCAAAATGTTCAGAATTACAACAAGTCTAGGATCCACTCATTCCGAGGTGCTAAAGATGTTATTATAACTCTTGATGGCAAAGAGATCTTTAAGGGAGAAATAGCCAGAGCCTGTGGTGGGATTGAGGGTGGCACTGAAGCTTTTGGTGATGTAAGAAAAACTTAACATCTCTTCCGTCTCTTTTTTTTCTTTATTTCTGTTTTTGAGCAAAGAATGTGGCTGGAGGGCATTGTTGTTTGGACATCTTCATCCCTTTTAGCGCATGACTTGCTGTAGGTCGCAATGTTCTCGCTCAGAATAATTGTTTTATTTCTTTATAGTCTTTATTATGAAATATGATTCAGTAACAATGGATAAATTAACCTTTCAAATTATTAACGACACACAAATAAACAAATGTCTCATTTATTTTCAGACAATTTTATTCACCACTGATGAGACAATTCTGGAAGCCGTGTCAAGGAATGATGATGCCTTTGAGGGGTCAATGTTTAGTGACACAGAGGAAGATGTGCCATTAGAACGACCCACTACAGCAAATGCTGATGATGATGTTAGTTTCATTTTTATAACCTTTTCTTAAAACTTTTCTTTAAAAAATACCCCCTTTTTAAACCTTGCACTCTTTGGGATATTATGCAATAAATTGCTTTAAAATGAATTCTCCTTCCTCCACCCCCCCACCCCACCACACCCCCCCCCACACACACACACACACCCCAAACACTTTCGCTCCTATTTACAAAATTTTAAAACAGTTCTAGCAACATTAATTGAGCATTTATTGAGCTGCTAATGTTTCTATTTTTTGTTATCAAGCTATTCTGCATGGATTTTTTTAAAAATATATTACTTTAAGACTTAGGCTTATTACTTGGGCGTCATCTCAATTTTGGCTGAAATCTTCCTTTTTGTTAGACACGTCCATTTACCAGAGCAGCTGGTCTCCTTCCAGCTGACAGTAACAAAGGGACAACACCAAGACCTAACAGTTGTTTTGTTACAAATATCGGAGACGTCATGGTCTACAGAACTAACAGTAAGTTATCCCAATATAGCTTGGGTTTAGTTGAAGACTGTCTGGGTATGAAAGCAAACTGTACATTAAATAACCTACATTGATGTAATTGATGACAATCCATACGAGTCCCAGTCTCTCTTTTTTGGATCTGCTTTTGTCCCAGGTATGAAACAGTCCCATAACTGTCCAATTTAAGAATAAATGATATTTTTAAAAAGTTTCGGAACAAAATTAAAACAATTTTGGACTGCATCAAAAATTCTAGAAAAGGCAGAAATCTAATGCTCTAACTGCCTTCTCAATGATATGTCATATATTTTACTATGAAGAAACTGCTATTCAAATTTAACCAAATTTAAGCCATTTTTTTTTAATTGCTTAGCTGATATCAAGAGCTTTCCAACAATATATAACATTTAATAGAAGCTAACAATGATTTCACATGCATTCAACTTGAGAACCAGACATACTACTCATTGAGTTAAAAATAGTAAAATGAATGTTCATGCCTGTTGCTAGACATTTATTTAGTGGGTAGAATTTCTCATTATTTAAGAATAATTGTTTATTCTTGATACCCCGATATATCATCTCACAGGAGTACATCTGCAGTTCACATCCACATGGGGGGATCATCATTACTTGGGTCTAACTGGCCTTGAACTTGTGGGCAGTGAGGGAGAAGCTGTCCCAATGACACTAGACATGTTGACGGCATCACCCAGAGACCTACGGCATCTGCCCGGAAACGAGAAGGATGATCGTACCCTGGACAAGTGAGTTGGAAAGTTACTTTTAGTCGTCAAAGAAACAAAATAATAGGTGTTCTATAACATTTTAATTTTGTGTCCAAATACCCACTATCTCTTTGACAAACAATCACTCTTTCTTCTCATGTACTTAAACCACAACAACCTCCACCGCATTAATTTAATAGGCTCTCATAAAACTTTATGGACATGGAGATTTGTGTACAATTAGTTTTTTGTGCATTGTTAAGGCTGATAGATGGAACTAACGTGACATGCCTTGACTCTCACATGTGGCTCATACCATTCACCGAGGGCCAGAGCCATGCCATCACTGTCAACCTTTCTCAGCAAACTCTGCTAGCGGGCCTGAGGGTGTGGAACTACAACAAAAGTCCAGAGGACACATATAGGGGGGTGAGTTCTTGTTTTTAATTTAAATTGTTGATGGTAAAATAAATGATCTATCCCATGACATCATTGATGTCTGTTATTTGATCTAATAAGAATGAATTTCTTGTCATCTGACCCATGTCAGATTGAGTGTTTTCTGTTAAAAACTTTATTATTTGGCTTTATAAGCAATAATAAAAATAACCAACCAAACTATGTTATGAATGCATGAACTTCACATGTACTTAGGTTACTTTACTAAACTTCAAAGTAGGTAACACACTTTATTAGAATCCCAAATAGTGCTAACTTGTGGCAGTGTGTGTGTGTGCCTGTTGAACACAGCATTCTAGACACACTTTTTTTTTAATATATACATACGGGATTGTTATTTTTTATACATTTAGTCATTTAGTTTTTAAAATATTTTAATCAATTATGACTTCGTTTTTTTTTAGATAATCTTATTGACCATAAAATAAATCCTTTACTTGTATTTCATTTTGAAAATGACAACAGGCCAAAGTTATGCATGTTTATTTGAACGACAGAGTGGTCTCCCCACCAGAAGGGTATCTGCTGAGGAAGGGACCAGGTGTTTGTCATTTTGATTTTGCCCAAGAAATCAATTTCTCCAACACACCCAATAACCAATCAACTGGTTTAGATAAGTGAGTGCTCATACACAGTTATTGTTCTTTTTATTCAATAGTTATGTTTCATAGGTTAAATGAAATAAATCAATAATTTTACTATGAAGTCTCAGCCATCTCCTGCTTAGCCTAAAGATCCTAAATAGTTTTACATTTAATAAAAATCAAACTCATCATTAAGGACCTTTCAACAGAAGGAAAAAAGGCATTATTTTTTAATAAAGTAACTTCAAGTTTTCAAAGAGAAATCTTTTGCACAATCTAATTCATTTGATTTTGGGGCAATACTTACTACCTTGTGTAGATCATTAATCAAATTTTCTATATGTTCTCAATTATTATTTAGCAGAATAGCTATCAATTTCGGAAAAGTGCTAAGTTTATTGACATTTTTTTTTGGTGAGAGTTGCTTATTTTTATGGAGGAATCATTTAGTTTTAATGCCTTTTTTTCTTGATTATAAGGGATATGACTTTTCTATTAAAATTTATGCTATTTGTTATTTTAATGATTCTACTTTTTAAAATGATTAGGATGAGATGAAGATGACAAAAGCATTGTTAAAATTTATTTATTTTCGCCTATTTCAGTGTTTTTAAAAATAATAAATAAAACAAAGATAACTTTATTTTAAACTTAAGTTGACTCATAAAGAAAGTAAGCAAGAAATGGTTCGAACAAAAGCTCATTTTTAATGTAAAAGTTTTTACTTCATGATCAGGTATTTCAATATATTACTAGAGAGAAACATTTTCATTTTATATAAAGTCCATTAAATTTTCACAGTGTTGCTGCTGATCTCAATTTAGATGGTGGTGAGCAAATGCCAAGAGGTTGTATCCTTTACATTTTTTACACTGATCTGTTGATTGAGAAATGGGCGCAGTGGTCAAGCGGCAGCGTTCTTGGCTGTCGTACTGAGCCTCACAGGTTTGAGTCTAGGTGAAGGCAGGGTCTTGTTCCCAAGGCAAAAGGGCATCCCTGAGTCCACCCAGCTCTGAATGGGTACCTGACATTAGTTGGGGTAAAGTAAAGGCGGCTGGGCATTGTGCTAGCCACACAGTCCCTTCGTGTGATGTGGCTTTGAAAATTGTGAATGCTGCTTCATTTTTTTATTTTTGGGTGGCGGCTGGGAGAGTGGGGTGGTTGTAAAATAAACCCAGATATCGTTTTGTTCTTTCCTATATTCACTAATTAAGACTGAGAATTACAAGTTATGGTATGTAAGATTAGAGTCTGATTTTTTTTTAAACCTTTCTAACGTCAATGTTATGGTCATAAATGATACAAATTTAGTGAAATAAAACTATGAATTAAAAATGTTGCTACATTTTATTTTTAAAAAAAAACATTTACATTAAATCCACACACTGCAAGAAGCATCACCTACAAGTCTTGATATTTGTACGTTAAAAACACAGGCTCTAATGTACACAAATAATATTCAACCAGCAGTTATGGGGGAGCTAGTGGTGGTCATTTTCATTTTCCTTCACTCCTCCTTAGTTATTTTCCAGTTTCAGTTGTTTTCAACATGGAGTGACCAGTACTACATTGGATTAAATGGTTTAGAGTTTTATGATGCATCATTTAACAAGATAGAGCTCACTCAAAGCAGTAAGTGCATTATAATGCTATATCCCAGGTTTTGACTGTTTTTAGGGCTCTTTTCTTTCTCTGTTGAAGTACCCTGTTTCATAAATTTTTTCACGAATAGTATTGCATTTTTTTTTCCTAAATCATTTACAAAAGGAAGGCATTTCCCACTTTATACTTATGTTAATACCGCTACATTAATATCTAAAAATAGTTTATTATTAAATGAAAGTGCCAGGACTTAAAATGATGTCAATTAAACTTAATAGACCCTTTGTTCTACAAATGGATTTGTACTTGTTACATATGTGTTTGTCTGACTAATGCCACCCCTCTTCTCAAAGAACATGACAAAAATATTGGATACAGATCTTTTTGAATTTTTAAAATGTAACAATTATGCTTTAAACAACATATTTTTTCCATATTTTTAAATCTATTTATAGTAATTAGATCTTATTAACAATTTGTATACTGGTATTTGATTGGAGTCTTTTTTTTTCAGAATCAGTGCCTATAATGGTCTGATTATTTCAGCATTTTTAAATCTATTTCTTTTATTTTTGTCCATCTTAAACTTAAATACTTATCATTTAACCTTCACTGAACCCATCCTGTTTTAAATGTCTGCTCTTTGCATATGTTTGGGCCTCTCCTACTGGGTTTTGCTTTGTTAAATACCTCATCTACCCTGCCTAATGTATGTTTCTGGCTAATAAAGGTGTTCTTATTAGAATTTATTATTAGTGGCTATAAGCCATTTAAAATCAGTATTCTTGTAAGCACCCCATGGATGTGGAAAACCTGGTGACAAACACAGAAGAATCAGTAAGCCATAAACAATTACACAAACCTATAATCATATGAAAAACAAATATAAGTCCATGGGAATTATTTTTATTGTTTCAGGCCCCATCTTTATCATCATAACTCACTCTCTTGTTTTTTTTGTTGAGAAACAGGCCTGACATATAACTCATGATAGGTGTTATAATCTGACCTTTTGTTATCAACAATTTTAGTTTTTAGAGCCATTACAATTCACATATTTTGCAACATATTAACATTATTAATATTATATTGAGTTTCATCTTTAATAAACTTTTTTCAAACTCTGCTTAATCTTGTTGGTATGATAATTGAATCACCACTAAGAAAATACATCTGTGATCCAATGCAATAGGAAAATGACTATGTATTTTTGAAAAGAAATGTATTGTCACGTTATTCTTACATTACAAAATAAGATGCTCCTCTGATCCGATATTAGTTGCACTGTTTTTATTTCAGATATCGCAGCATACCCTGATAGCGTCAATGTCCTAGACAATGTTAGCAATGATGCTCGTACTCCTGACAAGCTGATTGATGGCTTCAATGACACCAATGATGGGAGGCACATGTGGCTGGCTCCAATACTTCCATCAATTGTAAGAAACCCTTCAATTCTTTTACTATGTACCCACAGAGAAACAATTAATAGAGGAACCACACACCCTCTCATACACTGGTATATATATAATTTTTCCACAAGAAATATAGGTTGTTTGAAGATCCGCCCATAGTGTCAACTTTAAAAAAAAAGGTAGACTACATTGGGTGGGTCACATGGAAAGAATATCAACCTGTAGGGAAGCAAATACAATTTATAGATAGAAATCGAAAGGTAAAAAGGCTTACAGGCCTACCAAGAATGAGACAGATGGATGAGGTTGAGAAAAGACCTACAGCTGCTGGGTCCCAGGCATGGAATCCTAACGCCATGGATTAGTCCGAATGGAAGAGAGTGACTGAGAAGGCCAGGGCCCAACATAGGCTGTAGCGCTAAATTTTAAACCCTTTGAATCTTTTAACCTCAAAGAACTCAATTTATGGCCTTGGAAGTATGGTAATTGATATCAGATTTATGTACTAAAACACTTTTTTTTAATGGATAAACAACCATCAAACTAAGACAAAATGAAATAATTTATTTTATCATATAACAGTGATTTTCTTTTAAAAACTTTATCCCTCTTATGCACTCTCCTAACCGTAATATCTTGACTGATATTTTTAGATCAACAGAATTTATGTCATCTTTGACCAGCCTACCTCTGTCTCCATGATCAAGTTGTGGAACTACAGCAAAACTGTGAGTCGTGGCGTCAAGGATTTTGCTGTAAGTATTAGATTCTTAAAATTAAAGATTGTTCATTTCCATTTTGTATTTCTATTTATTAACACCACTTTTTAAAAATACTAATGAATGTTTTCTATAAATTATTTTACTTCTACTTCTATGGTTTAAAAAGGCAAAATTATACATTTACTCCACTTACCCTATGTTTTAATTTATTGAGATTCAATAGAATGTTGTATTTCTACACAGCTTTTGGTTGATGACTTGTTAGTCTACAATGGTACACTCCAGGCAGTTACTGGTGGAGCTAAAGGAATTGTACCCAATTGCAGTGCCCCTATACCTCATCATACAGTGTTGTTCTCAGATAATAAAGAGATTATCCGTAAAGAGAAACATGCCATTATTAGGTAAGATAATAATAAGTACATAAAGATATTTTATTTGTATTAGTTCACTTTAGAGAATTTTGTATAGCAATATATCCTGGTTCCAGAGTGTCATCTCTTGGACTATCAAGGAAATCAGCTCAAGCTTCTAAATAAAGATCTCAGGACTTGTGATTTTATTCTGTGTAGTCTCAATATTGTCACAATGTGACAGACACTTTCAGTTCTTTATGATTTCATTGCACAAGTCCAAAAAGAATCATTTAGGTCAGCTATTGGTTTCAAGATGAATAGAATCACTTTGGTGGAACTAACTACTCGTTTCAAACACATCTTTTTAGGGTATCTGTATTTAATTTAGGAGTGACATAATTTAAATTTAAAGCTTAATTTGAATTTCTCCCCAGACTTTTTTACTGTGTTACTTAGATGTTCATAGCTGGTAGCAGATCTTTAAAATGTCTTGAATAATTATGTTTTTTGACACTTATTTCACAATCATCAGTACCCTGACTTATTAAAAAGATACTACTAAAAATTTTAAATTGTAATAAAATTGAAGCTGCAATGCTTTGTGTTGTTTTTTTTTAATTACTGTGTTATATTCTAATTACATGTATTTTAAATTGTGCACCCTAAAATTAAGCCATACAAGAAGGTACTTGTTTTTGTTTTTTTTAATAATCGGATCAAAATGAAGATATGTTAATAACATGTTTTCTGTCTTATATATACCATCAGTAAAGATTGAAAACTTTCTCGAACTATTTTTTAATTTAAAACAAATATTTTTAGTAATCAAACTGAAGATCAAGATATCCAACTGATGAATGATAAAAAGGTCATCAGCAGAGTTGCAAACACAAGTTCTAGTAAACCTGTAAACCAAGGTGACTATTTTATCCATCTCATTTGTCTATTAATAAATAGTCTACCTACCATGAATCATATAATAAAGCTAACCAAACCTTTGATTATTATTAATATTATCATTTGTCTAAAATGCATTAATTTCCTTATTTCCATGTATACAGTTTTAACAAATGAAATTAAGAAAAATTAAATTGTAAATATTTAACCTTCATTATGTTAATGGCTTCTTTACTTTTTTTTTAAAATTTATTAGCACTTCGGCCACAGACAAGTGTCACTAAGACATCGAGAAGATGACGATGGTGTCCTGTTTTAGAAAATCAACCTATCTTACGACAGTAAATGTAAAAGACCACAATATAATTTAGTAGATGTTAAAATGAGATACTTTTTAATATTCAAAAATAAGCGTCACTATCTTTTTATTTATGCTACAGTAAAACAAAATGTCATATCTGTGAAAACTGCTAATTGACAAGATGGTGTGGGGGCAGTGGTAGTCTCTTACACATGACCATTTATTTAGTTTTTAAAAAACTGTATTAGAATTTAACATTTAAATTACATTTAATCACAGACTATTGGACCAACCCTCCTTACCATTTTAACATGTGAAGCTAGTGTGGACTTAATACAAATGTTCACACAATAACATTTTTGCAGTAATAGAGGTCATTAAAGTTATAGCAAAATTATTTTTAGTTTTTTTATATTTAAATGAACCAAAGCCATTTCCACCCCCACACATACCTCCAAATTATGTCTCTTATTTGGAAGTACTTTGAAGTAGACTAATTTTTCCTTCCATTTTCATTTTGCACAGCATGTTTTGTTGACAAGATTTAAAGATATTGTCAATAATTTACATCACATAAAAATTTTATTACAATTTATTCGTATCAGTGCTTAATTTTATTGCATATAACTACTTTGTAAAAACAAATTTCCTCTGGTAGAATAATTGAGGCCAGACACATCTATAGGCAATCATTCTGCATTTTCAAAGATAATGCATTGCATTGGTATTTCAAAAATGCCTTTCATCTGTGATAAATAGTTGTCATTTTAAAAAATTTAAATTATTGCAACATGATGCATAGTTGTTTTATGTACAAAATAGTATGACAGTAAATGGTATTGAGGTTGACAGTTGGGATGATTGATTTTAAATTGAACAGTTTCAAATGCTAATTTATTGTTGCTCCGTCCAATTGAATTTTTTAATAAGTGATGTAACAGTAGATTTATTTAGTTGTTTTATTGATTAAAAAGCTCTAGTACCTAAAACAATAAAAGCTTATGTTTTCCTTCCAGTCCCAGTACATATTTTTATTGCAATAATAATCATCTGACATTTCAAACTAAAAATTTGTAAAATTACTTTGCTCAAAACTACACTATTGTAAAGTGTCCTCACTGAGTGAGCCTTACAGATCTGTTACCCTCATTATTAAACCACTCCAACCCGATAATGTAGAGCAATTTTTGTTGAGATGATTTTATGCTTGCCACACGCAAGCACCACCCACCCCTAAATATACTATACATTGAAACTATTTGGATGCTGAAGACATCCATTGAAAAATGACCCCCTTTCCAGTCCATGACGGACTATGGGGCAAGTGATGTAGCGTTCACAAGTTTTTAGCCACCACTAACGAGCAGGGGATTGTGTGGCCAGCACAATGCCCCAAGGGCCTTGCCAGTACCTGGGCTCAAACCCGCGACTCGGGATCTGCCTCGGATAGATAGTCCAGTGCGCTACCACTTAGACCATCGCGCCCCCATGAAGACATCCATTAGCTTACCAAAAGTCATAAATCAAACGGAGTTGACATAGATTTCCACAACAGTGAATGTAGACAAATACTGACACCGATGATTACACATTATGAAGTAAATTACTTTATTTTTACACGCTTTTATTTAAGTCACACTGTATGTTGTATCCATCCATCAAATCTTGTAACGTAAAATTAAACCACTTCTGATGGTCCTAGAGATCTCAAAATTTTACCACATATAGATCGTGGATGACAATGCATTGTATCAAAATTTCAGATCGATAGAATGTACCGTAGTTAAATTAATGCACTTTTAGTTTTTGTCTATATAAAATAGGGCTGTTATCGATTAATTTAAATTTAATCATTAACTTTTGAAAAGTTATTGATTAATTAATCAATAATTTCGATTAAAGCCAAAAATAGAAAATAAAAAAAAGAGATGGGCGCCCCACGCTTTTATGTGCAATGGATAGGTTCACCGATTTCACCTGTTTTCATAGAAAAATTTTTTTTTCTTCTTTTTAGTGCACTTTCTAAATGTAAATAAAAGCGTGTCCTTTTTAAACAAAAAGATTTTTTTACATTATTTTTAGTATATTTCTTCTTGTGTCACATCAGGCTAAACTATTTGGATGCTGAAGACATCCATTAGCATACCAAAAGTCATAAATCAAACTAAGATGACATAGACTTAAAAACAGTTGTAGACAAATACTGTCACCAACGATTACACATTATGATGTAAATTACCTTCATTAATTTTTAGTATATTTCTTCTTGTGTCATTGTCACATCAGGCTTGGACAGGCCTAGGGTGTGTTCAAGTGGGAATAAATGAGGTTACTGAGCTGTGATCAGTTATGTTTCTGTTTATACTACCTTCTTACATTTGTAATGCTACCACAAACTGTTTGTGAAATTTAAAAAATTCACTACACAATGATAAGGGTCATAAATTTGACTAACACTAACACAAATGGCTCACCACTTTGTAGGGACACCACATTGAAAGCATGATTAACAATCAAGTTTCTGACAAATATTCTTGTAGTTATTTCAACAACAGAACTTGTTCTCATCCTTGATACACAATCATCCAACAGTAGCATTTATTTTTTTCAAAATATAATTGCTCTATTAAGGTTATCTCACATCACTATACCTGGCTTTAAGCCCCATTTTTTAAATTTTATTTAATGAAATGTTTTAATAAACATATCTGTCAATGGGTATGTATTTTTCTAATTTGATTTCTTAGAAATACATGTACTTGATGGGTCGTTTTTTTTCTAAATTGAATTTTTACAAAAAAATTAGTCACCACTTGATATTTTAAAAAACAGATGTATTTTATCATCAACAATTTTTTTTTCATGTCTGATTACACTTTCTACTTAATCTTTATTAAACGGCAATTGAAAAGCCCGTTTAATGTTTTTATTTACCAAACATACTCACTAAGTAACCAGATTCCAAGTAAAGTTGACTTACTTGTTAAATAATTTTATAGCAATCAAAATGAATGTTACAAAATACAACTACTCCTGCATTACTTTGCTATTAAAATAATTAATGCTATTGCCTATCATTTGAAAACAAGTTAAAAAATTGACACAGAAATGCTTGGACAAGTTTATTTTTTATTCAATGATTTTGGGTGTAACAAATTCAAACCCTATTCATAAAAAAGAGCTATTACGTAGCTCACATTTTAAAGTAAAATTTACTCTTTCTTCCCAAAACATTATTATAAAAAGTAAAAGCTAACTAAATTTTGCCAGCAAAGGTTCCATTTTCTCGCTGCTCATCCCACTGCTCAACCTAAAATTATAATAAAAATTATGAATTTAACTTAACATCTAATTTCATTTTAAATTGAATAACTTTGCAAATTAGGAATATTTTTAAAAGAGTTTGGTGTCCGTACAGTTTGACTTTGTTGTCTTTTAGATTCCAACTATTCTAGTTTGAATAATGGCAACAGGTGTGGCTTATTATTCAATGCTTACAGATAAAACATAAATCTTGAAATATTTGTAAGGTCAATGGCGCCAACAGAAGGTACTTATGCAGTTAAGAGTTCATGTTTGATAAAAGATGTAAAAACAACTTCAAAGTTTGTTATTTAATGTAAGTATCAATAAAAAAGGACATAAAGAGCAAATTTAATGATAAATACTTGAATAAGTAATTTTGAAATATGTATTTGCTTACCCAAAATCCTGGACATAAATGTGTGTATACTTTCTTGAAATATTCACAAGGAGCATAATCCTCCCCCTTAATCTTTTGGCAACGGAAGTAGTCAACATAATTCTGCCAGCAATTTCTATAAATAGATTCAAAATAATGTGTCAGATCTGTTTTTAATATACTATTTGGCTGTGTGTAAGTACATGTAAATATTTGTGAGTCTGGGTTTGTATATACACACATTGGAGATGTGCCAGCTTTGTAATTTCAACTTTTCATCACTAAATAAAAATGAAACTGATTTCCTTTGTTAAAAGGTTCATAATCTTTAATAGTTTATGTAATATAGACTCAATTTAAAAAATAACCTCTAATGGCTTTATTAAATGGAAGAAGCCTCTAGTTACCTTGTCTGATTTTGATTAGGGAATCTTGCATCAAAAGGAGGAGACCATAATTTTTTCTTAAGCTCTACATCACCTGCTGCTGCTGCCCTGATTAAAAATAAAACAATAATTAACCTACAAGCAGTCAAATTCAAACATGCTGTTGAGACCCCCATAAGTGACCCCTATATATGCTACGAGTGAATTGGAAAAAAGAGTAATATGGCGTGAATTTTAATATTTTGCGAGTTATGTGAAATGAGTATGACCTTAACACAGAAAGTACAATCATACTTGTTTAATTCCTCAACACAAACCAAAACTACAGAGTGGGTTATTTGTAACATCAAGTGTTTCATACACAGATTATTAAAAATTATTAAAATATATAAAAATGTGGATTTACAGCAATGTACACACAAAATACTTAGTGACCTACATATATCTTTTTAGCATCACCATTAGTAAATAGCATTATTACTATAATTGAAGAATAGAGTAGCTGACTTTATTATTAGATTTGTCCCCTAGCTAATTTAATTTGATGAAGTTCATCATCTCTGTTGCAATTATTGATGCAGTAGGTCTTAGTATTACTAAATTGGAAACTAATTTTTTAACAAGGATGAAGCTTTTATTAATTATCATATTCAAATTTTAAAATATGATTAGGAAGCATAATATGTCATTATACATAGTTTGTGATAAAGCTTTACAATTTTAACATTAATTAGACTGGGGGTGGGGGAAGGGGGTTAAATAATTATTTGGATTTAATTTTATTTTTAAAATAACTAATACCTAGCCTGCATACATATAGTTATTGATTTCATAATAGAATATGTTGTGTTTTTTTTTAATTAATCAGTGGCATAAATAAATAAATAGAGCTAATTTTTTATCAAAATTTACTATTTTATATTTTTAGCATTTGTAGTTTTAAAGTGTTTGAATTTTTCAAGCACTGAATAGTTGGTCCCATTCTTCAATGTCTATACCAAACTGCAGCTGTTCTGTGTTCACATTGTGTATTATGTTTAACATAAAAACGCTTATAGAGAAATAAAGGCCGACCAGAAATAAAACACAGCCCTGACAAACTAATAAGTATTTTGATAAACCTTTTTTCTTGGAACATGAAACAAAAATCATGTCACACCAAAAGGGTTTTGGTTCTTTGAATTGTTGAAATAAGGAAAATAGACCGCAACACCAAGATTTAGGAAGGGCAGGAAATGACAGAAATGACCTTGGCTTTGTAATCGTTTGAGACTGGCCAATGTTGTTTTTTCTAATCCCCCCACTCACTTCTCCATTTGTGACCCCCCACCATACTTTTTTTTTAAAACCTCCATTATTGTTTTTTTGTTTGTTTTTTTTTAAAT
Source organism: Ampullaceana balthica (assembly GCA_944989445.1). NCBI lineage: Eukaryota > Metazoa > Mollusca > Gastropoda > Lymnaeidae > Ampullaceana > Ampullaceana balthica. The sequence continues at coordinate 513,600 of CALYLW010000155.1, forward strand.
AATATTTTAGTCGTTCAAGGATTTTCACTGAAATAACAAAAATAAATGCTTGGGGCTGGGTCCACTCAGTGGGGCGAGTCCGGGAAAGTTTGGTTAATTACAACAGGTGTCAGCTATGAACTAGAAATAACCTGCCATGTCATCATAAGATTTCCCATTATTATCTTTAAAAGACTTTGTTTCACCCCTCCACCCCATAAAAAATTCACTTCGGCACCCCTCTACTCATTGTTTTTACACCACTGTATTATAGTAGTTATAATTTTTACATCGCTGATTTATAGGGCTGTACCAGATTCAAATTTTTGAAACCCGGCTCCTGACGGATTTATGAAGTGAAATCCGGCCAGAGAAAGATTAGTAAAAATGGCCAGATTCCGGATTTGTCAGAGCCAAATTCCGGTATACGCCTACTGATTTATTACATCTAAATTTGCATTTCCATAACAAAGAAGCGTAAGGCTAATAGGCGGCATGACTGCAAAATTTTTGAGCCCTGGTAGCTTTTTTCAACAATATTGACAGCACTTCACTTTATTTTACCTCCACATTTTGTGGCTTTATTTTGGGTAGCTTTTAGTTTCAGATATAAACTTTCATTACAAAATCTCTAAACTAATATCAAAGGTACATTACCATTATATTTTATATTTTATGGAAGAAAAAAACCCAATAAAAATGTATATTTTGTCATAAGTATTTACGTTATAATTTTTTTTTAATTTAGGCAAATGTAGAAAAAATATTTGTATTAATTATCACATACATGTATAAAAAAAAGAAAATTAAGTATAATCTTTCAAAACTAGTAAATACAGAAAATGTTTATGTTTTTCAAAACTTCAATGACAGTAGTACATGGAGATACAAAAGCTTTATCGTACAAAAAACTTGAGTTATGAAAAGTTTTCTACGCCATATGATACAGGGAATAAATTTTAAACACAAAACGAAGACTCTGCACCAAAGTTTTTTTTAAAAATTAGAAAAATTAGAATGTAGTTTTTTTTTGTAAAAATTAGTGTATAAAGTTTATAGAAAAAAATATTAAAATACAAAACGAGGTCTAGGCGCCAAAGTTATTAAAAAATGTCTTTTTGATTAGAAAAAGGCTTTTTTAAAAAAAGCAGAAATTTATATTTAGTTTTGCGTAAAATTAGTGTTAGTTTAATGACATTATGAAGCATGAATAATATTTAGGCCCAAACCCTTTTCATTAAATGTTTAAATTGGGCCAATTTTATTTTGAAAGAAATAATAATACACATAACATAAAAATAACATATTAAATAATTTCAAATAAATTCTTATGTAAGCATGCATGGCACTCTCAATCAACAATGAAACAATGAATCAAAGGTAAAAGCAATTGTTCTTTAATTGATGTCTTGAACTTATAATAATTTTTTTTTAAACAAGAACAAAAACAAAACTGAATGTTAAATAGTTTCCTACCATTCTCAGCTATTGTTTTGTCTCACCAAGGCCACATCATGCCAGACTTATGAAAAGAAATCTTTCACCCTACCTTCGCAATTTTTTTAATTTAATAAATTTATTTATGAACAATATTATAGGCTAAATAACAGTCATTAAAATATTTTCTAACATAAATATAAATAAATGATCATTTGAAATTTTTTTTAAACGTATTTTTTTTTCCATTTAAATTCTTTAGGTTATTAATAAATCAAAAAAGTATTTAACAGGTTTGAATAAATGTTCACCAACTATAAGGGCATATGCCCTGCAACTGCTATATTTAATTTAGATAATTCAATTGATAACTTTAACTTTAAGTAAATAAACAAGTTATCAGTTTATCTTAGTCAAACAGTTCTAGGACTCCTAAAACAAAATCTGTTATAAAATCTTCAAGGTGCCATTCAAAATCAGAGCTACTGGCTTCACTTTCATCTAGCTTCGAGTAGCTTACTCTAATATATTTTTCAACAAATCCTGACTTTTTCCTATCACAAACTTTGTGTGCTTTCACTTAAGCTAATTAGCTTAATTATAATTAAAAAATATAATTTTTACATTAGGAATTTTGAAAAACATTTCTGATAAGTTTTACCATGTCATTTGAATGTTGTGACTTTGATTTATTTAATTTTTCATACTATAAAAATGCATTAGTTTAATGTTAATTTTTTAATATTATCTTTAATAACCTCCATACAATTTGGAGCTTGTTTATTTTTTATTTCTATAAGAAATGTGTTGTTAAAATTTTTTTTAATTTTCAGTAAGTCTGTTAACAATGTGGCCATTGGTAAAAAACAAGATCATTGCCAAGATATCATTAATAGTCTTGACTGCTTCTGCCATTCTGCAATTTCATTTTTTTTTAATATATATATATGATAAATTTAAAGATCTAGAGCAACAATAAAAATTAAATACATTTCATCAATAAAATGGATTAATAATTATTAAAAACTATGTCCAAACATGGACATTATATTAGTACAGTCGAACCCACTTAACTCGAGCTCGGTTAACTCGCCCACCCCATTATGTCGACGTTTTTTATTGGAACCGCCAAATTCTCTTTTTGTCTTAGCATTTTCTCGTCGTTTAATTCGATTTTTTTAAGTCGCTGAAACCTCATAACACGAGCACAAAAAAGGGCCAAATTTGCCACTTAACGTTGGTTATCTCGATCCCCATGACCAATCGCCAGCTTTTGAAAATGTTAGCTATGATTTTTTTTATAACCAAGGGAAGGGACCAATTTTCTGCCTCAACAGGGTCTGCTGGTGACGTCACAGCTCGCTTGTTTTTTAGCTCTCAGCGCTGTGTTGCTTCTGGTACTATGGCAATCACCAGCTTTTGAAAGGCCACGCGTCAAATTTCAGCCTTGCATGGTGTGCTGGTGACGTCACAGCCCGCTTGCGTTCAGATACTTTTCAGAGCTGTGTCAGAGTGAAATGACTCGCGAATTTTGTGTTTGCAATGTTGGAGAATATAATAAAAGTTTGTATCGATAATCGACGTTGGTTTTTATTTTAAATTTGTAAATTTCTGCTGTTAGTTGGTGCACATATACCTTTTGTTGTTAGCAAACATGTATGTACATTTTTATAGCATGCCGATAGCTTCATCAAACAAATAACGGCAAAAAAACAGACAGTTTACCCACCCTCACTCTAAGTCCATTGTAAGCTGAGGGGATCGTATGGAATAACAAAATGTACTGTGTGCAGACTTGTTGTCATTGGCAACCATTCATCCTTCAACCTCATTTTGACTCAATTACTTCTGCTTTGTTCCCATCGTTTCATTCATAAGAAGTGGTCGTGTGCAAAAGCCATTTAACTATTGGTTAGAATTAATTAAAATGTGTCAAAATTGAAGGTTCAAAAGGAGTTCCTAATTTATTTGTGTACGTTTTTATAGAGAAGATTTCGCTTTGTCATGAGTCATATAGACTTTGTCATTTCTAAGACCGGAAAACGTCATTTTCTTTACACTTAGTTTTGCAGCTGAATAAATTATTTAAATTCCGCAGACTTAAAACTTAAATAAATAAGCCTAAACATTTTTAAAGATGAGTAAGCGGTCGTTCGATAGTCGTAACTACGGTAAACACTAGTCCTAGCGTAATAGTAGTCAATTATTAACAAATATATTTATTTGAATATTGATTGTTTTCCTTTGTCCTTATACAAATAAATGCCTTGGTATTTATTAGTAATAAACTTACACTAAGATTATGACTTTAATTATAATTACATCATTAGTATTAGTAGTAAATAGCATGAAATAATAAAGTTCAAGGACGAACGAGCAAATGAACTAGAACTAGAGCCTCAGTCAGAGCCGAGTCACTAATTCATTTACATAAATCATACTCGCAAGGACGTTCCATTTCGCATAATATAATATATCACATAATTTAACATTATATTGATATTTCGTATAGTCCGATTCGATTCTGATTAATCGCCCCATCACCAATTAACGCACAACACGTATATAAAGAAATTTCAAGCGCATGTTAATATTTTGCCGCCATATTGGTTTTTGTTTTAACTCGATCATCGGTTATCTCAATGCCATTTTTCATACCCCAACGTCGTCGACTAAACCGGTTTCGACTGTATTAGATTATTAGATCAATAAAACTTTTTTTTTAAGTAAGTAAAGGAATTAATATAAATGCACAAGCTATTTTCATAAGTTTTTGTTGGATGTTAGTGTTATCAATGTTGCAGTCCAAGTCCTAGTCACACAGTACTTCAAATTCAACCCCAGATTCTTTTTTTTATTATTATAAATTTGCTGAGTTTATGAGCATTGCACATGTGAGCTGAACTTGAGTGTCAGTGGCATCACAGGCGCTTTGATGTCGCCATCAGACAACGCGAAAATTTAATACATTCTCTTCTTGGTTCTCAAAACATAAGGAAAAAATACAGATTAGACAATTAACCACGGTCCTCAAAAACGAGCTGTCTTAAGAACCTTGGTCTTAGTTTTAATGCATGCACAGACAATTCTAAACTAGTAATAAAAATTACATGCAATCAAAACATGACCACAGAGCCATAATCAAAGTCATTTACTATGGCAATTTTTTTAAAAATCATAACATTTAAATTAATATCTTTATACATTGTATTTGTTTTATTTGCTTGTGTACTATTTTTCGTTGAAGAAGGCCGAAACGTTTGCTGTTTTGTGACGTCTTGTCATGCTCACTCATACCCTGTTTGCATGTTATTCATCAACTAATCTATAAGCCTGATTGCAGTCTCACCCACATTTTGTTCACTATTATTTTATCAGAGTAGTTATCCGCACTGTTTCGCCAGTGAGGATAACGCTGAGCATTATCCGCACGGATCATCGGCACATGCGTATTCTAGCGGCTGGTCATTTTGAAAAAAATGCGCCCGGTGCAGACAAAATAATGTGCTGATATCACTAAATTCAGGCTAAAATGTATATTCTCTATGCTAATTCTAAACATTAGAACTCAGATAATCAATTTCCATATTCACATTTGATGATTAATTGAATTTTTAAGGTAGCACTGTCAAAAAATTTGATTGGTGTCCATTTAACGATAGTTATAATTTTAAAAATTCAATTATAATTATCAGCTTTTCCAGATGGATGGTTGGTCTGAGCATAGTTTTGTTGTTGGTATGTGGATCGAATCCCAGTGCGGTCTGGGTTTTTTTTATGACTTGTGATTTATTTATTTTTAAAACAGAATGAGGGTGCTTGCAAACACTGAAGCAGGCTCACGTATCCAAGAAACATTTATTATTTTCCCCCATGCCTGTCTTATCTATTCAGTTAGTCACTTTTACAGACTCACGTTTATGCTATACGTCATACAGTCTTACGCTTTTGCATGTTTTAAATTTACTTTAACAGCTTTATCTTAAGGACAGGTATGATGCAAGTTTTGGGAATAATAATTAGCCTACTATGAATTATTACAGAGTTTCATCCAATTATACTACATGTAAAACTCTTTCCATGATGAACGCAAGTTAATACAGGTACACATGCACTTCATAATATATAGAATAAATAAACAAGTTGAGTGCACTGGAACAGTTAATAATAGTTTAATAAAAGCTAAATCCATGGTACATGTATTAATAATTAATGATTGATCATTTTGGTATGCAGGTCCGCTCACATTCTTGCTAAAATTGATAAAAACATAAGATTACAGTCACTTGAAAAACGGTTAAAATGACAATTTAATTATTTTTAAATCCCTATCTTGTCTCTCTGTCGTGGTGTTGCCCGCGGAAAAACAAAAGTAAAAAATGACCACTTCCTGTGATCCTATCGAACTGAAATTTTGCACATCGACTTTTGTCACCTTACAATGCATTCTATCAAAATTTCAGATCTATTGAATGTACAGTAATCAAATTACTGATTTTTTAGATTATCTCTATGTAGCATGTAAATGTTTGTGCTAGTCTGTCGCGCGCGCGTATTATATTAAGCACACTTTTATAATATTTTCCCAATCTGTAAATATTTATGCTACTGTAAATATTTATGCTAGTCTGTCACGCTGTGCGTATTATATTGAACATAATACTTTTAGTTACGTCTTATTTATGAGGGATTTATAATAAAAAACTTTGTTATTGTTTTTACGGGTTGTTTAATTATACCCTCCACACCAATAGATGTCAATGAGCAATTCTACATAAATAACAAGCAGTAATAAGAATGTAGATATCGTTCTGTGGGGATAACGTTGGACGTTATTCTCACGGCAATACTGTGTGGATAACACTTCTCTTATTTTATTTATTTATCTTTGTCACTTTTTGGATTTTTCTAGCAAGTGAAAAATTGTAGTGTTAAAAAAAATCTGAATTTTAAAGGTCTTGTAGGAATGTCTGCAAGAGGGGTAAAAAAATCTGTAAAATTCCAAAAAAACTGGAAGGGTTGGCAGGCCCTACAATTTAAGTTCTTGAATTGAAAGCACTTATTAATTTATTAAACTTACTTATTGACTTATGCAGATCTAAGTCTTAAGTCCATAAAAAGTAAACGAAGTGATTATTTGCACGGTTTTGGCCGTGCGGATAATGTTGAGTATTATCCGCACGGGTAAACAGCGCATGCGTATTACTTATAGTGGCTGGTCACGATGAAAAAAAAACGAGCAAGGTGTAGACAAAATAATGGCCGATATCACTCGATTTAGGCTAAAATGTGTAATTTATATGCTAACACTTATTAAAATGTCATGAGTACTGAAATTTTAAAGTACCATTGCTATAAAAATTGATTAGTGTGCAATTAATGATAATTACTTATTATTTTAAAATAACAAATATTTTCATCAGCTTCTCCAGTTGAGTGGTTAATCTAGCTTAGTTTAATTTAACATTATGGTACGCGGATCGAATCCTAGGACGGTCTTAGTTTTGTCTTTTTTTTTGGGGGGGGGGTATTTTACAACCACAGTGAGGATGTTTGCAAACACTCAAGCAGGCTCTTTCCCAGAAACATTTTATTATCCCCCCCCCCATGCCTGTCTTATCTATTCTGTTACTAACAGTCACTTACAGACTCTCACTTTAAAATTTTTATGCTATACTGGCTATACACTATACAATTGTATCGTCTTTCGTTTTTTCATGCTTTAAATTAAATTAACTTATTGGATTTATGTTGATCACAGGTACAATGCTAGTTTTGGGGAGAATAATAATAATTATTCTTTTTCATTACAGAGTCTCGTCCGATTAAATATTTTGTATGAAAGTTAATAAAAAGGTACTTCATAATTATACAGAATAAAAATACAAAGTTGATTGCACTGGAACAGTTAATAATAGTATAGTTTTATATCAGCTAAATCCGTAGTATTACTAATCAATTAATTAATGATTAATCATTAACAAACGATATGCAGGTCCGCTCAGATTATTGCTAAAATGGATACAAATATAAGATTCCAGACACTTGAAAGACGGTTAAAATGACAATTGAATTAGTTCGACATTATTCTCCCGATCAACATTTTAAAGTGAGAGTCTGTAACAGTGACTGTTAGTATTATTTGTTAATTTTTATTAACATTTTTATATGCATTACCCAAGTCCAAGGCCTTTAGATTTAGATATCGTTTGGCATCCTTCTCACGGTCAAAACCGTGCGGCAGTGTGAATAACGCTAGGCATTATCCGCTCGGTTTACTGTGCGGATAATGTTGGACATTATTGATCATTATTCGCACTGCCAAAACCATGACCATACCAAAAGTAAAAGTGACTACAGTAGTCTTATCTTATCTGTTTACAGACGCTCCTTCTATACAGAAGATTATTGCGTCCTACGCTTATCTATGGTTTGTGTTTAGTCCTGCATTTTTATTAGAGATTTAAATGCTGATAAAGTGTTGGTTTTCCTGGATTCTTCAGGCAACCCATTCCAGGCCCGAATTCCGGACGGGAAGAAGGAAAACTTGTATGTGTTTGTTCTTGCATACGGAATAAGAAAGGTGATTTTATCTTATCTTATCTGTTTACAGACGCTCCTTCTATACAGAAGATTATTGCGTCCTACGCTTATCTATGGTTTGTGTTTAGTCCTGCATTTTTATTAGAGATTTAAATGTTGATAAAGTGTTGGTTTTCCTGGATTCTTCAGGCAACCCATTCCACGCCCGAATTCCGGACGGGAAGAAGGAAAACTTGTATGTGTTTGTTCTTGCATACGGAATAAGAAAGGTGTTTTTATCCTTATGTCTATCTGAGGGTTGTATTAAGTTATCTTTGTGTTGTATTTCTAAATTAGAATTAATTGCTTTATGTATGATTACTACTTTGCTCTTGGTTCTTCTACCCTCTAGTGTTTCAAGGTTTAATGATTTAACTAATGGTGTTACTCTTGTCAGTTTTGAATATTCTCCAGTAATGAATCTGGCAGCTCTTTTTTGAATTTGTTCTAGTTTATCAATGTTTTCTTTGGTGGATGGGTCCCATACAGAAGATGCATATTCTAGTGCAGGTCTCACCAAAGTGAGGTAGCATTTTAGTTTTAAATCTCTATTACATTTGTTAAAGTTCCTTTTTATAAAGCCTAAGGTTTTGTTTGATTTTTTAATAACTTCATTGACATGGGGATTCCATGATAGTTTCTCATTTATTAAGACTCCTAAGTATTTTGCATCTTTAGTTTGGGTCAGTTCTTTTCCATGAATGTAATATTTTGAATTTATTTGTTTCTTTTTCTTTGTTACTCTTAACAGTTGACACTTTTCTGGATGGAAAGACATACTCCAGTTAGTTTCCCATTTTATCAATTCATCTAAGTCTTTTTGTAAAATTTTGCTATCTTGTTCTGATTTAATTGTTCTATAGATTATACAATCATCAGCGAATAGCCTAACTTTTGTACCTGTTGAGATGTTGTTGGGTAAATCATTTATATAAATTAAAAAGAGTAAGGGACCTAGCACAGTTCCTTGTGGAACTCCTGAGTTAACCTTTATTGGTGCAGATTTAGATCCATTAATTATTACAGTTTGCTCCCTGCCCAAAAGGAAGTCTTGGATCCAGTGATGTAAGGAACCTGAGATTCCAAAGTAGTTAAGTTTTTTAAGTAAACTAAGGTGGTGAACTTTGTCAAATGCTTTTGAGAAGTCTAGTAATATTGTATCTATTTGATCATTTTTGTCCAAGCCTTTTGATAGTTCATCTATTAAACCTATTAATTGTGTTTCACATGATCTGTTTTTTCTAAAGCCGTGTTGATGTGGGCATAGGGCATTATATTTGTCAAGGTGGTTAACTATTCTACTATATATTATGTGTTCTAGTAATTTACAGGTGATACTAGTAAGTGATACAGGCCTGTAATTACCAGGGTCTGATTTATCCCCTTTCTTAAAGAGTGGACTTACATTAGCTAATTTCCAATCCTGGGGCACTTTACCCTGGTTTAGAGAGGCTTGAAAGAGAACTACAAGGATTGGGGACAGTTCATTGCTTAGTTCTTTTAATAATCTTGCAGGCAAATCATCTGGGCCAGTAGCTTTGTTTATTTTAAAGTTTTTTAGGAGTGAATGTATACCTATCTCATCTACAGTTATGTTACCTATTTCCTCCATTTTATTTAAATTTATTAAAACTTCCTTGTCGCCCGAGGCAGAAAAAGATGATGCAAAATATGTGTTAAGGATATTAGCTTTAGTTTCATTATCATTATAGGTTTTATTATTTGAGCCTTTTAGTGTGGCTATTCCTGAAGGTTCCATTTTTTTAGATTTGATAAAGGACCATAAGTTTTTATTGTTATCTTTGGTAATTACATTGTTTATATATTCATTTTGGAGGTTCCGACTAAGTTTTTGTGTCAAGTGTTTAATCTTTAAGTATTTTTTGTGTATCCTATATGAATTGGTAGCTTTATATTTCTTAAATAAGTTCTCTTTTAGTTTGCATAGCTTTTTCAATCTAGAATTGAACCAGCATTTGTTAATTTTATTTGATGTTAGTTTTGTTGGAACATTCTCATCCATTATAGTTTTTAGATTTGTTTTTATATCTTTCCAAATTTCTTCTACTGGGCTATTTGTGTTAAATTTACTTAGGAAAGTTTGTTGGAAGTTAGCCGCTGACTGGTGTAGTTTTATTGAATTACATTTATTCCAAAGATAGATTATTCTTCTAGGTATCTTATTAATTTTAGTTTTTATTGTATTGGTGACCCTAACAATATCATGGTCGGACAGTCCTGGAATTATTTTATAGTCTAACACTAGTCCTGGTCTATTTTATCCTTATGTCTATCTGAGGGTTGTATTAAGTTATCTTTGTGTTGTATTTCTAAATTAGAATTAATTGCTTTATGTATGATTACTACTTTGCTTTTGGTTCTTCTATCCTCTAGTGTTTCAAGGTTTAATGATTTAACTAATGGTGTTATTCTTGTCAGTTTCGAATATTCTCCAGTAATGAATCTGGCAGCTCTTTCTTGAATTTGTTCTAGTTTATCAATGTTTTCTTTGGTGATGGGTCCCATACAGAAGATGCATATTCTAGTACAGGTCTCACCAAAGTGAGGTAGCATTTTAGTTTTATATCTCTATTACTATTACATTTGTTTAAGTTTCTTTTTTATAGTCGTCAGTAATGACTAAGACTAGGACTTACTTAAGTCCTTAAGACTACTACTACTAGTATAAGACCAATTATAAGTATTACTAGTACTGGCAAGCAAGATTATTCATCATTGACTGACATTGATTCTTTAATTATTAAAATGAATATTATTTAGTATTAAATACTATTAACTATTACTATTACTATTAATTTTATTAATAATTAAAACTCTTTTGATTAAACTGAACTAAAATTATTTACTTAATATAATAAAATAATGACTTTTACCAATGGTCTAAAGATAGTGTCATCAATATATATTTAGCACTATGATCTAGTTTAGTCAATACATATTATTGAGATCAACTTACATTTTCGAAATTTACTTCTTGACCTTGCAAAAATGACGAAGAGTAGATATATATACACTGTAGTATCGGTACGTGTGATTACTGTAACTGAACCAGATTTTTTTAAGACGTTATCCCAAATTTACAATATGCAGTTAGGAAAATGATCTATACTACCGTGTAACCGTTTGAATTTTGGAATAGTCTTCTATTGTTGTGTCAACTTTAAATTTTAAATGTAAAATAATTTTATATTTTCCTTCTGAATTTATAAACAGTTATCTTAAAATGTAAAACATTTTTCTTAAAAGCCTAACACTGTAATAACTGGAAAAAATTGTCGCTATTTCAACGTATGCTTGATACGCCTAATTTTACACTTAATTTTATAAAAACGTAAAAAACCAATAACCAAGTTTTAGACTATTAATCCTTTATATACGAGACATAAATAAAAGAATGTTCATTATAATACGCAGTGCAAGATAATCCAAAAATACAAAATTTTAGTTATGTCTCGTAAAACATGTTTAATATAATGCGCACCGATCGGCAATATTTTTTTTAAAGTATCGCCAATATAATACGCACCTTACCGCGTGACAGGAAAGGTTAACAATGTTCAATATAATACGCACCACTACACTCTAGCACAAAATTAACATGTTACATAAAGATAATCTAAAAATTCATTAATTTAATTACAGTAATTAATTCGATCGATATTAAATTTTGATACATATTTTTTATCATCGGCACGAGTTTGCCTGCAAAATTTCACCTCGTCAGCATACGGGGAAGTGGGTTAAAAATCGATCCAAAGTTTTTTTCGGCACGCAAGCAGACGCCACAAGTTAATATAAAGGATTTAAACATATAACATATTTCTTCATTTAATTATTGCAACATTTCTTAACTTATATTAAGATTTCTTATCCACCACCGGTTTAAATGCACAAAGTGGTGTACAATTTTTGGGGAAGAGTCCATACCAGGATTTACGTATAAGTTACACAAGCAATAGCTTAGGGCCCTTGTCCCAAAATAAATCCTCCAGGGGAGAAAATCTTATCCTCCAGATCAAAATAAATTCTGCTCTGCCAATAAAATAATATCTTTCCTAAATAAATCCACCCCCATTAAATATTCAGCACAACAACAAAAAATGTTTTATTGTGTGAAAGGCATGGGTTGCTGATGTTATTCTTAGATACGTTCAAGCAACACGAATATACCAGTTCAAAAGACATTTCCTCATCAATTTCGTTTATGGATTCCATAAAGCACAGACCATTCAACGTAATGAGAAGGCAAGACAAACAGCTTAAAGGAGATGTGTGACATTAAAAATACCAAGGTTCTCCAAGATAATGTTATTTATTTTAAAAAGTTAAAAATAATGTATAATAATATCAGCAAATTATTGATGTTCCTAAATATGCAATAGATAATATGGAACACTAACAAGTATGCTATGTATATTCTTTGTGCTGATCATTCCCTGAATCTTGTTGGTGGAGCAGCAGTTGACTTTTGTTTAGAAGAAGTAAACTTTTTTTTGAATTGTTCAAAAAAATATAATTTCTATTCATCATCTACTCGTATCGTAGATGGACAGAACTGTTGTCATTCTTCACACACGATTCAAAAGTCTTTGTAAGAAATTAGATGGGAAGCACATTCAATGCCCACAAGTACTCTATAGTTATTATAGAACTAGCCGGGTTACCCGGCGTCGCACGATTAAAATAATAGTCAACAGATTTTTAAAAAAAATATTTCAATTCATGCATTGAAAAACAATTTAAAAAATAAATTGAAATGTAATTAAAAATAAGTACATGTAATTTATATATTGCTTATATTAAGGCTTGTCGATAGACTATATTTTTGGTTTTTCCGTCTGGTGCAAAAATGAAAAGATTTGTTGGTGACCCAACTCTAGAACATGCCACATATAGCTGTCCGTGGGCAAAGCATGCTTCCTCAAGTACAATGCCTGCCACTTTTAAAGACTGTCCCTGTGCCTTGTTGATAGACATGGCAAATGCAAGCCTGATTGGAAACTGGAGGCGCTTGAAATCAAAAGGCATATCTGTTGGTATGAGTGGAATTCTTGGGATGAAGACATCTTCTCCTTTGGCGCAGCCTGTCAAAATTGTGGCTTCTATTACATGAGGTAAGAGATGCTTGATGCTCAATCGTGTTCCATTGCATAGTTTAGGGGGATCCAAATTTCTCAGAAGTATGATAGGAGCTCCGATTTTAAGTTCCAAGTTATGTGATGGCATGCCAGGAGGATCTAATTAATTCAAAAATTCTGTTGGATAGTAAACAGCTTGGGCCGGATCTGTAACCGTATCAATAGATTTGTAGTTTTTTGAAATGCCTGGTAGAAAATTTTGAATTTGAGAATTGATGCTGTTGACACTTGAATTCTTTGGAGCAAGAATGGCCCTTTCGCACAACCACTCAGGATTTTTAAACTGGTCTTGGATGTTTGGAAAAACGGCAAGTTTCAACTCTTCAAGTGACTTTGCTACAGTGCAAAAATTTGATGGGAAAGAAACTGTTCCTGATGCTGGGTCTACCTGCCACTTTCCATCGCCAAGTTGAAGCAATTGATGTGAGAAGTAGCCTGCTGCATTATCTCCATGTAAATGGACTCTCATGTTGGTGGTCAAAGTCATTTTCTTGACCTGTTTCCACAGAGTTGAAGCTTTGAGGAAGGCATTCAACTCATCGCTTGGTGTTGACCTTGGAATGACAGGCAAAGTTTGTCTAAAATCTCCAGCTAACACCACAACTGTTCCTCCCATTAGTTTTGTGTTTCCTTTTAAATCCTGAAGAGTGTTGTTCAAGGCTTCAAGAGCTCGCTTGTGTGACATTGTACACTCATCCCAGACAATGAGAGAACACTGTTCTAGTACCTTGGCCTTTCCTGATCCTTTTGATATGTTGCAGGTTACATTCTCAGAATGGTTCATGTTCAAAGGTAACTTGAAGGCAGAATGAGCTGTTCTACCCCCGGCAAGCAATGTTGATGCTATGCCAGAAGAAGCAACGGCTAGAGCAATACCTTTATCTCGTCTGATTGTAGCCAAGAGCAAATTGATCACAAATGTTTTACCTGTACCTCCTGGAGCATCAAGGAATATGATTCCACCTTTTTTTGAGGTAACCAGTTCTAAGATGTGAATGTAGGCAGCTCTTTGATCCTCAACTAAACGTGGTTGATTTTCTGAGACATAGGTCATCAATTCATTTGTGTTATAATTTTGTTCTCGTAGAATTTCACTATTCTGAAGATTGTTTTCATTTCTTTGAGGCGTTGGTAACCCAAACTGGTCAAGGTTCCTTCCTGACATTGATACACACAAATCCTCCAACAACATAAGACACCTTTTGTAAATCTCATTAGAGAACTCAATTAGCAGTGTTTGATTCTCTCTCTTGGTTTGCAACATAATGTCCTCACTCAAATATGTTTTAAATGTATCCCAGAGAGCAAGTGGATTAGAAACAGAGCATGTTGTCAGCAAAATTGAAAACAGATGTCTCAAACGGGTAGGTGATTGAGATGTACATGCCTCCTCCATGGTCAAGACCCAATGGTGATCGTTTTCTAGTAGCCCTTGCATTTGGCAAGCTTCCCTAAATGTAGCACACACATGACCATCAACAGTTTTTAAGTCAGTGTAGGATGTTGGTCCTCTAACAACATGAAGTAGCATCCTCAAAACGAAGCATTCTGCATTAGATGGGTGAACGGTGTACACACTTCCCAATGCATCTGGAGATTTTATCCCTGGATGATATTCAACATCTGCTCCTTGTTTTCGGCGTTTAAATATTTTTTGAGAAGCATTCCAAGTATAGTACCTTGGAACAACACAATAGAGAATGGTTTTTGCAAAGTCGTCTTGTTGGCACAGTTGAAAAAAAGCTGTCAAAGTTGTTCTTGGTGGCTCCAGAATTTAATGATATATATTTTCTTGGTTGAAGTATACTCTTTGCCCATTTTCAAGATGAACACTCAAGTGAACAACTGTTGGATACCATTCATGAATTTGGAAATTCAAAATTCTCCAGACTGCTTCATTACTGCTGATGTAACGACCCATTAGAAATTTTTGCACCTCATCTGGATTCTCTTGGTTTCCTTCAAGACCAAAAACGGCCTGGTCACTTCCTTTATTGACGTACTTGCAGATGTATTTGATGGCCTTGACAGATTGGCAAGATTCGACATTTATGTGAGCTTGAAACATTTTTGTCAAAATTGGAGTGTAGGGAACCACCCATCTGTTGTCCATTTCTATTTCTTGATATGTTGAACCAACCTTCATTTTGATTTTTGCAGTAAAACCACCATCTCCTGGTTTACGGCGTCTGTACACAGGATAGCCATCTTCACCAGTTTTAGTTTCTTGTATCAAATTCCTTGGATATTTTTTTGAGCATTTCCCATCAACCATGCAAGCAGAGTTTCTGTTCAAGTTTCCACAGGGTCCATGCAGCATATTTTTCACAACAATTT
This sequence comes from Ampullaceana balthica, assembly GCA_944989445.1. Taxonomy (NCBI): domain Eukaryota; kingdom Metazoa; phylum Mollusca; class Gastropoda; family Lymnaeidae; genus Ampullaceana; species Ampullaceana balthica. The sequence continues at coordinate 529,094 of CALYLW010000155.1, forward strand.
CAAACAAAAAATTATCTTGTGTAGAGTTTGGTATTTCTGCTGAGATTACATTGTCAATTTGATTAGGTCGTAATTTTTTCATCAGCCAGATTAGGATGTGTGCATGGGGTAAGCCTCTCTTCTGCCATTCAATTGAGTACATCCAGCATCTCGTTTCACCATAGACATGACTTTTTGTAATGACTCCCATTAATTTTGATAGTTTTCGTTTGAAGACTCTAGCAACCAAATCATGTCGATCCACTGCTGATTGGCCAGGTAAAAGATGAGCCTGAATTTCTTGCCATAGTGGATTGCATGTAAAGGTGATAAACAAATCTGGCCTTCCATAATTTCTGACATAAGTCATAGCATCTTGAGTGTACTCATGCATGTGTCTTGGACTTCCTGTAAATGTTGCTGGCAAGATAACCATTTTCCCCAGATCATTTGGATTGGCATCATTTGCAATGGCATCTCTGAGGTGAATGTAGTCTTCAACTCTCAGCTTCTTTTGATTTAGACGGATGTAGAGCAAGCGTTCACTTTCAATTTTCGCGTACATATCTACGATGAATTGATGGAACAGCTGTCTAAATTTCAAGAGATGGTTATCTTCACCACTGCGAATCATGATTCGATATGCATAAAAGTCCATTGCTGTAACCTTTTTACCCAAAACATTGTTTCCCGTGTCTGGGTTTGTCTGAGGAATGCCAAAGGAGTACCCATCTTCACCTTGCCAAAACATTAGGGGATATTGCAGAGCATCATAAGAGCGATGAGTTTCTGCAACTCTTTGGAGAAGGTTGTTTCGCTTTTGAAGGACAATGTCACGTCTGTCAAATTCATTTCCTACCATGACAATGGCCACTTCATCAAATGTTGGTACATTGAACCGCCTTTGGTGTTCATGTCTTGGTGCTTTGTCAGCTCGTATCACAACTTTGTATTCATCAGTTGGCATTCTTTCTAGAGCTGTCTTGAAAATTTGAAGGTAGGCATTGTTTGCATGTAGGAGTTCTTGCAACTCCAAAACAACATTTTGTTGCAAGTCTGGAAAGTTTGCACATCTTTGTTGGACTTCTCTAGCTTGGTCTCCCATGAAATAGATCTGCAGAAACTGTGGTTCGCCTTCAGCTGGCAGCAGAGATCCAGCCCTGTGATAAATTTGGCCTTGAACTTTAAATGTTGGCATGAATCCTTGTTCACGAATTTCTTTGCTGGCACCAAAAGATGTCATTTGAAAGCATGAGTTGTATTTTCTGATGTTGGCTAGGAAGCGTTTAGACGTTTGAGATACACCTTGAAGCAAATGATCAAGTGGCTCAGGTGGATGTTGCAGAGTCTCTAGTTTAACTTTGCCATTTGAACAGCACATTCCAGGGTGCTCATCTTTCCATTTAAATGCACTGCAATGCTTGCAGATCAAGTTCATCTCACCAATGTTGACCTTTTCATGTTGATGGTATGGAATATCTGGGTCATATTGATGAGCAGCACCTTTTAGGTCTTGCTGCATTTCATTTCTTCTTCTGTTTAAATTTCCATTTCTCTGGTCTGCAAGTCTTATTTGGGTTTGTTTTTTTGTTTCATTTGCTCTTCTCATTGAAGATCTGACTCTTTTTTCATCAAGTCTTGCCTGTGCTTGTTTATTGGTTTCATTAGCTCTTCTGATTGAAACTCTTTCTCTCTCATCATCAAGTCTTGCCTGTGTTTGTTCACTGGTTTCATTAGCTCTTCTGATTGAAACTCTTTCTCTCTCATCATCAAGTCTTGCCTGTGTTTGTTCACTGGTTTCATTAGCTCTTCTGATTGAAACTCCTTCTCTCTCATCATCAAGTCTTGCCTGTGTTTGTTCACTGGTTTCATTAGCTCTTCTGATTGAAACTCTTTCTCTCTTATCATCAAGTCTTGTCTGTGTTTGTTCACTGGTTTCATTAGCTCTTCTTATGGAACCTCTTTCTCTCTCATCATCAAGTCTTGCCTGTGTTTGTTCACTGGTTTCATTAGCTCTTCTGATTGAAACTCTTTCTCTCTCAACAGCAAGTCTTGCCTGTGTTTGTTCATTCGTTTCATTTTCTCTATGTAAGGCTTGCTTCTTTGCCGTTTTAGAAACACGACCTAATTGAGTTTTTCTTTTTGGGGGCATGATTTCTCTGAAGAAAGAATGGAACATAATAGCTTATATATTGTTTTAGTGTACAACTGCTTTTAAGTATTTCCCTTTGTTAAAACTTTCTTCTTAAATACCATACTGAAGGTTCCCCCCCCCCTTTTAGCATCAATAAACTTATAAGTAACTTAGATAAATAAGTAACTTATAAGTAAATTATTAAATTAGTTTAAATTTTGCTACCCCATGACTATTTGTTTAATTCGGACACATCAATTGTGTTTAGACATTTGTAAAACAGGTGAAGTGTTAATTTAAGTTTTGGATATATAATTTGTTTAGTGATATTTTGTATTGATTATAAGATCCAAAAAAAAATATTCAGAAGAGATTTATTTAATTTAACCTTCACAAGATCAATAAATATATGTATTTAATTCATCCTTCTTAACATCAATGAACAGATGAATTTAATTTATTCTATTAGCACCACTAAATGGCTGAAAGGTATTAGATAAGCTAATATATAAACTTGTTTACTACTTCAAGTTTGGTTAGGTAGGGTTAGTTATAGTAAAATCTTAAAAAACACATTCTAAAGAGATTAATTTCATTTGTTCTTCTTAAGAATGTCAAGTTCTAATGATTTTTATGACTCACAAGGCTTCAACTCAATAAGTAAAAACACCATCAGAAGAATCAATATTTTAATTGAACAAAGAAATCCTTCAAGGCAAAATAATAACAACACTGTGCGTGCTCTCCGCTACAAAATCGTCCCTCTAGCATATCTCTCTATTGACGTCATCCCACACCAAACTACGTCACACCAAGCATGTGTCAAAATAGTGCGCACTGTGCAACAGTCAAACATTGACATTCCCAAAGCGGGAAAACCCCATCTAATATATAAAGATGAAAGTTTGTTTGTTTGTTTCTTTTGTTTGTTTTGTTACTCATAGAATGCCACACCGTTGGACCTAGGTGCTGAAATTTTGCATGGGACCCTCATTTGACCCGGGACAGGTCATAGGCTATGTAGTTTTTTTCTTATATAAAAAACTGACTCATCACTAATTGAATTCTCCAACTTCGCGTGTAGGTAGAAGCATGAAACTTTGGACTTTGGGAAGTTGTTGAGTAGCCTCTCACGACGATCATTTGCGTAAAAAAGTTGCAATTCAGTCATGGGGGCCGGGGGCACAAAGACGTTTTTTTCATTATATGGGCTATATGAAAATTGATATTTAAATATTTTTTTTGCTCGTTACCACCACGGAAGTGTACTTAACAACCACCCAGAGTTTTATGCTTCTAACTACACGGAATTAGTGATCTTTAGGTTCACTTGTGTTAAGTTTAATGACTTTCTTAATAAGTTCGTTAGCTAAAGTTTAAATAGTTAATTTGTTTAGCTTATGTAAACATAAAATTATGTAAACATGAAATGACAACATAGGTCCTAGGCCTTTATATGCATGTCAAGATCATTGATTCTTAACTTTAATAAGTAAGTTTATAGTAATGAGCAAGTTTTATTATGTTGTTGAAAATATTCAAATAGTTATTTGTTAAGTATGTATGTGTATGCAACGATTTACTTTCTTCTTATTTTTTTGTATTTCTCTTGATTAACTTCATTTAGTGCCCTCCCCTTTTCTATACTAATAAAAGCCTAAGCCCCCTCTCACTAATGGTCCAACTTCCCATTTGACTAAAAGTCTGTAAAATTTACGAATCATACTAAAAACAATTAAGCACGACTCAACTCTGAACTAAAAGTAATGAGTAAAAATCACCCTTTATCTAATTTCCAGCAACAAAAACAGGAATTTTTTTTTACAAAATATAATGTCTTATCTGAAAACGGGAATCAAAAAAGAATTGAATCCCCTGGTGAAACAGCAACATATAAGATTTTGGAATCCATCGCTAAATGGACCGTTTTGTAGAAAGGGACAAAAGTGAAAAAATTATAGTCAATTTTTAGTCAAATAAAGTTAATGTAAAGGCGTATGCTTAAAATGAAGTCTTATAATGCAGTACTGCTCCAAAAATAAATTTTATACTTGTTTATAGTCTTTTTTAATTAGTGTTTTAATATGGTAATGATATATAATGCTTTTTTATATTTGTCTCTATGTTATACGATTTAAATTTACGGCTTTTATGTAATAGGTATAATTTTAAAAAAGAATTCAAGTATATTTTTGACCATGTTTCCCGATGGGACGTCATAGTTTGTAAATTATATTTCAAACACCAGATTTAGTTTCTGAAAAATAAATAAATTATTTACGAAATAGGAAAAAAAGATGCTATGTTTGACTAAACATCTATTTTTAAAATGGCTTTTGTTATTCCGCAACAGCGTAATGACCATGGCATATTCAATTCGCTACCCAACTTAATTAATTGCTTATAGGTTCACTTGTATTGAGTTTAATATGCTTATGTTTATAAGTCCGGTAGAAAGGTTTAAATTGTAAATTTATAAAGCTTATGTAATAAAAAAAACAAAGCATTTGGCCGTAGGCTTTTATATGCATGTAATAATCATTGATGATTAACTTTAATAATTAAATTTAAGGGATTGAGCAAGTAAAATAAGCAAGAAAAATTAATATAGAACACGCAACAAATTTTAAGAAAAACAAACGTATAGTTCCTCTAAATTACGATTAAGCTTTTTTGACTTGGGCAATTTCTTTCCACATAAAATACCCTCACATAATTAGTATTTGTTTAAATTAAAATTTGAGTCATTAGAAACAACATAATAAAACTCTTAATTTAAAAATAAATACCATACATCGTGTGACAAATGTAATGAAATAGTGTTAACAGATCTATACTATCAAGAAAGTATTTGTATAAAAGGCCACTGTTTTGTACCGCAAGGCCAAAACAAATATGAATGTTATTATAATAAAATTACACTGCTCACTTTTAGATGCGTGCACGAAAAGGTGCGCACCGTAATTTGACAATAAAAGATTTTTGAAAGCGCACAGCTAAAAATAAAGTATTGTAAAAAATAACGCACCAAAATGAACTCGTTTTGAATGCCCGCATGAAGCTGTTCAATATCGAAATGAGAATTTATTTTGTCTTTATTTGGCTCTACATTTTCTGATTATGGGCCCCCTTACCCTAGGGGTGGTCACCTGGGGTTGAAACATAGCCTACGACCTGTCTAGGGTCGAATGAGAGCCCCATGCAAAATTTCAGCATCCTGGGTCCAACGGTGTGGATTTCCATTGGTAACAAACAAACACACAAACAAACAAACACACAAACTTTCATCTTTATATATTAGATTTAAGAATAATTTCTGTTACATCAGCTACATATTGATTCCAGGGGTATGTTCGACAATTTTGAAGTGAAAGCAAATGGGAAAATGCTTGATGTTGATTGCAAGAAAAACAAACACAGAAACAGGCATATCAAAGATGATGAAGATTATGCTTTAGAGAAACTTGAGCCGAGTGACAAGTTCAGAATTAAAACATTCATACATGTGATGGTTGCATTAGAGTCAAGAACATGTTTCAAGAGATTAAATAATATGTTGTTTGTTTTTTGTTTTGTTTTTTGTGCCTTTTAAAAGACACTTTTTACCAAAATTTGCATTTTAAAGTTTGTTATGAATAAAAATTATTTTAAGTTATAAATGTATTATTTAACTATCTACAAACTGCTTAATATCTTTTAGTTTAACCCTCTAGGTATTCGAAAATCATATTTTGCACTGAAATAGAATATCTAGACTTATAAAGGGCCCAATATCTCAAATAGCTTAGGGCCTTAGTAAGTCTAAATTCGGCCCTGGAAAAGTGGATCAGGTAAAAACAGCAGTCAATCAGAAGAAAAAAAGCATTTAAATAAAATAAATACCGATTGACAATTAAAATAGCTTAGTAGATATACGGTCTATACTATTTATGACGATCGGGATACAATAGTTATGTCGCCTGTCGCATCTCCAACCCTATTTGATTACTTCCCTTGAAAGCACTGTTAGTTGTAAAAGATGTCTGAAAGATCGAAGTAGATCAGAATTGCAGAGAACTTTAAATCAGAATAAGATTACGAAATCTTACAACGAGACCTAGATGAATTGTAAAATTGGGAAACTAGTGGAGTAAACTGTATCAAAGCGCACTGGACTGTCGTACCGATGGTCACGGGTTCGAATCCGTGTGAAGGCAAGGGTTTGTTCCCGGGGCCTAGGGCGTCCCTGAGTCACCCCGCTCCGAATGGGTACCTAAAACTACATGTAGTTAGGCGGCTGGGTAATACGTGGAACCCACAAAGCCGTGGCCTGTGAACGCTGCATCACTTGCCAACATATCATCTGTCATGGTCTGTGGACGCAACTATCTTCTGCATAGAAGGAGCGTCTGTATAGATAAGATAAGATAACAAATAGTAAATAGCCTAAATGCAAACTATTTCATTCATAATTCATAGAAAACAACTAATCCGAACTTAAGATGCAAAATACTGAAGAGTTACTAGTAATAAAAAATCGTACACTACTAGCATATCCCCATGTAGAAGAAGTATTTAAAAATCCAACAAAACCTTAGGCTTTTAAAAGATAAACTTTTACAATGCTTCCTTACTTTGGTGAGACCAGTACTAGAGTATGCATATTCTATATGGAACCCCTCCACCAAAGAAAACATAGATAAACTAATACATAAGGAAATTAATACTAACTTGGAAATACAACACGCGCGTAATCAAATACTAATACAACCCTTAGATAGACAAAGGGATAAAAACACTTTTCTAATTCTGCGTGCAAAGAAAAACACATACAAATTCTCGTTCTCTCCCCCCCCCCACCCCAAAGTAAGTCACACTTTCGAACAAAATTTTTGTTTTTTATTAACAAAATATTTAAAATTTAATATAAAACACCGTGACGTCACACATGGCCGAAACAAACTGTCAAACTTTCTTACATCCTCTCCTCCCTCCCCTCTGGAGCGTGACGTACTTTATGGACGGCCCCTTGCCTGATAAAACCAGGAAAAACAAAACACTATCAACATTTAAAACTCTAATTTTAAAAATGCAAGACTAGACATTAACCATAGATAAGCATAAGACGCACTAGTTTTCTGTATAAATGAGCGTCTGTAATAGATAGATAACGTTAGTCAACACAATATGATTTTGAATGTTGCGCCAAATTTAAGCCTAAAAATAAAGATTTTCAATTTTTTTTTAAAATTAGATTTTCCCCTTCATTTGCTGTTTTTTAGGCGGATGGGTGAACGTCAAAAGGTGTCAGGGGTATCTTCATGCACTATGGAGGCGAATCCAGAGCTACTGCCACTTGTCAGGGGTATGAGAATCACTGTAGGTGAATGGTGTTGACTGAGTAAACACTAGTTCACTGGTGTTATGTTTTAGTGAACTCTTGGTCACATGCGTGTGTGGGAAGAGGACACGCGAGATGTCAGAGAGAGACCAGTTGTGACAGTAGCGACTGGTCGGGCGAGACGGTCAATTGGAGTAGCAGTGGAGACTTAAGCGTCGCCCAAGTCGGTCGGTTTGGACCGAGGGGACTTAGACTTAGATGTGTTTTGTGTGTACGGAGATGTGAAGTTGAGACTTGAGCATGGGCCCAGGACGGTCGCGTCGGACCAAGGGCAAGGCTTGTGAAGTAAACTAGAGTGTGGAGTTGTGCATCCAGTTGTATAAAGATATATTTGTTGTCCAGGAAGGAAAGCCAGTTTGTGTACATCAGAATAAACACTTGAAGTTCTATATCCTCGTGTCAGTTTCTGTGTACTAGCCACTAGGTGCAAGCGGGAGAGCAAGGCAATCCAACAAATACGAGACGTGACACCACTCATAGCAATCCAAGAATTGTGCTTCCCCACCCATTAAAGATACTTTTGATGGCCAAAAAAGCTGCCTTTCCATAAAAAGAAAATTCCTCCCAACCTTTGTTCCCCTTCATATGCCACAAGCATGTAACATATGCAACAAGGCACATAACATATGGATTGATTCTACTCAGAACAACAGCTGTTTCTCACTTAAGTTTAATTTTTTCTTTTATTTATTTTACAAAATTTTTATAAGTATCAATATTTAAATTTTTATTGCAGTTAATACCTACATTCAAATAGATTAGTTTTCATACATAATTATAGTCTATGCGTATGCTAAGCTTTTAAATATATAACTAAGATTAAATTGTGAAGTAAATGAAATATATTTATATCTAGCTTATGCTTATAGGCCTACTTATATACTTTCTCCCCTTTCTTATATCCTGTGTCATTGTTTTTTGTTTTTTCTTTCTTATCTTTACGTATTTATTTTTCCATGATATAGAGTGTCTTATATATATTTATAATTTTATTACTTGTATAAGTTATTTTTTTACTGACGAAGGCTTTAGCCGAAACGTCTACTTTTGTATTAGTCAATAAATAAATCTTTAATTTATTGTTGTGATTGCACAATTTTGTTTGTATATCTTGTATTTTATTTAAAAGCTTTATCACACTCCTATATGATATATTATATTAGCTTTGTGAATGCAACATAAAAACCATCTTTAAAATACTATTTTAATGTATCAAAGTTATGATTATTTGGAGTTGAAATATAGACAATGCACAAAGCTTAAGCAAAGAAAATAACGAAATACCATTTAAAATTAAAAATCACAGGGATAGTTTAATGCAATAACAAGACTTAAATTGCATTGAAGAATTCAACAAGGTATTGCGTATTCATTTTACGAGAGTAACATGGTCAGAGGGGTTTAAAAAAAACTCCATTTTAATGATACACAAATTCAGATATTGCAGTAAAATCAATGGGAGTATTTGAATCTAGCATGTTGCATTACTCTTTGTATCTAACTATGTACAAATTATTGGTGTGCCCAGAAGAACACATTTTAATAATTGTGCATAAAATAAAATTAGATAAAATATAAGATAAAATATAAAAAATTTAAATTGTATAAGTGAATGTTAATATGTGTTGAATAAAAAATCTCATTAAAATTTTAAAAACTAAGTTCCTACATCTTTTATATATGATTGTTCCTTACTAGCAATGCATTTGTATAAAGTACCTTGTTAGACTAAAACTCATGTTAATTTGTCTGTTTTGTTTTTGTATTAATAATTTTAAAGATTAAATATATATAATATCAGAAGCAAGTACAAAAAAATATGTTGTCAAAATGTTAAAAAAATGACAAAGCAGTAAAAAAAAATTAGATTAATGCAATTTTTAAAAAAATTATATGTAAACCCAAGTTTTGCCAATGGATTGTGAAAATGTTAGATTCAACTAAAAATTAATATAAAATATTCTAATAACTTTTTTATAATAATTTTTTTAGATATTTGGCCATTATATTGTTTTCACATTTTTTAATTTAAGTCTCTGCGCCTTAAAAATAATGAGTTGAAATGGTTAGAAACAAGCTATAAGCAAACTTCACAGTGCTGAGACTGCATAAACTGAAGCTCTTGCAGTCCTCAGAATATAAATATATTTACAGAATTATACATAATGAATATCATGAAATGCGATTTACAAGATCAATAATACTAATAATGAGATAAAACTTCTATCTTCTGTTTAGAAGGAACGTCTGTAACAGATAAGATAAAACTGATTATGCATAGAGATTTCCCACCTTATGAAAATGTCAGCACAAAAATTTAGGTGTGAGATAGAAATGGACTAGCAGAGGCATGTGAATTAACATATGGGGATGGAAAGGTAAAAAAAAAGATAGTCATTAACATGTACTATTTGAAGTTAGGGCAGGGGTGTCCATAGTTTTGCAAAGATGCCTTATTCCATGAAGTAAAATTATGCACAAGCGGGAATAAGATAATTTAAAATATGAAATGTTGAAACTGAGTAGAGGCCCTTAAATCATTTTTTGTTTTTAATTTGTAGGAGATATATTTTTTGGGGGGAAAGGGGAAAATAATATCACGATTTTTGAGACTTTATAAATGTCTTATGCCTCCATTTGAATTTTTTTTAAAAACTGGATAAATAATGGCCAAGTCACAGAATAAAGATGTTTATTTTATATTACTTACAAAACAATAAATACAATAAATGAAAATATGTTGGAATATAACTAGAGCCAAAAATGTTGTTGAGCAACATATAGCAAAAATTATGTTTAAATTTTTTTTAAAATAACACCAATGCACATTCATTGACTTTTCCAAGTTGGCAAGAATAAAAAAATATTAGGACATCGACTTTTGCCATCAGATGGCATCAATGTTCATAAACATAACAGCACATAACTTCATCAACCTTTTGTAATGAATACATGTACTCGAATTGGTAAACAATAAAATGTCATTGATTTTCGCCAACACTTGACCTCATCTTATTTTGTACTCAAAACATCATATAGTTTCAGTTTTTCTGACACATATAATGTTGTCATTACGGAAAACATCAACGAGTCAGTCAATTATTTAAAATGGGGCTGCAGGCATTTAAGCCCAGGCCAAATCTTTTTACATGCCTGAGTTAGGGTATTATTCTAAGATTAGCATCATATGATTTTAAAGAAATAGCATTTAAGGAAAGACAAAACTATTGCAAAATTTTTATAATTTTTTTGTGTCCCATGACCTCATGGTCGTAGGGGGGTTCTAATGTTTCCATTAGAACTTTCTCGGGGCTTGGTAGACCTGGCGGCGCCCATCTCCTCTCCAGGTCAGCGGAGGACTTTGTAGCAATAGTCATTCATGCACATTTTTATGGTGGCTTTAACGTGGGCTAGATCCCATGCCCCTCAGCCTTTGAGGCGAGCGCACTATTGACTTCGCTATCCAGCCGCCATTGTAAATTATAAGCCCTCAAAATAATATGCAGTTCATGTGAAGCCCAAAATGCTGAATATTTTATTAAAATTTGTCCTATATTTTTAAATTTTATCTCTTCATCAGTTATTGAGTAACCAGAGAACATCTTATATTTTCATTCATTAAAAACCATTTTAATGAAAATAATAACAGGAGTTTATATTTGGTTTTGTAAAACTTTGAATAAAAAAGAAAACATTAAAATGTGTTAAAATAAAAACCAAATAACTATTTACGAATAACTAAAAGGATACAATGTAACTAGCATTTTGTTTTTCCTGAATTTGTTTTTATTTTGTTGCGGTGGGTTTTTTTGTTCAATAATTTAGTTTTTAAAATATTATAAAATATATAAATGTGGTATTTTGAAATTTTAAAAAAAAGAAAACATTTAAGTGATCAATTTTTTTCAGAAACTGTGTTCTATAATTTTTATTTATATCATCATAGTATTGTAATGCTGTCCTCTCCATAATTCTCATGACTTTTTATTTTGGTATTCCCATTATTTGAATCTGAGTTCTTGGCCCTTGTTTCTGCTTCCTCGTCTGTTTGGAATTTCTGATATTTGTAGGCATAAGCAGCAGGAAGGTAACCAATGAAAAAAAGTATCATCAGACCACCAAAGACAAAAAACACATATTCAGCTTTGCCATCATTTATATCATCGGGGAACCATGGATCTGAAAGGAAACAATATTATTTAATTAATTAAATTTTTTATTAAAAATGCAGATTATTATGCTGATTTCACCAAATGACTCCACAACTTTACAAATAAAGAGTAAGTTTTTTTTAGCTATATCAACATCTCCAAAACTGTACAAGAGTCAAAAGAAAGATAATTTTTGAAATATGTATTGATGTGTCTGTTTACCATGACTTGTCTTCAACAAAAATAATACTAATATTTATTTTTTAATTTTTTAAAAGATCATTAAAAAATGATAAGCACTTGGGAGAGCGGTTTGTCGAAAATTGCAATGTTATAATTTTCAAATTTATGACAATGTGGGACAGTGGGATAAAAATTCATTCAACCAAAATAGCAAGGCAACATATCAACTAAAGGTTTGTGCTATGCAATATGATGCAAGATTATTTTAAAATAAGACTCTAAATAACATTTTTAAACTTGTCTCTTGACTTACCATCCTCTGTGGTGGTTTCAATAATTGCAATAATGGCAGTGCTAACATAGTTTCCAATTCCGTTTGTCGCCAAATAAATTCCCATTATCAATCCTTGCATGTTCTTTGGGGCTTGTGTATAGGCGAACTCCAAACCTGTTATTGGTGAATGTAGTAAATACATCTAAATCTTTTCTGTTAAGCAGTATTATAACTACTATTAGTTCAGCTCTACTTAGTTTAATACATGGTGTCAAGGGTATGAGAATCACTTTTGTTGGCAGTTGATCAAATGTGTTCACCTTTACCAAATCTTTATGAAATGTGCACACTCAGTAAGATTTCATGGTTTATGGAGAGACTATATATATAATGTGTTTGTGTTGGGTAGTCCTGAGGCAACTAGAGCAAGCTGAGACAGTGTATGCATATAAGGTCACTCTGTTATGCAATAAGATTGATACAAGGATTATTTGTATTTGTGCGCGTCTTGTGAGTGATTTCTGTACATGATTGCTGTGTTTCTATTACGGATTATTTACAAGGATTGAACTTGAAAATATGTTTTAAACTAACTGAAGATTTACCTAACACTCTTGAGTTCAGTGATTTGTTAGTCATCCAGTACATAATGACAGTGTGAGAAGTAATACTGAGCCACCCAGTTGGACATAGTGCAGGCCTAGCTACCGTGAGACTTAAAAGTAAGCCATTTAAACAAAAGAGTCTCCAGATTTTAGATTAACTTTATTTGAATCTTTAGAACTAAAATTTGGTGAAAACATAAGATTTAACTTTAAAAGACACAGTAAGCGAGACAGACACAGCTCAGCACTCGTGTTAATTGCTATTGGCTTTCTTAAAACTAATTACCAGAACAGTAGTAGAACATGTATCTTAGAGAAAACTGAGTTCTCATTTCTTAGCAATACAGAAAAATAATAAATTCAAAATTGTGTATTTTATGAGGGATATTTTGATGGTAACTATGATTTTTTTAAAGAGTGTAAAGCGTAAAAATTACCTGCAATATTGGTAAAAGCTTCACCAGCCCCAACCAGCATAAACTGAGGGACTTGAAGAAAAACGGTCATATTTGCTGCAAAAAAAGTTTCATCTCCAACTTTTTGGTTGAAACCCAAAACTTTCTTTCTCTCAATTTCAACCCAACCAGCTACAAACACGGACAAGGCAGACAAGATAAGACCTATACCTGTATATATATATATATATATATATATATATATATATATATATATATATAAAAAGTAATAAAAATATGTCAATAAATCAGAATTTAGAATACAATCTGTTTGAATCTACAGAGATACAATTTTCACATTAAAAATAGACGTTACAGCTCATAAACTAAAGTATGAAAAGTTGGAAGTGATATATATTTTCTGTCTCAACAATAAAATCATGTATAGATGATTAACCCACCTATTCGATGCATATATTGTAGTGGCCTGCCTATATGTTGAAAGCAAGGGTAGATTAATCTATCAAGAATAGGGATACACAACAATACAGCTACAGTGTTGAAAACATTTAGCATAGCTACAGGAATCTGCCCTCCACCAACATTTAAATCCATTCTCTCCCCTTGCAAGAAATATGTTGACTGCATCTGTTTAGATAATAATCTCATTACTTAATAGTCAGGAGGAAAAACAGTAAAAAATATATAGAATATCATATCATTAAATGTAAGTTCATTTATTTAAAATCATAAGCATACAGCTTTCATAGCTTCATTTCCTTTTATTTAATAATAAATGGCTACATTTCACTCAAAAATTCTACAGTGATAGTACCTGAGAATAAATAGCCCAAAACATAATGACAAAAAAAAATATTGGTAGAACTCGTAGAACTGCAATAACACCATCAACAGTCACATTGTCGAAGTCTCCCCCATATTCTCTTCGAGCTGAATCAAAAATGTTTCGTTTTCCATCTATCTCAGGTGACTTTCTGCAGCAGGCTTGTCCACAAACCCTGAATGACGTTGCTAAAACACTACCTTAAGATGAAGTTTTAAAATTACAGAAAATTATGCAATCACATTAATATATTTTTTTATAAATATGATGCACATTACATTTGATGAAATCAGAAAAATAAAATCATACTCAGATTAAGATCACCTAAGTAAAGCAATATAGGCTGTAACAGTCCGTCTTTTCCATTTGTAATACACTAGACATTATTTGAGTGGTAACAGGATAGAAAACATTTGAATATAAGTTATAATTGTATGTAATATATAAGTGTATTATATCATGACACCATGTCTCTCTCTATGGCATCCGTCCATCCTCATGGGATGATGGCGTTTCCTCCTGCTCCTCTGCCCCCCTTCCCCTTTCTCCTGGCCCTTTTCTCCTCGCTCTTGACTGTAAGGGAAGCTTCCGCGACTTGGATGCCCTCGCGTACTTTAGCCCGCCAGGAGGTGCGTTCCTCAGCAATGGTTTCCCACGTTTTATGGTCTATCTGCGCCAGACTCATGTCTTTCTTGCAGACATCCTTGAAGCGCAAGCAGGGGCGTCCTCTCTTCCGCACACCAGTTGCCAGCTCACCGTAAAGCAGGGCTCTTGGAATGCGCTCCGAGTTCATCCTGCGGACATGTCCCAGCCACCGCAGGCGCCTCTCACTCAGGATTGAGTGCATGCTCAGCATATGACTCCTTCTGAGTACCTCGACATTCCTTATCTTGTCCTGCCACTTGATGTGCAGAATCCTGCGCAAGCATCGTAAGTGGAAGCTGTTGAGTTGCTTTGTTTGTTTGGCATAGGTCGTCCAGCACTCGCTGCCATAGAGGAGTGTGCTGAGCACGCAGGCCTGGTACACAGTGATTTTTGTCCTAGCAGTGAGCTGTGCATTGTTCCACACTCTTTTATTCAGCCTAGCCATTAATGATGAAGCCTTGCCGATTCTGGTTTCAATTTCCTTTTCCAGGGAGAGTGTGCTTGTGATGTTACTGCCAAGGTAGGTAAAATCATCGACGACATCCAAGGTGTTTCCCTCAATGGAGATTGCTGGAAAGCAGTCAGTTCCTTGTTTCATAATGTTGGTCTTTTTGAGGCTTATCGTTAGACCAAAATCTTTGCATGCCTCTGAGAACTTGTCGACCAAAAGTTGGAGACCTATCTCTGAATGTGAGGTAAGGGCTGCGTCATCCGCGAAGAGCAGCTCTCTAATTAAAACATTTTCCACTTTTCTCTTTGCACGGAGACGGCTGATGTTGTACAGATTTCCATCCGCCCTGGTATGGATGTTTACACCCTCGAAACAGTCCTCGAATGCATGACGCAGTAGCATCGAGAAAAAGATACCGAAGAGTGTTGGAGCCAGTACACAACCCTGTTTGACTCCGCTACAGACTGGGAAGGGTTCTGAGGTGGCACCATCGAAGAGCACTGTGCTGTGCATATTGGTGTGGAAGGACTCGATGATGGAGAGAAGCCGCGGCGGGCATCCTATTTTTTTCAATATACGTAGCAGACCCTCGCGGCTGACCAGGTCAAATGCCTTTGTGACACCATGTAAGAAGTTATATATAAATAATTTTCAAATGATACAAATAAGATTTGTTTAAAAATTCTCTTACATGAAACAATTTTAAAAAATTAAATTTGTTCCCCTTATCTTTGCCAAATGGTGTGTAATTAGTTTAAAGAAACTGTTACATTACCTTGGCCTGGTTTGTAGATGTAGTGAGATCTGGCAATATTTAGTAAAATTATAGACAGGAGAATGGAAGCTAGAGGAATGAAGTAACCCCATGAAAAGCTGATATTTTGCTGGACATAAGCTATAGCAGAGAATGCTATTAGACCACCAGCATTGACGAACCAGTAAAACCTGTTGAATAAATGTGTTAATTTTAAATAATTTAATTCTTTAAGTTATGAAATAAAGGATCTTATGTCAACAGAATATTTGAACAAGTTAAACATTTAACATACAACATTGATTTTGGTATGGTACATTAAAGAAATAGTAGTCGACTTAAAGAGATTAATATTATCAACTCTTCAAGTTCTTTTATTATAACAGAGATGCTCATTAAAAGCTAAATTTATTTTATTCTAAATAGCCATAAGTAGCTTATATTCCTGGGGTGTGCCTAAATCAGGAGTCTTAAACAGGGATCCATGCAATTGCAGGAAGTTCCTGTTTATTTTTATTTGCAATATTTTATCCTGAAGAAAGGCAGAATATTTCAGAATATAAAATTTTTTAAATTGAGTTGGGGTGCTAGATATTGTTTATTGTCATCATGGGTGTGGTACTGCAAAAGAACCTCCTGACCAATGTTAACTTTAAGCTGCCCACTGCGCGGCCACACATATATCTGACCACCGCCACACTGCAGTTTAGAATGCCCCGCAGCGAATTTTAAAAAGAATAATATAATATCTGTGTTTGTGGGGAGTAAAATTTTGCACAAAAAAATGGATGCGGTGCAAATTTACACAGGGGCATGTTACTTTGCACATGGACCAATGAAGCTTAAAGGGAACATTGCTCCTGACCTATGACTTTTTAAACATTTCAATTTTCTAAAAATAGTTTATAATCTTCATTTTTGACAGGTAGCTGAAAATGAAAAATCTTGAAATATGATTAATTAAAAGTGTTTACCAGTTAAAATAAACTTGAACAGCTTGTGCCCCTAAATCTTGTACTTGCTGTGCCCCAAATAATCCAACATTTGCTTTTATACCACCTGTTCCTAAGGCCACAAGCGCTAGGCCAGTCATATAAAATATTCTACGAGTTTCCTGAAAAAAAAATCATTTTCTTGAATGTAAAACCTGAAAATTTTAATATCTTAATTATAGATATTGCAAAGCAAAACAAACAATTTTTAGACCTAAAACAATTAAATTTTTTAATTAAACTTCAGCAATGGCATATAGGCCTGCTTCATTTTTTCAACTTCAATTAATTTTCCATTTAATTCTTTCTATTGAGTCTGATACCAACATTTCATTAATAGTTAGCTTAAGTAAAAAAATTAATGCGTTAAATTTTTTTACCACTTCAACAATAAGGCTGGAATCATTGAATAAGTTGCTGTAATCTAGAGCAGCACAAAGAACTAAAAATAGTCCTGTGATTTAAAAAAAAATTTAATTACCCTAATATATATTAGTAAACAATGTTATGTAAAGTATAAGCACAAGAATGTACAATAATATAATTAGTAAACTTTTCTAGTTGTCATAACCATAAATAAAATATTTAATGTCAGATAAATGTTTTCTCAAATATCAGCTCTAATAGTTAAACAAGCCAGTGATAATTAACTCTACAAAAGAAATCTGTATTTATGAATTTTAAGTATAATGAAGTAAAATACATTTGGTCACTACTTACCACAGAAATAAATCAGTCCTGATCCAAAAATAACATTGAATCGGTTAGACCAAGAGTCAGCAATAAAGCCTCCAACAATGGGAATTAAATACACAGATCCTAGTACAAAAGGAAATCTGTTAGTTATTACACTTACAAAGTGTACAAAACTATTAATAAAGACTCATTTGAAATTATTTGTATATTAAATAATCCACCACTTTCATTCAGAACTCAGAACCATTTCCTTTTGGACTCAGTTTTCAGCTAGTTACTAACTTGAGCAACCAGAACATGGTCAATAAATTTATGAATGAACATTTGGAAGCCTTCAAGTTAACAGATCTTATCAAGATTTGCACTTGAAACCATCACATACTTAGTAAAGCATATTAAAGTACCTGAGAAAATAAGACTAACAGTTGTGGCTTCATTGCTAGTAAAGTCTAAAATACTGGTGCAGAAAAGAACAAGATTCGCATTAACCCCATAAAAGGCCATACGTTCACAGAGCTCTACAAATAGCACACACAGAACTACAGCCAATTGGTGAGGACTGAACATAGGCACCTGTTTCAGATGAGGATAAAAAATATACAGTGAATGAAGTTAATCTCTTGACTTAATTATTCTGTGAAAATTGTTGCATTCATTCATTCTTTCACAATTATTTTTAATGATAGAAAATTGCCATTGATTAATTTCATTATTTTATATAAATTCATTTTTATATTTATTTATTTGTTTTTTAAATTCATATATATCATTCCCCTTGTCATTAATTCAGAATCACAAGGTTGAAAAAAAAATTCTTTGAATCACCATAGAAAATTTTAGTTTCAAATAATGTATATACAATATAACAAAGAACAGTAGAACAACAAATCATGGAAAGAAAGTGGAGATGGATTGGACACACCCTTAGGAAAGATAACAGCAGGGCTAGGCAGGCCTTAGATTGGAACCCTCAGGGCAAACGACAACAAGGAAGACCCAAGCGTACATGGAGATGGAGCATGTTAGACGAGGCTGGAAGAACTGGGAAGAGCTGGGAAGAATTGAAGCGACTGGCAAGGGACTGTGTAGAGTGGCGAGCTTTGACAGAGGCCCTATGTTCCACAAGGAACTCAAAGGACAAATGATGATGATGAATGTATATATATATGTATTTTTTTATAAATGCGTTGAAGCCTTATGCAAAATACTTACATTTGGTTCATATTTAACATGAACCCTCCCTGGTCCAATGTCTCTTTCTTTGTATTCACCATCTTCATCACTGATTGTCAGTGACCGCCACAAATGGTGCTTTATTAGTGGTGCCCGCTCCTGATTTTTATCTGCTCTTTGCATGGTGAACAAACTCTTTTGTTGAATATTTCTTTATTGCTTATATTTTATCTTTCTTTAACTTTGCAATGGCGCAGTATCATAAACATGTTGGCATCCTAAAGAAAAAAAGTGTGGAATAGTTCTGATGAAATGTATCTAATAAAATGTTTATTCTCTGGAGGTAATTTTTATCAAAATAGAAACATTAGTCATTACACAGTCATTGATCTAAATAATCCTATTTTATCATTTATGAGGAGCAATTACTATGATAGTGCATAATCATAATAATATAATTTAAATAAACATTTTAGGAAATATTTAACAAAAACAGTATCTACAATTATCATGATAAAGCTAATTTCAGACAACTACATCTCTCAATACCAGATTACACACTTCATACTAATCAGATTGTGTTAAAGTTATGAATGCAGTATTCAGTATTATTATTAGGTCTGCCAGAGTCTTGTCTATAAAGCACCACTTATGTTTGTAAAGGAAGTGCACACTCAAAGTCTTATGACTTATGACAGACAAAGGCATTCTTTGATAATAATAATAATCCAACTCCAAGGTGTCAAGGCATTAAAATTTGTTATCGTGACTTTATGATTATGATGTTATTGATATGCAAGAGGTTAATTAATTGTCATGTTTATTTTTAAACTGGACACTTATAATTAAAGCTTAAGGTTTAAATTAGGCATTGGGTGTTACTTCTTCCCTTGGCCAACTCTGTATATTAGGATCATTAATCAGTAGGCCTACGCCTACATAACGTCAGCATCAAAAGTCTCTTCTCTAAACCATTCAATAGGTCCACCGTAAACCTGAGAAGAGCCCATTTTATAAAAATGTTAGCACCACTTTCGATTTGTTTATTAGCAATGTTTCCAAAATTATTTTTTTTAATACACTCTTTCTTCCAGTCCCTTTTTTAACTATAGAGCCTTTGATACATTTTCACCTGACATTATACGACTTTACGAGTCATGCCCCACCACCTTTTTTGCATAATTGGCATAATGATAATCCTCAAAATGAATCTAGGGCATCATGATCAAGAGCACACAATAGTTACGATAAACAATTTTGATGTTCTTGGTAAATATACACAACAACACATGCAAACGTAATTTCAAATTCAAGTAATGGTCCTAATATGGACAGTGGACGTGGAGAATAACCAAACTAATAAACTATTTGACGGGTCACCAAACTAAACAATTAGTAATTTTAAACATCATGGCCATGGATTGCCAGAAGCCTCAAGTAGACGTTCTTTCTTATTTCATTTTAGCCTAATAGTTGCGTGGCTATGGACATTGCAGAGAGGATTGTTGCCCCCCGACTTTGATATAAAATATAAATAAATTTTAAAAAAATAATTTTTTTAATCTGAGGGTTTAAGAAATTTCGTATTTTTAAAAAAGTGACACATGAGAGGCATAGACGTTGTCGTTGTATCCTCTCTCTAAATCGATTGCGATTTTCAGTCGATCATAATTTTAAAGAATATTTTAATTTAAAATAAAGATTTTTTTTTAAATTTACCTTGTCTGATTTTAAAAGGCATTACGTAAAGTTTATAACAACGCTGACACTGTGGGCTTTTCAAAGAGAGGAAGAAAAAAAAACAAATAAGACCTGCTCTGCTTTACCATTTTTCCACAACTTCCCTCTGAACGCTTACGTCAGATCTTCCCGAAAATAAATTGAAATATTTAAAAACAACGGTAACAAAAAATAAAACCCCGGGAAATTTAACTAGACAGAATTAAAAGTCGAACAGTAACTTTCACACGTGAGCAGAGTGCAGAGGCGACAGCGGATAGGAAAATGGGAAGAGGAGGGGAGGGGGGTCATCCCAGTCACTAGTCAGATCTTTCTTCTTTGTACGAGGGTTGCGATCTCGGCGGCTAACGGTTGAGCAATGTCTAGACAAGGTGGCTGCAACATTCTAGTCCCCTTGAGCCTCAATAACCACAGCTACGAAACCGCCCCAGTTATTGTTAAGTACTAGTAGGCCTAGCTTACATTATTATAATATTATTAAAGATGTCACGTTGCTTCGTTATATATATTCAATAAATGTTAGACCTATAACTATAATTTCTGATTCATTATAAATAGCGTTGATTGTACATTTTATTTTGATCAATTTGTAATTATGTTTTGACTTACCATATATTTTAATACTTTTCATTGACGGATTCAGTTTAAATGGCATAGAAATAGAGTAGATTAAAACTGAATGTGTTTCTACCATTAACAAATCTCTTTAGGATCTTTTATTATTGTTCACCATGACTAAGCAATAGTCCTGCTTGAGGTCAAAATTAGAACACACTCTTTTATTCCTGCACCAAGTTAAGTAAATCCGGCCTAGATATCACGGTAATGGTATGTCTGCTATGCATTGCAATAAATAAACGTGCTTCATTAAAAACTATCCTATTGATAGTGTTGGTATTCCTACCTGTGTTGATAATTTTACGAGGCCTTATTGTGCTGATGCCATCTTTAGGCATGCTTTTAATCAGCTGCTGAACTTGTTGTTTTATTTATTTGTAGTCATTACTCTCAATATCAGGCTTAGGCAGGCCATCCATTCTCTTATCTATAGTCTATTGAATTTGCTATTTTTAAAATTATTTCTTTAATTTATTTTAGGGGCCGTCCATAAATGACGTCACGCCTGGGGGGGGGGTCCACGCATTTGTAACGAGGGGGCGGGGGGGGGGTAAGAAATGTGACGTCACATTAAAAAAACGCCCAACTTTAAATAAAAGTTCCACTTCAATATTTGATTGATTTAATTACGTTTTAAATGGCTTCACACGAGTTACGATATTAGAGTGCAGACTTAAAAAATACATACTTAAATTTAAAAAAAGTAATTCACAACATGCCAATTTTCAATTAGAAAATACGGCTTTTTTTTTGTTGTCAAAGCTTTGTGACGTCATATTCGAGGGCGGGTCTAAGTTTTTGTGACGAAGTGTGACGAGGGGGGAGGTTAAAAAATCGACCAAAATTGCGTATTAAGTCATTTATGGACGGCCCCTTCTTTATTTAATTTTTTTTTACCGGTATCGGTAATCTAATATAAATGTTCGCTACTACTACTAGTACTGATTACCAAAATATTTGTTTACTCAGACAAGTCAACTAAGTTGTTGCAAAGTCATTATCTTAATTTATTTAATAGATAATACTGTATGGTTGGATGACTTTGCGATCGTCCATGTGTAAACTCCAAGCGTTTTTGAGTTCAGAATTCAGTGCCCAGCCGAAGCCTAGAGCCTAGAAGGCAAGCAAAAAACTTCACATGTGTTGTTGGAACTCGTTAACCTCTGATGGCAAATGGCAATTCATCTTGTCTAAAATAAGGGAAAACTCATCATTCAAACCAAGAAATGGAATTAACTGTGACAAAACTGGTTTTGAGCTGCGTCTTCTGCAAAGGATTTCTCTGGGGTTTGTCAGATGTATTGACAGTTAAGAAAGACGATTAGCCCTGGCATTCCTATGTATCTATTATCCTATTAAAGACAAAAAATCTCAGGTTTTTCGATATCGTCCTGGGAAGTCTACACAACCTTCACATTGTGATGAGTGGATACTCTGAGGTGGGTGGGTGATGTAAAGAATACCTCTCCGCGTCTGTTTAGGCTACAGGAAAAAAATCCCAAACATTCAATAAATAAAGGAAGTACAGAAAAGTCTTCAGGCACGAAGTAAAAAATCGAGGGGCGCAAAATTCTTTTTTTGAACTGCGGAGGAACGTTCATAAAAATGTTGCTAATAATTTCAAAAACTAGTCATAAAATGGGTCCTAAACCTTTAGTGTATGGTATAAAATTAACATTTAAAAAAATTAAGATTCATAAATATTTTATTATGAAAGCAAACATTCGATTTCAACCCGGGCAGCAGTAAGTTTCATGATAAGAGGCTATACCGTTCTTTCTACGGCGCCAGTGGTGTAACTAGGATATTTTGCGCCCCTGTGGGGGAGGGGGGCTTTTTTAATATAAAAATTTGCGCCCCGACACTTCCCTTTTTAATCGAATTTCACTATAATGTAACATGTAAGCCTAATTCTGCCATGTAGGAGCATGTAAAGAGGGCTTTTAAATAAACAACATCCCCCCTTGCCCCCCTTCCCTACGCCCATGCAAACAACATCTCAACAGGTACAAAAGTTAGGTTATTTGCTGATGATTGTATAATCTATAGAGCAATTAAATCAGAACAAGATAGCAAAATTTTACAAAAAGACTTAGATGAATTGATAAAATGGGAAACTAACTGGAGTATGTCTTTCCACCCAGAAAATTGTCAACTGTTAAGAGTAACAAAGAAAAAGAAACAAATAAATTCAAGATATTACATTCATGGAAAAGAACTGACCCAAACTAAAGATGCAAAATACTTAGGAGTCTTAATAAATGAGAAACTATCATGGAATCCCCATGTCAATGAAGTTATTAAAAAATCAAACAAAACCTTAGGCTTTATAAAAAGGAACTTTAACAAATGTAATAGAGATATAAAACTAAAATGCTACCTCACTTTGGTGAGACCTGCACTAGAATATGCATCTTCTGTATGGGACCCATCCACCAAAGAAAACATTGATAAACTAGAACAAATTCAAAAAAGAGCTGCCAGATTCATTACTGGAGAATATTCAAAACTGACAAGAGTAACACCATTAGTTAAATCATTAAACCTTGAAACACTAGAGGATAGAAGAACCAAGAGCAAAGTAGTAATCATACATAAAGCAATTAATTCTAATTTAGAAATACAACACAAAGATAACTTAATACAACCCTCAGATAGACATAAGGATAAAAACACCTTTCTTATTCCGTATGCAAGAACAAACACATACAAGTTTTCCTTCTTCCCGTCCGGAATTCGGGCGTGGAATGGGTTGCCTGAAGAATCCAGGAAAACCAACACTTTATCAACATTTAAATCTCTAATAAAAATGCAGGACTAAACACAAACCATAGATAAGCGTAGGACGCAATAATCTTCTGTATAGAAGGAGCGTCTGTAAACAGATAAGATAAGATAAATAATTATTGCTTTTTAACCAGAAAACTGTTAAAGACATTTGTTTTTGCAGACGCTTCAAAATTCGACGAAAATGTGATGTAACCGTTTCGTAGACATTCTTGACACTCCATTTGAAGCATCCATCTCCTCAATTGTTCTTGAGAATAAATAGTGCAGATCGTTGATGTTGGTCGATTGTAGTTGCGCGCTAGATTTGCAACCTTGTTCTCGCTTTTCAATGTTTTTTTCGTTTTTATTTAAATAGTATTTTTTTTTCTCTCTTATGATTGTCTTCTTGTGTTTTTTTTTCGAAGATAATTTATCAGTATATTAAACTTTGCACATACAAAAATTACAAATACTGTCTGAATACAAAATTTGTAAAATCGGTTGATCACACACGAAAACAATACGCTAACAGACCGAGTGCTTAACACAGAATAATACATCAGGGCGGAAGTGCCAGCTCACTAATGAATTTCCAGGAAAAGGGGAGTTTCCCTTTCTTCGTCACTCGTTATGGGAATCTTCACTCGTTAAGGGGGCAACTTTTTCCAAAAATATTGCTCGTTATGCGAAAATCTCGTTATGAGAGGTGCTCGTTATGAGAGGTTTGTCTTATCTTAACACGAAATGCCTTCGCGAAAAGTTTGCGAACCCCCCTTAAAAAAGTCTGGGTACGGCCTTGGCAGGGGCGGATTAAGACTGCACAGGGCCCCTGGCTGCAATTCAAACTGTGGCCATATCCAGCCAGCGTCCCTTTAAATAAAATGATTGCTAGCAGCTAATATAAGACTGTAACTTGTAACTAAATAGTTATCATACTTTGTCTGTACTACGGGATCGGCCTTCCAAGCCAAAAAATTATTCATGAAAAAAACGAATACGAAGAAATAACTGTTTGCCGGTATCCTAAAATTTAGTGTAAAAAGACAATTTTAAAAGAACAAAAGACAAATGAAAAATTTAAAAAAATTATTCCCCCCAGCGGGAATCGTTCCCGTGACCGCTTGCACCGCAAGCCGAATTTCTTCAACAAGACCATACGAACTTCACGAAAGCTGTAAATTTAAAAAATATAAACAATACTAGTGCATTACCCGTCAAAAATGACGGGAGTTTTCAAAATGGATATATTTCAGTTTTTGTAATTGTCCCTTTTGCCTGAAAGCCGCTTAGTAAATAATCAGAAAATGTAGAGATCAAGAGAGAAAAATTAAATCTCTTTTCCATATTGAGTGAGCAATTTTATGCGGACGTTTGAAAATAGTGGGGGTTTTTTTGGTGTTTTGCAATATAATTTTCAAGGTTATTTTTTTAGCGGTGGGCTTTCTAAAATCTAGCGTTACGAACGGACGCGGTGGTCGAGTGGCAGCGCACTGGACTGTCGTACCAATGGTCACGGGTTCGAATCCGTGTGAAGGCAAGGGTTTGTTCCCGGGGCGTCCCTGAGTCACCCCGCTCCGAATGGGTACCAAACACTACATGTAGTTGGCGGCTGGGTGAAGCGTGGAACCCACAAAGCCGTGGCCTGTGAATGCTGCATCACTTGCCAACAGGGCATCTGTCATGGTCTGTGGACGCAACTATCTTCTGCATAGAAGGAGCGTCTGTATAGATAAGATAAGATAGCAGAGTATATATATTGATTATATATACGAATATATGTGTTATGAGAAAACCTCCAAGCTTAGGCTTCGCGTTATATAAGTTTGCATGCATAATAATGATACAATCATGAAATAGTAAATGCATAGTGAATTGCGGCAAAGAAGTTTGAAGGAGTCAGCCGGACGTTAACTTGCGGCATTGAATAGTGCGCAGGGGCGGATTAAGACTGCTGCAATTCAAACTGGGGCCCTATCCAGCCAGTGTCCCTTTAAATAAAATGATTGCTGACAGCTAATAATATTAGACTATAACTGTAACTTGTAACTAAATAGTCCATTGGTTCCTTTCTCATAATTTTTTGTACTACGGGATCGGATTCATCAAAAAGCCGAACACAAAGAAATAACTGTTTGCTGGCATCGTAAAATTGAGTGTAATAAAATAAAGTCAAATTAAAAAAATAAAATCATACCCCCACTGGGATTCGAACCCGGCACCGCTTGCACCACTAGCCTGTAGGTTGCCACAAGACCACCAGAACATAATGCGTAAGATACATTTAAAAGATATAAAAAGTATTTACCATCGGGTCCGACTAGCGATCAGATTAATACATAAGATTTTAATTTAATTAATTTATCATATTTTTAGGGATTCGTGCAAAAATTTGTCCACCTTTATTATAAAATATACTAAATTTGGGGGCCCCTAAATCATCGGGGGCCCCTGGCTTTAGCTCGTTCAGCCATAGGGCCTTGGGGCCTACTAAGCATTGCCCCTCCCCCCTTTTTTTTTCTTACCCCATAATCAAATTACAGGACTTTAGTTTAAGTGGGTATCTTTAAATTTTATCAGGAATTTTCAATTTCCAATAGATTTCCAATACATGCTGTAATTCTAGGTGTCTTTAGGCTCAGTGGCGTAGCTATGGGAGGGGGGTCCAAATTCGAAAGTCCCCCACTTGAAGGGGGCCCCCAAATTAGTGTCCGAAATTTTGTTTTACATTTAATATTACACCACCGCCATGTATGTAGGGCCCCCAGAGAGCCAAGCCCCCCGGGGCCCCAAACCCCTACAAATCCCTAGCTAAGTCATTGTTTAGGCTGTAGAACATGCATTACATATTTATACAGTAGGTATAGTAAGGGGCCGTCCATAAATGACGTCACGCAATTAGTATTAGGCAGATGTTTCACCCTTCCCCCTCGTAACACGTCGTCACAAAATGTTAGACCCTTTCCAATATGACGTCACAAAGCTTTGCGGCCCCCGCCCCCATTAAAGCCGCATTTACTATTTGAAAATGAGCATGTTCACATCACTTTATTGTCATTTAAGTTTAAGAATTTACTTAGTGTAAGGCTGCACTAAAATATCGTAACAGTATTAATACGAGTGAAGCCATTTGAAACGTCATTAAATAAATTGTAAGCAGTCTTAAGTTTAATTTTATTTAAAGTTGCGCATTTGATGCGACGGCACTGATCTTGAACACCACCCTCCCCCTCGTCACACATCATCAAGAATGGTCGACCCCTTGCAAAACGTGCGTGACGTCATTTATTGTCGGCCCCTAAGCCATTAAGTCGCGCCCTTAAAGTAGATTATTTTGACCAAATTAAAAAGTAATAAGTATCTGCTTATCTATTCCTTACATAGTCATAGGCTGGTGCTGACGGATGTAAAGTTATGAAAATGAATGTGATGGCAATTTTCTTTTGTTTATTATATTTCAAACATTTTAACTTAACCGTATTAGTTTTAGACAATAGCTATGAGTACTATGACTATGTTTTAATTGAAATATCATAATGTATGTCTATGCTTAATTTAATTTGATTGAAGGATTTATTTGATTTTAAATTTAAATTTTAAATAAATAATAAACGTAACTTTTCAAAATAAATACATATCAGATTAAAAAATAACGTAATATAGAACTTTCATTTATTTTTATTTCATTCATTTATTATCATATTGAAAAAATTTATGCGGAACGTTCGAAAAGAGTTATATTTGGTGCCAGTAATTTTTGGTGCGCACTATAAAATCTAACAGCATTACATCCAAGAAGCATTAGATACGGGAATTATGTATGAGTATGTTGATAAGACATATAATTTTTTAATTATAATAAGTATTTACATTTAATTTAATGGATATTACTAGGGCCTAGGTGTAGTGTAATTTTAATTATTAATACTAACCATAATTTAATTTGTACATTAATTATGATGATTATTATACTGGTTAATAATTTCATTTAATTATTATACTTATACACTTACACATTTATAATTGATTTATACATATACTGTCATGCAGTAAGTGCCTAGTCATAGTCTAATTAAACAATATAATTTGCAATTGTCACGCAAGTCAGTAGTGTCTGTCAGTCAGTCCTGACGCTACTAATTTTAGAAAGCAGGGAAAACCAAATTACTGCACCAATGCATCAAAAGATGTGCAAATTAAAGATACGCTGTAAAAAAATATTATATGACGTCATTGTTTTCGCTGATATTTTAATTTTGGAAAAGTGAACAATGTAAAAAGAGGATTTTGATAATGGTTAATTATAAAATAAAAAAACAAAGGGGGTGCCGTAGGCGCCCTACAACCCCTATTATAAAATACTTTGTGTACAGTGTACATTTAAGGAAGTTTAATATTTCGTATTTATCAAACAAGGACAAATTAGTTGGGATTTTAGAAAAGGTTGACGTCATAGGCGCCCTTTTAATAAAGTAAATAGATTTCAGCAGAAAACTTTCGTCATTTTTTACGGGTGTACGCTAGTATATAATACATGTAATTATATATTTTTGCAGAATAATCAGAATACTTAGACTTAGCCTAAATCTAAAGCCCACGTTATGTTTATAATTAATAAATATAATAGTAATATTTAGAATAATAATGAAATGTAGTAGTTTAAAAGGATAATGATTCGTAATTCGTTAAAAAAAATAATAAAGTGAAAGTAAAAGAACTGTTTTGCGAGTAAGTGGGTAAACAGCGGCACAGGCACAGGCAAAGGGCGTGGACGTTAGGGGAGAGAAAAAATTACGTTCATTTGACGCGTAAGTCTAAGTCTAAGACATAGACTAAAGACAGAAACGATTATGATTATATATAAATTAATATGTATTAATATAATATAAAGTCATTTGCCAGGCTAAAGTTTACTGATACTGATACTTTCTCTCTGCAAATGACGTTAATCAGTAATTATTATAATATTTTTATCAATAAACTCATATTTAAATATTTATTAAATTTATTATTAATAAATAGTCATGCGTCATGGGTAATAAATGTAACTTCATTGTTGATTTTTTAAGTACACTAAAAAATGACTAATAGTAGTAATAGTGTAATAGTTTCAGTTTCAAAATATAATTTTAAATGTACAAATATTTCAGTGGCAATTAAAAATGAATTATTTAAAATGTCTTAGTTTGTAGTAATTAAAATTTACAGTTGAAGTTGACTGAGTTACTGACACTGACAGCATTAACAATGACCGTAGCCGTATCAATAACTAAGTTAATGACTATCAAATAACAACACTCCAGTCATTTCACTCATCTAAGATGTTATCTTACTAAACTGTACGAAACACTAAACAGTTTTAAACAGAACCAAAAAACATACCGTGTTCAGTGTTATTGAATGCTTGACTGTATCAGTTCAGTCTCCGTAGCCATAGTCCCACACGGATGTGACAGTCAGTAAGTATACACTGAACTACACTACACTCACTACACTAGTGTGTGAAGCTTTGTTACTGTTACCGTCAGTTGCTAAAACTTAAAGAACTAAGCCTAGATTATGCTACACTATACTATAATCATCAAATTAATTAATAGGTGCCAAGCCAATAATATGTTATTAAAACTAAAACAAGCATACAGTAGCCTACATTATTAATTACCATAATATAATAAAAATTTATATTAGATATAATTTATTATTATTATATAAATTTTTAGTTTTATTTCATTTTCTAATTTTAACTCTACTGAGTCTACTGTGACTATAGTCTATTATACTATGCATATTGTGTCTAAGCACTATAAGTTATAAGAGTATGCTGTATACCGTGCCATGACAATTTATTTATGAGGATGTGATAAATAGTGATATATAGTTATAGCATTTTCACTTTTACTTTTAGAAAATAATTAAAATTTTATCTAAAACACACGTGATGTCACACATGTCCTGACTCCACTCCCGCGTCACAAACTGTCACACTTTCTTACACCCCTCCCCCCCCCCTGGAGCGTGACATACTTTATGGACGGCCCTTAATTACAGTAATTGTAAATATGTGACATTCTCATTAGAAGGACAAGTCCTCGACTTTTTTGGCCCGGCCTACAATGCCTGTGGCGAGCCTCAACATAAGGGCATCGCCATACAAGTATTCGTTCGCAGTGCTAGTGCTGCCTAACATGTCTGCATCCCCAAACAGTGCAGATCTTTCAGTCTGCAGGTGCGCCACTGTCTCCTTGGCCATGCCACATAAGCGGCAGCCGGGGTCCCTATTTCGGTTCAACTTGTGCAAATAGCTGTTTGTCGGACAGTGTCCATTCTGCATTTGCGTTATGAGGGACTGGCAGCTATGAGGCAGTTTCCAACGAGGATCCTTCTTTGCTGGCCGTTGCACATCTTTGTAAAGCGCCCTTGCCGTGGTACCCTCAGCCCAGCCTTTAAGCCATCTATTCATAAAACAGGCTTTTAGTCACAATTAACCAAAAAAAAATATATGTATCAAAATAACCACTGTAATTCTACATAAAATGTGTAATTAATTACAGTTGTTATTAATTATCTCAAGTATGGCAGTTATATATAAGATTGAGTCTGACAGCCCTGTTCTAGAGTGGCCTTGGTAGCCAGCAGCACTTCGCAGGGTTTTTGTTGAGGCTTCAACAGTGATCTAGGTGCTGTTGGCATGTTGCTGCCATGAGACCTTGTTGTTTTGTCACCTTGTCATTATGTCTGGATACCGTAACTGAAAGATACTAAGTTTTTAATGTAAATTATCATGATTACATTTAAAAAATTTAGTCAATGATTTTTAGGATTTAGAAAAAATATTCATTTGTTTTTAAAATATTCTTTAAAATGTAAGGCAGTGTATTATAAGATTCTTATCACGTTCAAGATATCATCAAATATTAATATTTAGAGCACACGATATGTGACATCCTAGTTTAATATGCCTCTTGACTCATTAAATGAATAGCCTAAAAACTGTGAAGTGTGGCTTTTAAAATGATATATGATATTGTTACAATATGTTATAAAACTCTACCTAAAATTTACAAATTAAAAACTAATATTTTTAGAAGTAATGGGTGAAAAAGCATCAAAAGAAGATAAAGTAAATGGTTCTAAAGAAGATCACTATGTTGCTGCCATGGTGCTTAGCGGTGTAGGAGATGCTTTGGGCTACAAAAATGGTTCCTGGGAATTCTCCCACAGTGGAAGTGACATTTATAAAGAGCTCAAAAAATTAGGAGGCCTAAAAAATATAACTGTGAGAGGTAACTACAATAAATTTATGTTCCTTAAATACTAGTACATCAGTGTTTCTAAACAATAAGATTAAAAAAATTATTTTATAACACAATTTAGCAGGAAATCTTTTTGTTTGCAATTGCAATGTATTTTATTATTAGTTTGTTAAACCCTGGTCCACATCTATTAGTGTAGACCAGTGCTTCTCAAACCTTTTAGTATGGCGGACCGGCAGGAATTTTTTCCATTGCACTAGGGACCGGTGCACTATTTTACTTGCACTGACAATTTTTTTGGTCCTTCTTTGATGCGGACCGGCGGTGGATGGCCCACGGACCGGCGCTGGTCCGCGGACCACCACTTTGAGAAGCACTGGTGTAGACCAGAGGTCGGGAAACCGATGTGGCTCTATTGATTTGATGGCTGCATCTAGTTCTCAGACAAAGGCTCGATTAAAATAAAAATTAATTTTTAAAAGTTTTTTCAGACTCCTTTGATCTGCTAATAAAGAAACAGCATAATAATGTTATTAAAAAGAATTCAGAGTCATAATTATTGTACTTTTAGTGTTGAAATTACACAAAATGCACACATATACTTTAATTTTTAGATATTGATACACACATAATGTATGGCTCTCACAGAATTACTTTTCATAATATGTGGAGTTTATGGCTCTCTCTGACAAAAAGTTTCCAGACCCCTGGTGTAGACTGACCCAAACAAATAGATAAACTTAGCTTTGGGTTGAAATTTGAATATTTTGGTCTGCATTTAATGAGACAATTTTTTTTAAAAAGTATCACAATTCAATCAGTTATTAAAAAAGAAAGTGTTGCTTTTTTTGTTGGTAAAAACAGTGTTCTGTGTCTTTTGACTAATATCTTTTCTTATCTTATGATATATTATTTTATTGGTCTATGTTTATCCTTTACATTTCTGCAATATTATTATAATATATTTTGTTTTAGTCCCTGAGTGGCTTGTGAGTGATGATACTGTAATGCATTTAGCAACAGGAGAGGGTGAGCAATTTTTTTTTACATTAACTTGTAAAAGTTCAAACATTTCATGAAGTTATTTTGCTTACTTCGCTATTCTCTTTTGTCTGGTGTGCCAAAACAATGCATTGAAAGAATACAGAAAGTTCAAAATTCAGCTGCCAGACTGGTGCTCAAGGCAAAAAAACATGACCATGTTACTATTGTTACTCCACTTCTTCGCTCACTTCATTGGCTGCCTATACAAGCCCGTATTGATTACAAACTGGCCGTTCTCTGTCACAATTTCTTTTCGGACTCATGCCCATCGTATCTTACTGAACTTTTGTCGGTCTACTCACCCACTCGCAAGCTAAGATCTTCTGCAGACACACGCGTTCTCTCTGTTCCTACGACACACACCAAAACGTTTGGTGAAAGGTCATTCTCTTTTTGTGCAGCCAAACAATGGAATTCTCTACCATTACACATACGTAGTATTCAAACAACCAAGTCTTTCAAGACTGCACTTAAGACACATCTTTTCACAACTTATTTTTAAAATTGATGAAACAGCATTTCTTGTAAATGATTAACGTAGCTTATGTATAATGTATTGTAATTTTTTGTGTTTGTTGTGATATGAAAGTTAATTTAATACTTATAAGTATGTTATTTCTTTCATGTAAAGCGCTGTGAGCCCAGTTCCTTACTGGGATACAGCGCTATATAAATAATCAATTTATTATTATTATTATTCTGTTTTAATGATAAGAGAACATTAACCGATCAGGCACTTTGTTAACTACCGCTTTTCAATTTATACAAATTGAATCATTAATCATTTTTTTTTAAATTCTAATAATCCTAATTTTATTTTAACACTGTGTTTTTAATTTAGCTTAGCCTTGTTCATAATTGATATTTTAGGCTAAATAAAATGAGGAAATTATATTTAAATTCTATTTTCTCTTATTTTAGCCTTGGTAAAAAGTAGCAAAGATAATCAGCTAAAAGTCATTTTTACGGCTATTGCTAAGGCTTATAAAATTTGTATGAAAGACATGACGGGTCGAGCTCCTGGTAATTATTATTATTTTTGTATTTATCACTTACACTTCAAGTGTGAACATAGTTAATATTGAAAGTATGTTGTTGTAACTGTCTGTTGTCATCATTAGCTGTACTAGGTAAACTCTTAAAATTAAATCAAGATTTCAGAAACCAAAATTTCAAGTCTATCATCACACATATTTAATTAAATAAAGCGAAATAAATTTGAATGATTCTTTGATTATGATAATTTAGCAGTTTAAAGGGAAAAATATGATTCTTTAAAGAGCCATATAAAGGGTTAAATAAACAGATTATAAAAAAAATTTTAAAAACCATTATAATGGCTATATTGGGGTTGTAAAAGTTTTATTACATGTATTGTGTTATAATTTTTTTTTCTTCACTTTAAAATACACAGAGTAACAGAGCTAAAACAAAATAGGGCATAAACTATTCCTTCCTGCCCAGGAACTTACTTATAACTTATATTAAGTATCTTTCTATTTTAATTAGAAATTCTATTTATCCCCTCATTAAAAGATTTTTTTTCTTAATTGTGTGCACCTAAAGGATTAACATGCATATCAGGAGTACATCAATTGAGACCTGAAATTGAAAATGGATACAGAATTCCTTTCAACCCAAAGTAAGATATTTACATGTCTTGAGCTCTTTGACATTACACGTATAGTATGTGTCCTAAATGAGTGAGAGGCATTATTTATAAATATTTGTGGAAAATACTCATTTTCCAAAAATTAATTTAAAAATAAATCTTTTTGTGTATTAATATTAAAAGAGGATAACTTATTTTGAAAAGGATGAAGTATGGAGTAATGTTTAATATCTTAACATGTGTAATTGATTTTTAGATGTTATTGGCAGAGATTAAGTCACCACAATTGACAAAGCGATTTTGTTTCGAGGGTTACAAAGCAGCTAACTGTCCTTTTTTTTAATCCATCAAAGTATTTATTAAATGATACATCACAATGTTACACTTGATATCATCTGTTGTCACATAAAACAAAATGTTGTGATGACTAAAAACAAAAATCACTGTACTAAAATTGTTACTATATTTTAGATATTTTTTTTTAGTCTAATAGGCTCTTAAAATTATTCGGCCTTGCTTTTTTTTTATTCAGGATTGATGTGTAACCAATTTTTTTTTACTAAGGCAAAAAAAAATATATTATTTTCATCAAATTTCTTATAAAAGTAAGTGATTTGTGTACTGGGTATTAGTATTACTGTATTGAACTATTAGGCTTCATGTGTTTTCAAGCTTAACTGACTGCAGTAAATAGTAGCAATATAGTCTTGCACAAAATCTTAATTACATGTACAATGAAATCTACAAAAGTAAGAAAACTTGAAATTTTACATAAATTTCACATAAATTTTACTTTGAAATTTATCACTTATATCTATATATGAACAACTCAAGTATAGGGATGCATGGATCTCTAAATTATTTCAATATAATTTTTTGTGTGATTTATTTACAGGGGTGGTGGTTGTGGAGGAGCTATGAGATCCATGTGCATTGGGCTTAGATATCCCAAGTAAACATATTACATTATATTTATTTGCTATTAAGGGCCGTCCATAAATGACATCACTCACCTTGACCATTTGTGACAATGTGTGATTAGGGGGAGGGGAGTGTTTAAGAACTGTGACATCACATCAAAGCGCGCAACTTGAAATAAAAGTTTCATTTAAATATTTGATTGCTTACAATTTATATACTCACGTTTTACGTGGCTTCACGCGTGTTACAATATTAGCGTGCAGCCTTACACTAAATACATACAGTCAAACCTCTCATAATGAGTTTAATTCGTTCCAGAGTCTTACTCGTTAAGCGGAACACTCGTTATACGAAACAATTTTTCCTATACAAATCAATGTAAAATACGATAATCCGTTCCATGCTTAACAAAAATACTCATTTTTCAAAAGAATGTGTTAACATTTATTCAAATAAAATTACTTATGAATTGTTAAAGAGTGAAAGAACTAGAATACAATTTAGATTTGAAACAAAAAATGTAAACAAAAATATGAATTTATGACAAATGATTATTCCTTTTTAACTAGAAAACTGTCCAAAGACATATGTTGTTGCAGACGCTTCAAAATTTGACGAAAATGTGATGTAACCGTTTCGTAGACATTCTTGACACTCCCTTTGAAGCATCCATCTCCTTAATTGTTCTTGAGAATAGTGCAGATCGTTGATGTTGGCCGATTGTAGTTGCGCCCTAGAATAACCCCCTTGTTCTCGCTTTTCAATGGTTTTACATTTCTCTCTTATGATGTCTTCTTGTGTTTTTTTTTCAAAGACATTTTAGCACAGGTTATTACACTTTGCGCATACAAAAATACAAAAATTAAGAATACTGTCTGAATAAAAAATTTGTAAAAAACGGTTGATCACACACGAAAACAATACGCTAACAGACCGAGTGCTTAACACAGAATAATACATCGTGGTGGAAGTGCCGGCTCACAATTGAATTTCCAGGAAAAAGGGACTTTCCCTATCTGCGTTACTTGTTATGCGAATCTTCGCTTGTTAAGGGAGCAAGTTTTTCACACACAAAATTTCCTCGTTATGCAAATTTCTGGTTATGAGAGCTGCTCGTTATGAGAGGTTTGACTGTACTTAAATAATAAAAATATGATTTGAAACATGCTCATTTTCAAATAGAAAGTACAGCTTTTATGGAGGGGGGGGAGGGCAAAGCTTTGTCACGTCAATTTGGAGGGGGGTCTAACTTTTTGTGACGAGGGCAGATAAAAAATCTGCCAAAATTGCTAGAAGTCATTTATTGACAGCCCCTTAAAGAAAATAGGTCTCAATGAAACTAATGTTGAATTATTTAGAAATAAACTACCTTGAAGATTAATTTGTAATAATATTATATATGAAATATAACTTAATTCAGAATTATTTAACACGTTTGTTTTATATACCATATGAAATAGATAACTTCTGTTATCAATTTGTGACAATTTATGTTATATAATATAATTTTTCTTAACAAATTGGATAGATTAAATTTAAAGTTGTATGTGGATGAAAGAGGTGGGTTTTTTTCTTCAAATAAATTTTAGTCTTAGGTATTTTTAATACTAAAAAAACGCATTTGTTACTCATGCAGACCAGAAGATCTAAATGATTTGATAGCTGTAAGTGTAGAAGCAGGCCGAATGAGTCACCATCATCCCACAGGCTTTTTGGGAAGTTTAGCATCAGCTTTATTCACAGCATATGCTGTGCAAGGTTTGAAGATTTAATTCAATATCTATTGTTTTTCTTTAAATAAATAAATAAAGTAATACTACCACTTATGTATAATTTTTTTCGTTTCTCAATTTTAAAAATTTAATTATTTAAGGTAAACCCGCATGTTCATGGGGGAGAGGGTTGCTAGACACACTTCCATTGGCTCTGAAATATATAGAATCTACTGGACATTGTGTGGAGGAA
This sequence comes from Ampullaceana balthica, assembly GCA_944989445.1. Classification (NCBI taxonomy): domain Eukaryota; kingdom Metazoa; phylum Mollusca; class Gastropoda; family Lymnaeidae; genus Ampullaceana; species Ampullaceana balthica. The sequence continues at coordinate 565,669 of CALYLW010000155.1, forward strand.
AACAAAAAAGAATGGTAAACAAAAAGTTATTTTGAAAATACCACCAACTACAGTTTTTTTTAAAATTATGATGATAATGATTTCTTGTATAGCACAACTGTTAAGCTATTTTAGCATGGGCAGAACGCTCAGATATTAAACAAAACTATTTTAAGAGAAATGTCTTAAATAACTTTAATGCATTTTTAAATTTCCTCAAAGAATGAGGCAAAGTGTTTCATAATGTAGGAGCTATGGATTCAAAGCAGCACACCCTGAAAGACCTTTTGTGGTGTCCATTCACATTGAAAACTCTAAATAGGATGTGTGCTGATGTATTTTCTTATCACATTATGTGGAGTGTAGAGATTGATTAAAAGCTGTTGAAAAGGCACTGTTACAATATTCTTTGCCAAGACTACCAGTCTTTGATGGATAAATGTTGATGTCTTAACATTTGTTCATAACGTTAGTATGTTTAGGAAGATAGAAAGAGTAGTGACATCTTTTCCCTAGTTATTGAAAATGTTTTAAGGCACGTTGAGTCCGTATGCTGGTTTAGTGCACTATATAAGTGCATAAAATAAGTTTAAAAAATAAGTAAAATTTCTAAGCTCTAAGGTACAGTTATTCTGCTTTTAATAATGCCTGACTTTAATGGTTGTTCTAAGCTTTTCAAATTTATGTCACCTGTAATTGTAATCATTTTTATCATATAAGGTATAAATAATGTTGAAAAATAAGAATTGCTAAATGAATATAATTTTTAAAAATCCATTTTTGAATATGAAGAATGCAACTTTATAAAATTTGATGACAAATTTTAAGTTTTAAATATAAATTTAGAGGATGAGTAGTACTCAAGTTAAAAATGAGTAATCTTTTTGTACATCTAGTATATTGTGCTAAAATTTATTATCTCTAAATGTTGTTCTTATAATTATAACACTCTTTTTCACAAGGCATTTTCATTTAAAATCTCAGGAGTTACTTTTCTAATGCTTGGGAGACATACTTAGCATCCAGGAATCTATCAAATGGCGAATCTGATCCTATATTTCCTAAACCCTATGGTTTTAAAGAAAGAGATGAATTTGTCAAGAAAGTTAGCTTTTCAGGTTGGGGAGGAGCTAGTGGTCATGATGCACCAATGATCGCGTAAGGCAAAGACATTTTTTTACAAATTTTATGCATTATAAATTTATTTAACTATACCAAAAATCTCATTTAGCATTATTAATAATATTCAGTTCATTATGTAATCGTTTTATTTTATTATGAAGGTATGATGCATACCTTGGAGCTGGTAGTAGCTGGAAGGAGCTGTGTTACAGGTCAGTTTGTCTCGTTACTGATTCTCTTGTATTTTGGAGGGGTGAGCCTCTAACTTAACCCTACCAGGTCCGAGCTCCCCCAGCTAATTTTCCCCTATACCTGGCCTCCCCAGCAAAAAAAAATAAATGTACATGGGTTATGAAATTGCTAGTATCATGAAAACCAGTGGTCAGAATGAGCTCAAACTTTTAGATTTAGCAGGAAATAGGCCTACATTCTATCCAGTGTTCCATTTAAGCTGAGTGGCTGCGCGGCTACTGATATATCTAACTGACGCCGCGCAGCAGTTTATAATTACCGCACATCACATTTAGTAAAAAAATTATTTTAAAATGGATGTTGTGCAACTTTGCACCTATGTTCCCTCTGAGCTGCGAAACCACATGGCCGCGAAGGTTTTCGACCAATACCGCACAGCAAATATTTTTTTTTAAAAATTTTATTTTAGTAGATAATAATTGTTTAATTAGTTGAAAAACGCTTCCATCTAACGCCAGTATTGCGCATTGGAGTGGAATTCTTCCCAGCAGGATGAGCCATGCTTTACACAGAGGTACTTTTTGCACATAGAGCACCTTTCGTTGCTCTTGACCTTCTGATGTGGGTTGTACTTGTATGCTACACTAGGGTCTGCTCTGTTGTATAGAAGGTTTTTTTCCAAGCAGACAGTGCAGACATGTTTGGAAGCAGTCGCTTCTGGAATTTCAGGCCAGTGGTTGCCTGGTGTGTGGCGTGGTATCATTTGTCCTCGGCGAATGGCTATTGAGCGGTAATTGCCAATCAGGTCAATACAGAGTTTCTGGATATATCTAGTGTAAAACATGGGCTTTTTGTCAGCTGCTTCTAGTTTAGACACATAGATAACAAATTAATTGTAGCAGGCCCACATAAAGAATTTGATGAAAAGGCTACGGGGCCACCGGTTATTACGGCGTGAGCGATGGAGGCGCGTCATTTGATCATTTTGTCACAACCGCCCATGTGGCGATTTTAGTCCTGGACGAGCTGTGGCATCGGAACTTCATCAAGTGTTCCATCTTTGTTTCTTCTGTTTGCTACTCCTATTTGTTTTGGGTCATGAAAGTTTGAGATGAATGTAATTGGTCTCCGATACTGCCATAACATACAGGTTATGCTGCCCTGACATCGATAGCGACTTTCACCTCTCGCAATCTTGTCCAACTTCTTCAAGGACACTAAAAATCAACGTAATCACTAACTCACTGCTTTATTCAAGGAAAAAAACCATTTGTAAACACTAATCTTGCAGCAAATGTGAGATTTAACGATGATTGGCTGTTATTTTTAGTACTTCTTCAAGGGATATCCCAAAAAACCTAGAATTCGGTAACTTGTTATATAATGTAGTAATTAAATCTATTACCTAAAATTCGGTAACTCGACCTGGTAGGGTTAAAGTTTAAAACCATGTATTGTTAGAGGATTGCTGTTGTGTGTGGAAGGACATTGTTGGATGATATTAAACAAATGAAATGTTCTGATGGCGTTGAGTTGTAGCCTGTTCTTATTGGTCATACACTTACCCAGAACACAGTACGTAACAGTAATGTAAATAATTAACATAAGTTATTTGTAACATACTGTAATTTATGTGGTTGTTATGATATGAATGTTTATTTAATACTTATGTGTATGTTACTATCTTCATGTAAAGCGCTGTGAGCCCACTTCATTACTGGGATACAGCGCTATATAAATTATCAATTTATTATTATTATTATTTTATGTCGACTGAATTTTTCTAATTTCAAGATTAGTTTTAAATAAATTTAAACATATAAGCATAATTAACTAACTTTTTTATGTCATACTAACTCATAGATAATTCTTATAGTCATAAAGAGACATAGGGTTATTAGAACTAATAGCATCTACAATGGTTTCTAATAATAAAATAATAACCAATATTTAGTGTAACCGCCCAAACTTTTACGGAAATGTTGTGTTAGATTAGTTAGTGCATGAAAGAAATAAAATAAATAATTCTTAATTTAAACTGACATGTACTTTATTATAATGTGTATTATGCACAATAAACATCAATGGTTTCAAAATTGGAGGTGGGGGGAGATAGAAGTTGTTTTATGCTGGTATTCAAAACTGTGTTTGTCTTTTACAATTCATAATATTTAAAGACGGGCACTTGAATTATTGACACCACAGTAGTCATCTTTATAAAACGACAATCTTTTGTATTTGCAAGTTTGCTGTGTGATTTTATGCCCCTTCAAATACAAATTAATCCATATGCAGGAGGTTTTATTCATTCATTTTATATTCAAATATTTTTTACTTGAAGGTCTATGTTTCATGGAGGTGATAGTGACAGCACAGGTGTCATTGCTGCGTGCTGGTATGGGGTCAGCTATGGCCTAGAGAATGTCCCACCATTAAATCACAAGGTTATCATTTTGTGTACTTCTTTTCTTAAGAGTAAATATTTATTAATATTAAATTTGGATGAGGTTGACTAAAATTATTTTTCTTTAAGCAGGGAGAAATAAATTAGTTTCACTAGTGTCCAACAAATTATTTAGATTTATTACATTTGATGTTGGATCAATTAGCTTTGATGTTTGTCCACACTTTTGACTGTATTTTCTTATCGTCACAGCATGTAGAGTATAGAGATCGACTAGAAGCTGTTGGAAAGACACTGTTCCAATATTCTTTGCCATGAGTCAAGGACCAGTTACAAGAATTTTATGCAGTATGAGTAATCAACCAAAAATGTTATTTTACTCTCATTGTACTTCACGATTAACAACTTTGGGGTAATGAGCAATACATTGGCTGGCATTTAAACCTTAAGGCAAATATTGAAGTTCAACTTACAAATTGTATGTGATTTGAACTTGAAGTCATATTTTTTTAGAGCTTGAAGTTTTTTTGTTTTTAAAAAAGTATTAAATGAATATACCATCATGAATACCCAGATCATTTTTTTAATTTTGAGAAAAATAATTTTTTATATTATACCCAATATTTTGTATATCTTGCCCTAATACAGTCGAAACCGCTTATGTCGACGGCGTTGGGGTATGAAAAATGGCGTCGACATAACCGATGATCGAGATAAAACGAAATCCAATATGGCGGCAAAATATTAACATGTGCTTGAAATTTCTTTATGTACATGATTAATTAGTTAGCGTTAATTAGTGATGGGATGATTTATCGGAATCGTATCGGAACCCTAATATTTCTTCACTCTTTCCTAAGTCTAAGGTTGTAATGACCGTTCGTTTTTAAGGACCGTTTAAAATTTAAATATAACCATGGTTCCCACTCAGGAAAACGGGAAAAAGTCGGGAATTCTTAAAAATAAATTCTCGGCCTTGAAAGTCGGGAAAAGTTATGACTAATCGGGAATTTAAATATATATATATATATACATATATATTTAAATTCCCGATTAGTCATAACTTTTCCCGACACATGCATATATATTTATGCCGAAGTAAAGGACTTTGATTACGTTTCTGTCATGTTTGATTCCATTTATTTAATGAAAAATAAGTTACCAGTTTATAATTGTCTGCGCATGCGCTAAAAGGTTAAAGTTTACGCTTCGCCGTGTCGCAGTCGCGTTTGCCATCGTATCCGCGAATTTAAAATACAAATAAACAAATCAATATGGTTATTTTAAGTTTAATGCTTTTGACGTGCAGGATATCTGTTAATTAACTATCAGAACTTTCTCGAATTTCCTCAGTCAATCAAACTTTGTAATATAAATAAAACTATTGTGGCCTTGACCGTTGATCACAGCACGCTGTGGGCTGTGTGTACTGTGTTATCAGTTTCATCGTCACGCGCGTGTTAGTGTCACAGTCACTTATCTTACTGGTAACAAAGCAACAACAACAAACTTTTAAAAGAATAATAATTTATTAATTTTTTTATTTAATTATATAAAAACCACCGTCGATTCTCGATACAAACCTTTATTTTCAACCGACGAAAATCGAGTTAAGTTGCAAATTTGGCCCTCTTTTGTGCTCGAGATACTAGGTTTCGGCGACATAAAAAAATCGACATTACCGATGAGAAAATGCTAAGACAAAGAGAGAATTTGGCGGTTCCAATAAAAAACGTCGACATAATAGGGTGGTCGATATAACCGAGCTCGAGATAAGTGGGTTCGACTGTATCTGTAATTGTTCATGTATGAATAGTATACATTTAATCTTACTCTACAATTTAATTTATTTTTAATATTTGTAATAGTACTTAATTTTTTGTAAGAGTTTCATTTTATAATTGATTATATATAAATGCCTAGAGTTATGTGCTTCAATTACATACAATATCCTAATGAAGATGCTAGAAAATTAACCAAGATTGCCTTTATGCTGTTATGGACACAAATTAACCAAGATTGCCCTTATGCTGTAATGGGCCCAAAATTAACCAAGATTGCCTTTATGCTGTTATGGGCACAAATTAACCAAGATTGCCCTTATGCTGTAATGGGCACAAAATTAACCTATATTGCCCTTAAGCTGTAATGGGCACAAAATTAAACAATATTGCCCTTAAGCTGTAATGGGCACCAAATTAACCAAGATTGCCCTTATGCTGTTATGGGCACAAAATAACAAGTTGAACTTACTTGAACTGATGCAAGAATGCTTTTTACATGACAGTTTCTTTAGTTGGGACATCTTTCAGGAATGGAATGGACGTCAAAAGCTATATTAAGCTCTGCAAGAGAAAGAGAAATAAAAAAATGGTGATCGAGTAATAGAATTTTACATTTACAGACCAGCTCAATTATCAGTTGTGCTTGAAGTGAGCAACAGGGAACTGCAGGCTGCTGATTAGGAGCAGATAAAGTGAATTACTAATGAGAATGCAAGTATTGCAAGCTGTAATTTGAGTGCTCAAAATGCTCTCTGTACATCCAGAATGTGACTTCATACGATCAGCGCCAGCCATCCTAAAGATTTCCTATCCAGTGCACTTGTATATAAAGTTGTATAATATTTAATTTATAAAAAATTATTTTGTCTAAAAATGCAATGCATGCTTTATATGAATTTTTAATGTCATTTTATATGCAACTCTGTGATTATATTTTATTAACTTCACTCGCACTTTTGTTAATTTTTTGCAAAATAATATTTAAAATCCAATCATAAGGCATACTCTTTTAATGAGCTGCCTTAATCTGTACAAGAGTAACTTCCCTTACATACATAAATTTGACTTTGTGACGTGCCCAGTGCAAAATTTGGCTAGCTGAATGACAGTTCTCGGGAACAGAAGAAGAATCAGCATTCATATCAAATTTAAAGTATACAGAGATTTTTTGCTCCCTACTTTAATATATACATGCCCAGTCCAGAAGACAGGCCAGGAATGATCATCATGCACAAAACCCTCCTGATAAGATACCAACCATCTCTTACCCGAACTGTGAACTCACCTTTCGACCTGTGAATTCACCTTTCTGGGAAAGTTGGGGCTTATAAACCCACCAATGAACTCATCAAACTGCCACAGCACATAGACAGGATGTAGAGAGTGGTCCTCATCGATCATGATGGATGAACAGCACAGTGTAAAGTTGTATAGTTAATTTTAAATATATACATTAATTTATTTTGTCTACAAATGCTAATATGATTTGTTTAAGTTAAATGTCAATTTACAGGCAACTCCAACTCTGTGATTACATTTTATTAACTGCACCTTTTGTTGTTGTTTTTTTTTCTGGAGAGTTTGTTGTTTGGTTTTTATTTAATTATTTATTAAAATCAGATATCAAAAGTCTTCTTTTTTAATGAGCAGCTTTATCTATAAAAGAGTAAATTCTCTTGCATAGTTATGACCCAATGTCATGACCAATTATATTTTCTAAATATGTACAGTCATTTATACTTTAATGTAAGTTTTGAAACTAGTAAAACACTATTTTAAAAGTTCTTGATGGTCTAAAATAGAAAAAAAAACAGGGTTCTGTTTTAACAGTATCCACATATTGGCACTTAGCTAATTTAAATATCCTGCCACAGCTTGAGAAATTTTTGTGTGTGTACAAATTAAAATATTCTAAGGGGGAACAATATTTTCATACCGCATTTATTGTCTTAGTATTGTTTGTTTTAAAAGTGAATGGGAGAAGTTGTAATATGGAAAAGGGGAGAACACAAAAGTTAAAAATTGAGATGGATTGACCATTGTTAGGCAGTATTAATTTATGTTTTTGTTAGGCACATCAGTAGAGCAACCATTAACTAAGGATGACGGTTGGCATGAAATTGGATGATATCTTCTACTTCATTGCGTTGCTTGTAAAGGGAAGTCTTTACGGGGTGTCTGTGACATTGTTAACAGCTTTGGAAAAGATGAATAAGTTAAACACACAAAAAAAACTGAAGTGAAGCGACTTGATTATGGCATGGTCAAAATGTTTGTGCCTCAACCAACAGGACCAATTTAAATAAAATAGGCGAGCACCATGAGTTGACTACTGCACTATTCACAGTAGCATAAAAGTCAATGGGTCAGAGTAATAATCATAATTGGAATTACTTTATTACGGGACCCGGCTACTTGACCAGGTAGTCAAACAAGGTGTTGGAGAATGTAACCATATTGTGCTGTGATGTCGAAGACGAGTACTAGTATTTGGAGTGTGCTCTAAATGCATGGAAAGTATAATGTGTTTGTACGTGGTTATTGCAATTTATGTTCATCTCTAATGGCAAAGGAAAAAATATAGTAAAAGGATCTATTTGAGGTTAAAAAAAAACTGACTTACTTTCGGCCTGAACCGGTGGCCTTTTGCTGGAATTTACAATAATGTACAATCAAAGCGCAGCCTACCTGGACTGAGGAAAATATTTTTAAGCTCCCGGCCGTCTTCCTCCTACCTACGACCCCCCCCCCTTCCTCACAATGTGGCCAAGACCGATCTATGTGTGTTTAATCTAATTACTTATTCTGTATAAATTCTTGTGAGATAAATTGAAGGATGGTTTCTCTAATAAACATGTCAAATGATTAATGTGCATAATTCGTAAACTGAGGGTAGACACGTTGAGTCCAAGTGCAAACAATATTAAGATATAATAATAGGTTTTCGACAGATGATTTACGAAATTAAATATAGTGTATGGGCTAAATTTTTCAGTGTTTGGTTTAAGATTCTTTGGCTGGCGTCTATATTGTCTCATTACGTGTATAGTTTTTATTCCAATGATTCGTGAGTTAACTTAAAAACAAGATGCAATCATCAAAGAAAAAATGGTGTGGCTTTAAAAAGATGTATGAATGTTAAAGTTTAATGTGCATTAATTTTTTTTGAAGAAAACAATCACCCCCTCCCCCAAACATTTTTTTAAAAACCTTTTAACACCCTACCTCAACCAATTTAAAAAAATATATATTTACAAATCCAGACTGTAGCTTCATTTAATTACCTTCAGGCATCCAAAAGACTTCCGCCCAAAACATTTGTAAATAAATTTTTATAATATTATATAGAAAATAGAAAGAATATATATTATGAAAAATGTTAACATTAGATTTTAAAGATACCTTACTTTTTCTACTACAGGAACTCAGTCCAAATGTTAAAAAATAATATTTTTAAACCCTTCAACCCCCACACAAACCTATTTTGTTGAGGTAATTTATGGACAAATTATAATATTGTGTGCAGTACATCCAATGTTAAGGGGTAAAATTTACCTATTTATTACATTAATATCTAAACTTTTCTTAATTCTAAAGGATACAGCGCGAGTGGTTAAAATTTATTTGATGTGTTGGCCTATTGCTCATTGGTGCCTCAATGTTTGTATGTACACATGGGGTGGTGAGGGGGGGGGACTCAAGAGTCCCTAGTACTTATCGACTTATTTTAATTTTATGTATATTTATGTTAATGTGATTATTACAAATAACATGAAGTAAATAAGTAAGCACACAAAAAGTAAAACTTAGCTGCAAATTGCAGCCTGCAATGTATAGTCCTACTTGACAATACTATTTTTTAAAATACAGTCGGACCTCGCTAAGTCGAAAACCTCCCTATATCGAATTAATTGTTAGGTCCCGGCCAGATTCCATAAGACTAATGTATTTAAGACCTCCTTAAATCGAAGATTTTTTGGCTTCCAACCTCTGTTAGTCGAATTTGCCAAGTCGTTTGGGTTGTTATTCTAGGGAGACATTTCAGAACACGTGTTCTGTAGAGCCACGTAAACAGACACCAATTCTTATCTTAACGCATTCCACAAGGGATTAAGCGACTCTTGCAAGTTGCACGTCTTATTTTGAACCCAAAAATGACCAAGACAAGAAAATGGAATTTCTGGAAGAAGGGTAACTACTCCGCATCCCTTATCTGGATGATGTGACTCTTTTTTTAAAAAGAAAAGTCTTACCTCCCCCCCCCCATCCCACTGTGGAAGGAGTAGAGTGGGGGGGGGGCTATCTCAGTGGTGTCGGTATATTAGAGCAAAGTTGGCGTCCTTTCATATGGAACATCAGACACCGCCTCTCTTTCCTCTCAAACCTTCTCGCCGGCATGGCTGCCCCGACTCTCAATATCAACATTGCCCTTAATTAATGTGCGCCAATTACGCCATTTTCCCTAACTCGAAAACTTCGTTAGTCGTCGAATTTTTTTTCCGGGTCCCTTTGAGTTCGACTTAGCGAGGTCCGATTGTAATAACAATTTTAGAACTTATAAAATAATATAGCGCAGTACGCCAGCAAGCAGCTGGGCTCACAGCGCTTTACATGACAGGCTCTTTCTGATTGCTAACGGAGGAAGACTTTTTTCCGATACATTCGTTATTTTGTTGCGCCTATTCCCGCCTTCCATACCATATTCAATAACTTCGTGTTTACCTAGCCTGATTGCAGCCCGATCCCCACTTAAGCATTTTATTTTTCCACTATGGGGCCGTCCATAAATGACGTCACGCACCTAGGGGGGAGGGGGATCACACTTTTGTGACGATGCGTGACGAGGGGGAGGGAGGGGGGTTGAAGAAATGTGACGTCACATCAAAAGGGTAACTTTAAATAAAACTTCCACTGAAATATTATTAAATAAATTGTAAGCGACCAGACTTTTTCTTCTTCTTTTTTTCTTTTTTAAATCAGTGCTTCTCACTGTGCCAGTCGGTAGGCCATCAGACGCTGGTTGGCGTATGCTATCAAGACACGAAAATTAAATCTTATGTAATTATAATCCTTAAGTTTGAGAATCCACAAGATAACATATTAAATTGTTACACTGCGTCGTTTGATGTAGACATCAAAGCATTTGTGATGTAACCGCAGCTCCGTTTGGTTCTCTCATGGCAGGTGGTCGAGTGGCAGCGCACTGGACTGTCGTACCGATGGTCACGGGTTCGAATCCGTGTGAAGGCAAGGCTTTGTTCCCGTGGCCTCGGGCGTCCCTGTGTCACCCCGCTCCGAATGGGTACCTAACACTATAGTTAGGCGGCTGGGTAATGCGTGGAACCCACAAAGCCGTGGCCTGTGAATGCTGCATCACTTGCCAACAGATCATCTGTCATGGTCTGTGGACGCAACTATCTTCTGCATAGAAGGAGCGTCTGTATAGGTAAGATAAGACCCCAAAATATACAAGTTTATGTGTGCGTTACCCCCCTCCCCCCAGACTCTAGGTCCTGCTCACATGACTCGGGGATTTTGGGGAGCGTCGTTAGCGAAAATGCTACTGGTGAGTTTTAAGTTTTACAAGCATGACAAGTGTCTTAAAATGATCTGAATAGGATTATGTGTAGATATGTTAAGTCAAAACGGCACGGATATCCCTTTTCTTTAGGGGAAAGGGGGGGGAATCTATTTGATAGAATTAAAAACGTTTTAAGTTTGATATAATTGTTCGACTGGTTTTTGGTCAAACGCCCCTGGCCATTCTAGTCTTCTAGATTCTAGATATAATGGTACATGAGCCCATTTAAAATTAGTCAAGTATTCATTAACTTTATTGAATTCATCAAATTCTTGACATCGCAATTCGAGAGGAGCACAAAACAACTTTTCTTCTTAGCTCAGTTTTTAAGGCATTAACTTTAAATATCACAGAAAGGATACGTGATACAGACAAGTCATGTGGATTAAGATTATTGTCACTCGTGTCAATATAAATGAAAGTAGGGTAGATTTAGGTGTCTTCATATAGTGCGTAGGTAAGAAATCTACATAGTTGTCAAATTTTAAAAAAATGCATTTTCTGGAAGGAACCGGTTCAATAATGGGCATATGTTCCAAGCGTACATGTACACATGACGTATTTTAATATATCTAGCGGATTGTAGTGGATGTTATATGTCCCAAATGAGTCTGCATTACACCCAAGAATTCCCTTTTTGACCCCAGTTGAGGTTATTTACCTCTGTTCGCTGACCTCTTTCTTACGGGATGCCCGTGAGTCAATTGAGGGATTTTTAAAAAATACATTTTAAAAATGTTATTTTTAAATATTTTTTTTTCTAAACAAAGACGTTAACCATGATGATTAATAGTCAATTTTTAATTTGTACGCATTAAAATAAAATATAAGCTAAGGATGTTAACACAGTTCGTTGTCTGAAGGCCGGTTAAACGTTTTTTTAAAATGCTTCACGCGGGTTACGATATTACAATGTAGATCTTCACTAAATAAATAATAAATACTTAAATGACAATAGAAAGTGATTTGAAACATACTTATTTTCAAATAGAAAAAAGTGTGTGTGAAAAGTTTTCTAAGTTGTTGTGACGACGCGTGACGAGGGGGGAGGGGTCAAAAATCGCGTGACGCCAAGGCGTCGAAAAAAAGTTTTTTCGAGCAGGACTGTCAAAGACTTAAATGATAGTGACACACTATTATTCTAATAATAATATTAAAATAAATTGATTATTTATATAGCGCTGTATCCCAGTAAGGAACTGGGCTCACATTATTCTAATGCTAATTATAGCTGATATATAGATATTTCGCTTATGTTGCCAAGGTCAGACGGGTTCTGCTTCTTTACTATCTAAAACCAAATCCCAGATGCGTTTGGTGAGTAATGTAAACACTCTTTAATAAAAACAAAATAAATGTCCGATTTAAAAAATAAAGAAAAGATCATTTGGGTATCACAAGCGCGTTTGGTTTGGTCCATACTATTAAAAAAAAATTAAAAAAAAACTTTTGTCATCTTGATGTAATGTATATGTGGTGTCAAAAAAGTAGACTAGATAGTTGAAAATTGAATGGGGGAATGAAATCTCAAACGAATTCGAAAAAAGACCTCTGGGGTATAAACTAATTTTTATATAGCTCATTAAAAAAAACCATTATGGGCTCCCGTCGCCCCATGAGTGTTAAATTTCAACAACAAAAAGTTGCCAGTTACCATCCCGAGAGCGCACTCAAGTCTCCTAAGGTTTCATGGCAATCGGATGAATGGTGTAGTATGTGACCGTCCATAAAGTACGTCACGCTCCGAGGGGGGGGGAGGGGGTGTAAGAAAGTGTGACACTTTGTGACAGGGGGGGGGGTCAGGCCATGTGTGATGTCACTCATTTAATTTTTTATATATTATTTTTCTAATTTATTTATATTTTTTAGTAGAATTTAAATAGCTTTAAAAATAATTTTCAAAAATTTTGTGAAACATTAGAATTAGTTTAATGTCAAAACAGCATGAAATGCTTATCGCCTGAATGTGTTCATAAATCTGAATTGGAGCAGCAGGACTTATATCGAAGGATCAGTAATGGTTTGAAATCATCTTCGTATCAGCCAATATTTCACTCAAATTGTTAAATATCAGGACATAAAATGTTGCGACAAAGCACGAAGCTCATATTTCAACGTTTCACCTTCAAGACTCTTCCCCTCCTCCAATCCCAATCAACCAAACAGTTGATGGACTCAAAGTTTCAGAAAGGGCAGATGCAGATTCTCATAAGTTTCCTTCCTTGTTTGTAGCACAAACTCTCAAATTTGATAACATTATGCCAAGATCAATAGGAGTTTTCAAAGTACAACCATATGATTACCAGCTTATTTGATCGACTTTTCAAAGTATGTCACTTATATTTTGTCTCACAAACAATGTTGAAGAAACTTACAGGACAACACAGAGCTCGGGCTCAGGAGAATGTGCCCATCCAAACTGTTCAAGAATCAACTTAGATAAAACGCATCCGTCCTGTGAGAATCGCTCTAGAAGGCAAAGAGAACCTATGGCAATTATTGCCAGAAGAGAAAATTCACATACAGAGGCTATTGAGTGGCTAGATGAGGACGAGTTGATCTGTCTGCAATTATCCTTCCAGGAAACGATGATGGTGAAAGATGGATGTCAGTCGTAACTATGGATGAACACTTCACTCCACCGTTGTAAGACGATGTCCAGTGAATATTTTGGAATGAAACATAATTCATAGGACCATAATAAACAGATTCAAAATAGCACAAGAGTTGGTCACATAATTTGTCAATCTAGTCTTTTTTTTAGTCAAATTGATCTGTTTCCTTTTTATTATTTAATAAGTGGTTGAGGTCAAGTTTCGCTAATCTACTTCTTATCCTGTGTCAATAGAATGCATAATCGAAAGATTATCTAAAACTTGACCTCACCCATTGTAAATGAAAAGGTAGCAGATAAATGATGTCTATTATATAATTGTCAAGTCTAATTTTTGCAATTTTTGTTTTCAAATTCGATCTAGATTGCGTTACTGTTTCATTGAATAACTGTGACAACTGTTGACAATTAACAATTCTACTATTAAAGTCATTTTAATAATCTTATAGTTCTTTTAAGTGGGGGTGTACGGGATTTCAGCTCCAGCTCCGGCAAATCCAGAATCCAGCTATTTTTAAAAATCCGGCTTTGGCAGGTTTCACTTAATAAATTCGGCCAGCCGGTAGATTCCTAATTTATATATATATTCATAGTGGCTCTGGCAAATCCGGAATCCGGCCATTTTAAAACAAATCTGATTCCGGCTCCAGTCGGATTTCACTTCATAAATCCGGCCAAATTCAGCTCCGGCCAGATTTCAATATTTTGAACCCGGTACAAACCTACTTTTAAGTGGAAATTACATATTTAATACAGTTCAATAGTGAAGTGTTATTTAAGTTTTAAATTAAATATTTTAATTAGGTGTTAATTATTATTTGTTTCGAAAGTGTGACTTACTGAGGTCCGAGATTTGTGACAGTTTGCTTGTGACAGGGGGGAGGGGGTGTCAAAAATAGCGTGACGCACTTTATGGACGGCCCCAATTAGTAAGCTATAAATTATAAAGGACATGTAAACACACACTACTATCATATTAATTAGACATATTCATCTATATGCAAAAGAATAGTTGCAAAGAGAAATGATTTGTGATGGGCGCCCCACGCTTTTATGTGCAGTGGATAGGTTCACGAATTTCCCCTGTTATTATCATAGAAAGTTTTTATTTTCTTCTTTTTATTGCACTTTCTTTATGTAAATAAAAGCGTGCCCTTTTTAAAAAAAATTTAAAAAAAAATATTTTATTTTTTAAATAAAAAAACAAAATTTTTGTTCGAAAGTGTGACGTACTTTGGGGAGGGGGGGTGTCCAAGATTTGTGACAGTTCGTGACAGGGGGGAGTTGAAAAATGGTCAAAAATAGCGTGACGTACTTTATGGACGGCCCCTATGTATATTCGACTGTATTTGTTTTATTATAGTTAATTAGTATTTAATAAAAATAAAATATTACGTGTAGTAATAAACATTATAATGATCAAGATATATATATATATATATATATATATATATATATATATATATATAGAGAGAGAGAGAGAGAGAGAGAGAGAGATTAAAAACTTAAAGATTAAGATTCAATTCAATGTATAATTAAACAATATAATTTGCAATTGTCACGCAAGTAGTGTATGTCAGTCCTGACGCTACTAATTTTAGAAAGCAGGGCAAACCAAATTACTGCACCAAAGCATCAAAAGGTGTGCAAATTAAATATGCGCTGTAAAAAAAAATTATATGACGTCATTGTTCTCGCTCATATTTTAATGTTGGAAAAGGGAACATTGTAATTGGAGAATTAGATGATGGTTAATTATAAGATTAAAAAATAAAAGGGGCGCCCACGGCAACCTCTATTATAAAGTACTTTGTGTACATTTCAGAAAGTTTAATATTTCGTATTTATCAAACAAGGACAAGTTAGTTGGGCTTTTGAAAAAGGTCGGAGCCGTAGGCGCCATAAAAAAAGTGCATTTTTATAAAATAAATAGATTTCAGATGAAAACTTTAGTCATTTTTGACGGGTGTACGCTAGTAAGGTAATAATAGCATGTATTTTATTTTAGGTTTACATTATTATTTTGTTGTCTATCTAATGTCAATGTCTTATACTTATAGAATGGGAACGCGATAATCATAAAGCTTTTAAATAAAATACACAAACAAAATGTAGCGTATTAATATATCTGAATATGTTTATTTTATTAGTGTCTAAGCACATACATTTTGAGTTAAAATGCTAGAAAAAATACATTTAATTAATAATTCTAAATGACATATAGATGTAGTTCGAAAGAATTAAGTTGGGTAATTATTTATTTTTAAAATACCCTAGGCGCATGCGTTTCCTATGAAGTAGTTATCCGTTTTTTTTAAGGCTAAGCTAAGGACATGGGTAGTCGACTACGTATTTATTTCGCAATTATTTCTTAAATTTTTAATAAGAAATGATTTATTTAATTCTAAGTTTCGTAAAATTAGGAATATGCTATACATTTTTCCTATGTTAGTGTTTAGATGTGATCAAAATGTTTTTTTTTCCCAATCGTATTATAATTTATTTAATCGTTAATACAAGAAAAACAAACTATTCAATAGATAATTGAATGAAATAATTTATATTTTAAAGTTCAAATTAATAAATAGTTTTTCTGTCAGCTTCTTTAAAATTCATTCATATTTTTTAATAGTTGTTTCTTTTAAGCTGTAGGCTATATTAATATTGAGTTATAATGTTATCTCAACTTCGATGATTACAATATGGTATCGAAATTACATGAATGTACAAATACCAGTATATGTATTAGCTACATTTTGCTACATCGACTATTTCCTATCTGCAATTGATTGTCTATCCTTCCATTTGTAAAACAAAACAAAGTGAAACGAACATAGATGATATAAAACAAATTATGTTTAATATTGTTTAAGAAGCAATAACCTTCAACATTCTTCCAAAATGGAGATTGTACTTTTACTTTCGCTGACATGTCTATAAACGCCTTAGACCTCAAGAATGGTCCAGACTTATCAATCACCCGTAAGGGTGTACAAGCACCCATTTGAACTAGTTATGGCAGTATGTTGCTCTAAAAAGCTGTATTTACTTTTATCATATTTTCTTAAACAATGCGTTTTTTGGTGTTTATTTTATTCGGACACATAAAGAAACAATCATTTGATAACTATTATATTCTATAAGATTTTCAAAATGAATCTACTGTACTGTATACGTCGTATACGTATATTTATAATTAAATTATTTGTTGGATTAACTTTAATTAAGTCTAGAAATATCTATTTAATTTTAATAAAATTTAATTTACTATTTATATGGCTTCTTAGTTATTATTTTTTTAAAAATATTTTTTTTGACATGAAGTAATTTAACAGTGATTTTAAAATTGTTTAGTAGTCAAATTACATGAATAATTTGCTGGTAATTTCAGGAGAGGAGGTAATTTCAGACATCTTGAAAATAAGTATAAGTTACTATATAGTATAAGTGAAAATTAATTACTAACACATAAGATTATTATTATTTTTAAAATCATTTTGTTGTGTTGAAAAATGAAAAAGCCTAATTATTTTTTCCAGGCTTATGAAAAGCGATTTCCAACTTGTAAGATGATTCCTGTTTTCCTAGGCAGTGATATAATACATGAATTTAAATCAGAAGATGGTGCAGAACACATTGTAGAAAGGCGTTGCAAGCTAAATGTTGATGCCCCTTATCTTTTACGAAAGGTATACACATTTTTACTATTTTTATCTTGATCATTATAATGTTTATTACTACACGTAATATTTTATTTTTATTAAATACTAATTAACTATAATAAAACAAATACAGTCGAACCCACTTAACTCGAGCTCGGTTAACTCCCCCACCCCATTATGTCGACGTTTTTTTATTGGAACCGCCAAATTCTCTCTTTGTCTTAGCATTTTCTCATCGTTTAATTAGATTTTTTTAAGTCGCCGAAACCTCATAACACGAGCACAAAAAAGGGTCAAATTTGCCACTTAACGTTGGCGTTGGTTATCTCGATCCCCATGACCAATCGCCAGCTTTTGAAAATGTTAGCTATGATTTTTTTATAACTAAGGGAAGGGACCAATTTTCTGCCTCATCCGGGTCTGCTGGTGACGTCACAGCCCGCTTGCTTTTAGCTCTCAGCGCTGTGTTGCTTCTGGTACTATGGCAATCACCAGCTTTTGAAATTCTTAGTTATTTTATAACCAACAAGGCCACGCGTCAAATTTCAGCCTTGCATGGTATGCTGGTGATGTCACAGCCCGCTTGCGTTCAGGCCTGTGTTGCTTCTGGTACTATGCCAATCACCAGCTTTTGTTCTTCTTAGTTATTTTATAACCAAACAGGCCACGCAAAAAGTTTCAGCCTTGCAAGGTGTGCTGGTGACGTCACAGCCCGCTTGCGTTCAGATACTTTTCAGAGCTGTGTCAGAGTGAAATGACTCACGAATTTTGTGTTTGCAATGTTGGAGAATATAATAAAAGTTTGTATCGATAATCGACGTTAATTTTTATTTTAAATTTGTAAATTTCTGCTGTTAGTTGGTGCACATATACCTTTTGTTGTTAGCAAACATGTATGTACATTTTTATAGCATGCCGATAGCTTCATCAAACAAATAACGACAAAAAAACAGACAGTTTACCCATCCCCACTCTAAGTCCATAAGAAGTGGTTGTGTGCAAAAGCCATTTAACTATTGGTTATAATTAATTAAAATGTGTCAAAGTTGAAGGTTCAAAAGTTCAAAAGGAGTTCCTAATTTATTTGTGTACGTTTTTATAGAGAAGAGTACGCTTTGTCATGAGTCATATAGACTTTGTCATTTCTAAGACCGGAAAACGTCATAACTCATTCGGTCATTGGGCTATTTTTAGATTCAGGTCAAGCATTTCTGAAAGATTCATTACAACAGTGTATTTTGATACTCTGATCTCACTAAAAACGATATTCTAGGTGCAATTGTTTTGCAAAAAAATATTTCTTTACACTTAGTTTTGCAGCTGAATAAATTATTTAAATTCCGAAGACTTAAAACTTAAATAAATAAGCCTAAACATTTTTAAAGATGAGTGTAAGCGGTCGTTCGATAGTCGTAACTACGGTAAAACTAGTCCTAGCGTAATAGTAGTCAATTATTAACAAATATATTTATTTAAATATTGATTGTTTTCCTTGGTCCTTATACAAATAAATGCCTTTGTATTTATTAGTAATAAACTTACACTAAGATTATGACTTTAATTATAATTACATCATTAGTATTAGTAGTAAATAGCATGAAATAATAAAGTTCAAGGACGAACGAGCAAATGAACTAGAACTAGAGCCTCAGTCAGAGCCGAGTCACTAATTCATTTACATAAATCATACTCGCAAGGACGTTCCATTTCGCATAATATAATATATCACATAATTTAACATTATATTGATATTTCGTATATTCCGATACGATTCTGATTAATCGTCCCATCACTAATTAACGTACAACACGTACATAAAGAAATTTCAAGCGCATGTTAATATTTTGCCGCCATATTGGTATTCGTTTTAACTCGATCATCGGTTATCTCGATGCCATTTTTCATACCCCAACGTCCTCGACTTAACCGGTTTCGACTGTATTTAATGGAGTTATTTAAATTGCTATATCACTGCCCTCTACAACCCTACAGAAGGTTGAAGAGAGTAAAAACTTGAAATGTTATTAATTTTATATCTTGTACTTATAACAAAAACATGCTAGAATAAAGTACTTAAAATTTTTTATCAGGGGTTGTTAAAAATTTGTATACTTTATTTTAAGATTGTTGGTGTTGACCACGTGATATTCATTCAGAAGAACCACTTAAACCGCAGAGCAAGGACTTTGGATATCATTGCACACAATGAAAGTTTTTCCTCACGACTTACTATCTATGAACATTGTCATTATTCGGTAATGGATTGTATTTTTGAAACATTTCAGAAGTATTTAATTTTATTGAGGTTTTAAAAATGATGTTTTTATGAATTAAATTACATTTTGTTCTTGAATTATTAATATTTTTTAAATAGAACCATTATATTTTTTAAAAAATATATATTCTCAACATATAAGTTACCCAGGGGTTTTTCTGTAGTATAGAATTATGATTATTGGTTGAGGAGAAAAAAAAAGAAAATTTTAATGACTAATAAGAGATGCACAAGATCGTATTGAAAATGTATGGAAGTTCTTAGTAATATTGTTTAAAACTTTTTATTAAATAATGCACTGATAATGTTGGGTTGTGCAAATACCAGTGTAATAAGTTATAAACATAACACATTCAGCAATCATTTTACTGATACTGTTATCTGAAAGCCCTACCATTCTCTCATATTTTTAAGTTGATATATGTGGAAGAAGAAATAAGGAATTTTAATGAAAATATGGACAAATCAATTTTTTATTCCTCTATTTTTACTATACATAATTTTACCATGAATTGATGCCAAATTAAAATATAATTTCTATAGCAATTTTTTATCCTGATTAAAAAATTTCAGTTCACTTTACATTCATAACCATTACAAAAAAGAAATGCTGCTTTGGTTTAAATAAACTTTGGTTTACTTTTCATTATTACCTTTAAACTAGTTTTATTCTGCTCATTTACTATATTAATTTTTTTAATGGCTTAAATTAAATGTAATTTATTTGATTTTGCATGTCAATTGGTAGGTACATCCAGAAAATCCAAATTGGACTTGTTTTGAGCAGGATGCTAGCTTGGATATTAAACATTTTTTTGGCTTTGAAAGTACCGTTGAAAAAATAGCAATGAAGCAGTATACATCCAATGTGAAAAAAGTAAGAGATATGAATGTTAGCTGAAATGAATGTTTATTGTAATTAATTTGTTTAAATTTCCATTTTCCATAAATATTATCTGGTATATTAATTTATAAATTGGCTCACCAGAAAATTTGTTTTTTTAAGGTGTTTATTTCTATATTTTTATTTTTAGGGCAAAGAGGTGATTGAGTACTACATCAATGAACTTATTAATGAGGGTGTAACTCATATTTTGCCCTGGGATGGCCCTCCAGCTCTAAAAAAATCTGAACAAGAAGACAATCCAAGTCAGGACAGTGGGCTTAGGAGTCGGTCTGATAGTGTAGGAAGTCAACAAAGCCAACACAGTTTAGTTCTTGGTGCAACAGCTGCATCCATCCACAGGAAATCCCTGACTCCACCTGAGGGTATATAAAGTTTACAACTAGAGATTTTTAGTAGTAGAGGATACTAATTTAATGGTGTAACAGAGACTTATTTTATAAGATTTTTTCAGTTATGAAATACGCACATTGTTATATAAACAGTAAAGTCCAGTAATATTTTGCTTAATTACTCTGTAAATTAGTTGAACTTTGAATATTATCCTGCAAACTTAAGAATAATAAATTTATTACTTTTATGTTGATTATCATTATCTATTTTTCAAGTTGCACCATTCCTCAGATGTTTTAGTAAGCCCTTATAATTAAACAAAATTACACTGATATTATGTTATCAACTACTGAACCTTTTCAACCAACAGGCCATAAAGTTTAATAAAAGTCAAATGATTGTTAATTTTTTTCAATCAACATATTGAGAGCAATAAAAACTTTATAACATTTTACTTTTTTCATAATTTAATTTTTTAAAAGATTGGTTCTCTAAATTTGTGTTTAACGTTATTAAACAAGATTGGTTTAATCTTTGTGCTTTTTAATTTTGTAATTATGACATTTATTGAGAATTGAACATTTCTGTGATTAGCTTTGGCAAATAACATGTTCCAAGTTATGTTAAACCTTTTAATCCTGTATTGGTGGAATATTCAAAGCTTAAAGTTTGTTTCTTTCTAAGATCTCCTTTTATTCCCATTGCTTCAAATATCATTTTCAAAATTTTTCTCTGTATCTCCAGATCTTGTTCTTGCGATCATTTTCCTTTTTTTATGATCAGGCTTATTTGGCCCCAAAAAATAAACCATTTTAAAGTAATTAAGTTCTTATTGCATTCCTTAAATTATAGGATCTTATTCCCTTGTTTACGGATGGTCTTATAATATCATTGCTTTTATTTGTGTCTTTCCAGTTGTCTTGTCATCAGATAGCGGAAGTACTTCTAAACCTGAACCAGGAATAGACAAGATTGATGATGATTATATTGCCAGATTTCTGGGTCATCTTACTACTGTGGAAGAAAGCCAGCTTGTACAGTTAAGAATGTGGCTTCAAAAAACACACAAGGGCAAGGTGACAATATTCTCTTTGAGAGTTTTTAGCTTCTGTTCTTTCTTGTAAACCAAATATAGACTAACTGCATTAAATTTTTGTCATAAACCTCGTATTGGTTTCTTACTGAAAAAAACAATTTTTTTGTGGTTATTGTTTAAATAAGTATTACAGTTATTGTTTTATTTAAAATAAATTTTCGTATAATATACCATATCTATAAGCATTTAGAAAAAAGTTAATCTCAAAGCTTGCTTGCAAATTGCTAGATTTTCAAACTCCTCTATCAACCATTCATTTCTAAACTCAGAATGTTTAAATTTTAATTAATGGAAATTTTCAAAGCATCATCCTCCTCTTGGATGAGGTTAAAAAAGTGTGAAACTTTAACTTCAGTATATAATGGGCTTATTTATGCTTGAATATATTTAGATCTACATTTAAAATTTGTTTAATTAGCATTTTAAACAGGATTTATGTAAATTGTTAGAAATTCTTACATAAAAATATTGTTTTAACAAGGTTGATAAACGTTTCGTTAACAGATACCAAAAGATGCGCATATTCTTAGATTTTTGAAAGCTAGGGAGTTTAATGTCGAAAAGGCCCGTGAAATGTTGGTGCACTCCCTTGCCTGGAGAAAACTGCATAACATTGATAGAATTCTTGATGGATACAAACCACCAGAGGTATTGGAAAAGTATTATCCAGGAGGTTGGCACTACTGTGACAAAGGTAAGCCAATATTATGGTTATATATAGAGGTTATCGGGTTTATTGTGACGAAGATAATGCAGAGTTCTTTAAATTCAATTATTTTGGAGGAGAGTGAAAAAACATCAAGGTTATAAATTTTGGTTGCATGTTTCAGAGGGAAGGCCATTGTACATTATCAAACTGGGTCAGATGGATGTTAAGGGTTTGATGAGATCTGTAGGAGAAGAAGCTGTGCTGAGACATGTAAGTCAAAACATTGCAATTGGGCAAACAGAACTTAAATATCTGTTATATATGGACAAAGAGTTATTTTATTGTTCATATTAGATTCTAGTATATTTCGCTTTGGTTTGATAAAACCTTGATCAGTTTATCTATTCCTCAATGTTTTTAGATGTGCTTCTAATCCATAGTGTCACTTTTATTATGGAGGTAGGTTTTAGCTGTCAATGAAGAAGGATTAAAAAGAGCTGAGGAAGCTACCCAGAAGCGTGGATATCCTGTTAGGTAGGACAGAAATCTTAGTAACTTTCCAACAAGTAAATTTTTACACAATAAATTTTTAAATATCAGTACCGCATTAATTTTCATTCAAATATGTTTATTAATTTTTTGTTTTCACTTTCCTCTTGCAGTGCCTGCACATGCATCGTTGATCTTGAAGGCCTTAGTATGAGGCACCTTTGGCGACCAGGAATCCGGGCACTACTGAGGATTATTGAAACAGTTGAGGCAAACTATCCAGAGACAATGGGCCGGCTGCTTATTGTTCGAGCCCCTCGTGTTTTTCCAGTACTGTGGACTCTTGTCAGTCCTTTCATCGATGAGAATACTCGCAATAAGTTCATGATCTATGGTGGAAAAGATTACCTTGGTCCTGGTGGCCTTGTGGAGTTCATGGAAAAGCAATACATTCCTGATTTCCTTGGAGGGGATTGCTATGTAAGGACTTGCTTGTAATTAGACATTGTGTTCTTTATGCCTTAAATTATGGGTATTACTGAATTGTTTTTTATTACTTAAGTCTTTGGTATTTTTCATTTGCTCTGAATTTTTTTTATAAACTCGATTTAAAGATAGCATTATAGAATATGTAGGTTTTTAAAAAAAATCATGGGCTAAGTAAATAAAATTAAAAATAAAATGAAATTTGAGATGAGTAAGAATAAATACATTTTGGCAACACACTTTTATTAGGTAGTGTTAAAGTCAAGATATGACTACTTAATTAAATAGAAATCTAAAATACTCCCAAAGGCAGTTTTATCGTTTAAACAATTTTTCTTTAACATTTAACAATTCTTTGACTTGCAATAGACCCATCCACCAAAGAAAACATTGATAAACTAGAAAAAATCAAAAAAAGAGCTGCCAGATTCATTATTGGAGAATAATCAAAACTGACAAGAATAAGATAATTAGGTAAATCATTAAACCTTGAAACACTAGAGGATAGAAGAACCAAGAGTAAAGTAGTAATCATACATAAAGCAATTAATTCTAATTTAGAAATACAACACAAAGATAACTTAATACAACGCTCAGATAGACATAGGGATAAAAACACCTTTCTTATTCCGTATGCAAGAACAAACACATACAAATTTTCGTTCTTCCTGTCCGGAATTCGTGTGTAGTATGGGTTGCCTGAATAAACCAGGAAAACCAACACTTTATCAAAATTTAAAACTCTTATAAGAATGCAGGACTAAACACAAACCATAGATAAGCGTAGGATGCAATAATCTTCTGTATAGGAGGAGCGTCTGTAACAGATAAGATAAGATAAGATAATTTGCACTTGAATTATAACACTGTTTCAAGACTGAAGATTTTGGGATGTAACTGCTTTATCTTATTTTCATATACAATCATTTCTTATAAAGTGAATTATTTTACATTGGTGTAATAAAACATTTAATAACAGTGTGATGTTCCTGAAGGGGGGCTGGTACCAAAATCACTCTACCAAGAAGAGCTTGTTGACAAGTCTCCTGAAGAACAGCCTTTAAGTACAGACAGCTTGTACCAGACAGCAGCTGTAGCAAAGGAATTCCCACATGAGGTAAAAATATTTCAGTTTTGAGTCCCAATATATCATATAGTGAATTCCATTTGTGAATAATTTTAGGTTATCATCCTTAACACAGTAATCATGGCTGAGTAAGATTCTGCTCACACTTAAAATGTGTTTGGTAGAAATCTTGATCTAAAAGTTATAAGTTAATGATCTTCAATATACAAGCTAAATTTGTTCTCTTTGCTTTGAGTCAGTACAAATAAAGTTAACATAATTGAGTATGCAACTTTATAAAGTTAGTTTGGTTTCTAAATAACTTAGTACAGATATACTTTCAACTGAAAGATAATTGCAAATTTGCACTTTCAAATAAGGTTAAACTGCAATTTAAAATGTTTATCTCTACTAAAGATTATATCTGGCTGAGGAATTAAAAAGAAAAATTAATAGGTTAAAATGTTTATATAAAAATAAATTTTATTCCAATTACATGAAATGCATTTTTCTGATATTGACTGTAGGTGTTAATTGAAGTACCTGAGAAAGGCAGTGTTGTTACCTGGGACTTTGACATTCTCAAAGGTGATGTGACATTCACAGTGTTTTTGTGCAGGAAAGCACTTTCCCAGCAGCCACACCACCAGCACCATGTTAGTGGGACAGCAGGCAATATAGGTTCTGTGCAATATATTGACAAGTCTATGGTCGTAGGACGTGATGTAAGCATTGTGGAGCCTCCTAATATATGCAGGGATGGAGATAGTGTGCAAGTAAGTCCTCACCTTTAGTAGCACAGTTTAAATGTTTATATTTTAAAATCAGGCAGAGTAAATGTTTCACTGGTAAGCAAATAAAAATTAATATTTTGTCAATTCTATTAAATTTTATTTTTTTAAAAATCTGTGAGATAATGTATTGATTTATTATTATTCGCACTTATAAGATGGTTAATTCAAATACAATTGATTTTAAATTCTTTTCTAATTGTTGAAAAGCTACTGCCTCTTTAGAGTGACAATCTTTCTGATTTGTGGAATAATACATGTTTTTAAACCTCTTTAGCCTTTCCCATAAACCCTGGAAAAATCAGATTTTCCAAAATCTATATTTTTTACTTTACCTGTCAAAAAAATCTGAAAGCAAAAAAAATAATTAAAAAAAAATCATGTATGACAGGAAGTGGTGCATTTTGATGATGCCACTTCTGTTTTTTTTTACACTTCCATTATTGTAGCGAACCGCAATATCCAAAATATACTTGATTCATCAATTGATCTGATCGTGAAGAATACTTTTACAAGTTTAAAAAATACCGTATATACTCGTTCTATAGCCCGTTCGTTCATAAGCCAACCCCCCACTTTTGGAAGAGAAAAGTATTAAAAGTGTATAACCCGCTCGCAATCCGACCCCCCAAAAACAATAGGACATCTTAAACAACATGATACACACTGTTATTAAAACTACAAGCTAAATCGATCATTATGATTGTTTACTTTGTACTGCCTATCTTTGTCTTTGTGCTCTTTGGCAAGAGTTACTCGTATTTTAAAAAAAAATTATTTGGTAAACAGTGACGAAAGCGCGTACATTAAAATTTGTTGTTGAAAATAAAATTTGTAAAACAATTTTTTAAAACGTTCACAAAAATAAATACAATGATTAAATAAGGTAAGTGCAGATGTTTAATAATATATTATAGCTTCTGGTAGAGCAGTCAAATCTTGTAGAGTGTAGAAAAGGACCTTCATGATCTACAATAACAACACCGATATTCAATATCTATGCAGAAATACTTTAACGGCCCGTTCGTAAGCCGACCCCCAACTTTTCCCCTTAGAATTTGTCCAAAAAAGGTTCGGCTTGCCAACGAGTATGGTATATTGAGGAATTAAAAATTTTATAATTTTGTCAATGGTACTAATTCATTTGCTCTGAATATTGTCTCAACAAATCTCTAAAGAAAAGCTGTTGAGTTTTTCAGATGATTAAATGTTGGTACTTGATTATTCTCTTATTTTTTGTGTACACCTTGTTATAAGATAAGTTATCACTTGTCTAATATTTTGTTACTTCCCTCCCTTTCAGGGCTCTCATGTCACATCTCAGCCTGGCAGCTACGTCCTCCAGTGGAAGTATTTTGATACCACCAAGCCCTCATTTGACTTTCCTCTAACATCTCACAAGTCAAGAGTAATGTACCATTCAGAGCTGCTGCCCTCTGCAGCTTTCAGGTTTGTACATAAAACAAATTTTGTTTATAAAAGAAAAAAAAATTTTACAATTGATTTTTGAACGAAGAATTAATTTTGAAGAATAGGAAGTAATTGAAACGCTAAAACATTTTTATCACTCATCCATTCCAACTCCATATTTGTTGTTATAGAAGAGATTTTGATTACGGGACAGATTTTAGCATTGCAGAAATTTAAGACAATTACTATGACAATAAAAATGACAGGAATCACCTGTTGCCAGTATTTAAATTTTAAGACGTACAAGTTTAAATAATTAAATCATGGTTTCCCAAACCTTTAATTGAAATGAAGTTCAAAGTTCATTTGTGTCGATCTGTTGACAAAACAAACCCAAATAACTTCCTTGCAAAGATTTAAGTGATCTCATTTCAGCAGTAGCTAATTAATGTTTAATGCCCCAAAGCGCGGTAAAACGCGCCTTGTCTCTAATGCCAATGCGCGCCTCGATAGCACTCTCTTTAGTAATGAAATTATAGAAAGCAGAAATTCTTCATTGAGCAAGAGAAGCTTCAGTTGACTTCCGGCAATGGCGGCCGTTGACCTCGCAAGTGTTATCGCTCGATTCGCGAAGTTTTTTGGTCGTTTTTACATGTTTTTTTGTTGAAAATGTGATTTCGCTATACGTTATTGTAAAAATTATAGTATTAAATTATAGTTAAAAATAGTATTAAGCTCAAGACGGTCGTTTGGATACGTAAAATAACCATTCTTATCCTATGGAATGAAGTCAGTATGACAATAATAATATAAATAAATTTTACGTACTTTTTTAAATTTTGTAACCAGTTGATAGTAATAAACGGGAAATCCTTACGGGACTGAGGCGGAAGTTTGTCGAAAACCTTCTGTGGCATTAAACGTTAATATGTTGTGTATAAAATACAGTGGGAGCCGCTTAAGTCGACGGCCTCGGGGTATGAAAAATGGCACCAAGATAACCGATCATCGAGTTAAACAAAAACCAATATGGCGGCAAAATATTAACATACGCTTGAAATTTCTTTATATACATGATGTGCGTTAATTAGTGATGGGACGATTAATCGGAATCGTATCGGAATATCGGGACCTTAATATTTCTTCACTCTTTCCTAAGGTTAAGACCGTTCGTTTTTAAGGACCGTTTAAGTTTAAATATAACCCAGGGTTCCCACTCAGTCGGGAATTCTTAAAATAATTTTCCCGGTCTTGAAAGTCGGGAAATAGTCGGGAAAAGTTATGACTAGTTGGGAATTTAAAAATCAGAAGTAAATGACTTTGATTTCGTCTCTGTCGTCATTTTTCGATTCCATTTAATTAAAAAAAAGTTACAGTTTATAATTGTCTGCGCATGCTTAAAACTAAGGTCAAAATTTTTCGCCTCGTCCCATGGCGTTTGTGGCGTGGCATGTCGCCGCCGCTCGCGTTTGCAATGCCTGGCGAATTTAGAAAAAAATAAACATATCAATATGGTAATTTTAAGTTTAATGCTTTTGACATATAGCAACAAATGCGGCCTTGACCTTATCAGAATTCGACCTACAACAGTGATGACATGTATATTATATATACTGGAATATTAAGAAAATGATTTGATTTCACCGTCACGTGCGTGTTAGTCACAGTCACGTATCTTACTTGTAACAAAGCAACAACAAACTTTTAAAAGAATAATAATTTTTTTATTTAATTATATAAAAACCACCGTCGTTTCTTGATACAAACCTTTCTTTTCTTTTCTAAAGATATTCGTTTATCTTAAAAAATAAAATGATTAATGCATCAGAAAAGGAATTAAGTTTAATAATAATATAACATGCACTGCGAAATAACGACGATTAAAGACCGCTAACGCGAGTATCTCTGGTGAATACATACTCGATAGAGACATGTCATTACCGTGTCAAACTAATTCACACACGGATCAAAAGTGAAACAAGATAAAAAAACATCCGGTAATCCTTATTGAAAGTCTCGAGGAAAGCGAGATTTCAATGCTTTTTTAACTAAAAATGCGAGTGTGCGTCGCTAGGCGAACAGACGGGGATCGAGCTAACCGACGTTAAGTTGCAAATTTGGCACTCTGTTGTGCTCGAAATATTAGGGCTCGGCGACTTAAAGATATCGAATTAACCTATGAAAAAATGCAAAGACAAAGAGAGAATTTGGCGGTTCCAATAAAAAACGTCGACTTGATAGAGCTGACGAGTTAACCGGGCTCGAGTTAAGTGGGTCCCACTGTACTGATTTTTTTATCAATCCTTATTAATTCCAGGGGATCAATGACAAGTTTGCAGTCATGCCAGAGTGGTTTCTCCTCACTGTCAGCAGGCACAGCAAGTATCCAGTCTATTGCAGGCTCCTCATGCCCATCCAGGTGACCTGACCATGTAACCCACTAGTGCTGTAGTCCAATAGTCAACTAACCTTTGATTTCATTTGATTAGTGTGAGACTTCAACAGTAGCTGGAAATTTCCATAGCAATTTAGCACGAAAACTCAATAACCCCATCATACTGATCAAAAGAAGTTCAGTTTTAGTATCATTTATGTGCTATATCATAACATAAATGTTTAAAAAACAAACATTGATTTAACTGACTTTACTCTTTGCCCGTGTCATTTTTTTTTGGTGGGTTATAATAGTTAATGCCAGAAGAATTAATTTTATAAAGAACAAATATACTAATTTAATAGTGTACTCAGTACAAGTACATTGTTTTGGTATTATGCATTAAAGAGGAAGTTTAAAACAAAAAAAGATTATTCTTGTTTTTAAATTTACCCCTTGGCAATGATGGAGCAATGAGCCAGTACTCATAAGAGATAAAAGATGCAAAGTTTTTTAATTGTGGATAGAGGTGCGCTACTCTTTCCTCGTCAAAAGTGTACCTAACTTCAACTTTGCATTTTTGATCCTTTTTTTCATTGCACTATTCTTGTCAAGACTAAAACATAGGCAAAGAGTTCAGCATTTTTACTTTAACTGTTGACATCTTAAGCTTGGTCTAACACAAGTGCATGCTATTGCTGTATGCTTGTAGGAATATACTGCATGATTTCATTGTATGAATGTTGTAACTAATAATGATTGTTTTGCATCCTGAAGTGTCTCTATTATTCTATGATTTAACTTCTATGGTTTTGGTTCTTATTTCTTAGGGGAAATATTTATACTTATTAGTTGCTTATTTGTAGTAGGGGCAATGAAAGAGTGGTAACAGTGGCAAAACCTGGGGATGCCCAGTCCCAACCAGAAACACCAGTCACCTACCTATCTCTTTGTCCAATCTGGCTGGCACACCATTTTGTATAAAGTGGTAGGAAAAGTGGGCATACAGTACAAAAAGCTACGTCCTAGCATTACTGATTTCTGGTGAAAATTGGGTCACAGACATGAGTTTTAGTGACCCAAATGCAAATGGAGCTCTGCTATAATAACTCATACTTCTCAATAGGTTTTTAGATGACAACAGGGAGTGAATTTGCCAACATTGCAGCCTGGCCCCTAAACGGTAGCATTTTTGTAGACTTTGTGAACAAAATTATCCCTTTTGGGATAAAAATGTATATCTTGATTTAAAAAAAATAGATACAATTAAAGCAAGACTAAAATTTTTAAACTCTTGACATAGCAAATACTGGGTTCAAAGCTTGTTTTTTTAATAAGCTGCCACTGTTTTAATAATGTATGGCCTGTTAATTAAACATTACTCTACCCCACAAAATAATATGCCAGTGTAATCAATATAAAAATGCCCAGAGAGTGGTGCCATTTACCTTGCTTTTTATTTTATGAGGTCAATAATTGTGATAGAGGGTGAATTAAAATTGTATTTGAATTTATAACATTTGTCAAACATAATATTAAAACTCTATTTTATTACTAGAAAGATAAAATTAAGATTAATGGAGAATATTTAGTATTTCTAAAGCTTCTGGTTTCATATTTGAATTTTTTTTTAATACAGTTCAGCACACTAAGACTTTGACAATCTCAATTAAAAACAATAAAATGATTTTAAAAAGTGGCCTAAGAATGGCCAGACATTAAATAAAAAATGGTTCTGTAACATGTGACAACATTTAAATTTTAGTCATTTTTATGTCACATTTGTTTAAAATAAACACATTTTCACATTAAAAGATTAAGTGCTCCTAACTCCTCTTGCATTTCTTTGAAATGAACCCCAAAAAAATGCATTATGCCATATTAAACAAATATCAATAATTTGCATAGATCATGTTTAATTTCACTGTCATGTTTGATAATAAGCTTTAAACTGATAGGAGGTAAGAACTTCTTATTGGAGTGAGAGCAGATTTCAGTCAAGTTTTATATATGAAATATATTAAAGTAAATGCACATTTATTTATACAACACACAAACCTTTATTTATTAATTGATATTATATAATGTTTCACTCATTTTTAATCAAATGTAATCAACACTTTATTTTTGTGTAGTTGAAAATTTAGAAGTTTTCAAACATTCTTATATTTAGAATTATGTCATATAAGATTAAAAAAGAAATGTCTTTATCTGGTCTAGTGGCATTTTATTTCCTTTTTGTTTTCTGTGTGTCAATTCCTCTTTCAAATGCAAATCAGTTCTAATAATTAATAGAAACCTTATCTGCTTCTTAAATATTATCTTCAGAATAAAGCCTTTCTTATTTATATTTTATACATTTTGTGAATTTTATAATTGATAAAGATTTTAGTCATAAGGTTAAGAAAGAAGTTGTATAACCAGACCATTTAAGAAACATTTAAAGCCATAATTTTCTATCAATTTCCCATATTATTGTTTTAATGTAACTTTTCACTAGTGTGAGACCCATCACTTTCAATTGTATTTTTTTTCATTTTGCAAGCTGTCAATCTCTTAATAGTATCCATTTAGTGAATTTACTGTCAATCACTTCTCCATACTTGGTAGTTCATTAAATTTTCAGCTACATCCTTTCCCTTAGTCAATTTGCTGTCAATCTATTTAATGAATCTAGTCAGTGGATGTACTGTCAATCACTTCATAGAACATCTTGTGGATTTTCTGTGCTATCAAACACTTCCTTGTATCTGGTGGTTGATCATTGAATATGGTGTCATTCACTTTCTTTCTGTCTGTCAATGAATAGGCTATCAATCTATTTCTTGTACCTGTCCAGTGGATGTACTGTCAGTCACTTCATAGTATTTTGCTAGTGAATGTGTTGTCAAGCACCTTTGTGTATCCATTTAGTTATTGTCCTTTAATGATGACAGCACCTCTTCACCATGTATAACCATAAAGACATGTTTTAAAATGATTTGCAATAATGTTTCAATGAATATGAAAATATACTCAGATTCTTCTGCACAAGAACACTGACATTCCACATGTTAAATGTTGCACTTGCTTATCTGTGTCAAATGTATGAATGGAGATGTGATAACAGGATTATTTTTTCTTCACTGCATGTTTTTTTTATATTCTAAAGTAGACGATTGTATACCCATGGCTGATTATTAAAAAAAGGGGGAATTTTATAGTAATTTTCTGTTTCAAATAAATAAATCTTCAATAACGTTATGATCATTTTTGACTTATGTGGTGTATAATGATGTGTTTTATTTATGGTGATGGTGTTGAATGCGTTCATAAAAGAAGGAAATAAACTTGATCTAATACTTTTGTTGTTGTTATTGTTGTGTTAATTTTGTTTAAAAATGTATTTTATTAACTAGGTGCACTGCTTGTTTTTGTTTTTTTTAGCCTAAATAATTTTTTAATATAATTCATAATTTTTGTTAACCTTTCCATATTTCCAGTAAAGTACTTTTTATTAGAAGTTAATTGTTAAGTTCTTTATGAAACTTTACTTTATAAGTGTCTATTCCATGAAAGGTTTTGCTTTTAATAAAAGTTAGGCAACAGGGGGAAGCATACTTAATTTAGCATGTGTTTGGATTATAGTCATCATTATTTGGGATTAGTTTAAGAAACACAGAGAAAGATATCAGACTTAACACACAGGAGATGTTTTCAGGCATGAAAGGTGACTTGAGTGTATAATGAAGGAGATACTTTAATTGCATAAAGATCATTTTATTCAAATAAATAAAATTGGTGTACATATTTTCTAAGTACAAGAAACTAATTAAAATTAAAGGTACATTTTTGGCAATAAATTATTTTTGTGTGAATAACAAATGTGTGTTAAATGTAGTTAAAATGAAGTTTTTAGTATTTTCTCTAAAAGTTGGGCTTTCCAGTTACTAAATATTTAAACTGTTCATTATTAGACAAACATTAATTTTGTTAAAATGCTTTGGAAAGTTATTACTTCAATAGGAACACACAATACTTACATAATTCTAATACATTTTTATACCTTGATGCCATCTTTTCCAATTTACTATATGAACATGTAATTCATGTATATGCACATACAAATTAAATATATACCCAAAAAGGTTTTGGGAACAATTAGAAATACATTTGTAAAAAATATGTTTTAAAAAATGGATCAAATAAATAACTTGCTTTGCTATTTTTTTATATTATTAGATCACTGAAGGTTCCACCAAGATGACACAGTTCAGAAGATAATTCCACTCTCAACACAAGTCTTAGTTCAAATATATTAGTGAACAATTAATGTTCATTTACTTTAGAACCTTCAGACTATGAAAAAGTAGGACAATGTTTAGCAGTGAATTTGTTGAAGATAATAATTTTAGTAGCATGAATATGTAATAAATACTTTTATAATTAACCCTTTAACTAAATAAATTGTCTAGTCATTTGGCAACATTTCTTTTTCATGCCAAGTGACCTATACTGTAGGTCTTAAACAGAAAAAAAAAGTTAAAAAAAATAATTAACGAAAGCTTTGTTAAAATAACATTTTTAAAAACTAAGCAACAAATGTACAAGGCAGCACTTGTGAGATGGCTTTAATTTAGTCACTTAACGATATCAGATGCTTATGATAACATCAGTATATAGAAAAATAGTCATACGTTTGCTAACATAAATTAATTCACTTTAATTGAAATGTTATAATATATACGTTGCCATATAATTAGTTTTTACCCATCCTTCAGTGTGGATAAGTTAACTAGGTAGCTCTAAATTCTTGACATCGTTAAAGAATTTAGGATAATAACATTTCAAATTTTTACTGGAAGCTACAATAAATGCTGACTGACCTGGAAAACAACTACCGTATATACTCGTTCTATAGCCCGTTCGTTCATAAGCCAACCCCTCCCCCCCACTTTTGGAAGGGAAAAGTATTAAAAGTGTATAACCCGATCGCAAGCCGACCCCCCCAAAAATAATAGGACAGCTTTAAATAAATGGTACCTATTTTTTTAAAACTACAAGCTAAATCGGTCATTATGATTGTTTAGTTTGTACTGCCTATCTTTGTCTTTCTGCTCTTTGTTAAGCAAGAGTTACCGGTATTTAAAAAAAAATATTTGGTAAACAGTGACAAAAGCGTGTACATTAAAATCCGTGATTGAAAACAAAATTTGTAAAACCATTTATTAAAACGTTTTATTAAAAAAGTGCTGATTTTTAATAATATATTTTAGCTTCTGATAGAACAGTCGAATCTTGTAGAATGTAGAAAAGGACATTGATAATCTACAATAACAACACCGATATTCAATATCCATGCAGAAATCACCTATGACCCGCTCATAAGCCGACACTTTTTCCCCTAGATTTTGTCCAAAAAAGGTCGGCTTGCGAACGAGTATATACGGTAATTTCTGTTTAAGATGATAATGTCAATAGATACATTAAGCTTATGACAAAAATGCATATTTCATTGTAGAAATAACATACATCATTGACTTACTTAATCCACATCACTATAGTTCTTTAAGAGCACACAAATCAAAAGGAAAGATATTCATATGTTCATGAGAAGACAGGATGTGAGGTATGCTTCCAAATTCATTATTAACACAATCGATTATATTTATAACTTCCATATCACGTACATGTAGTTGAAAATATGTTTACACCAGCAGCTCAATAAGCAAAAGTGATTTGTTGAAATAATAGATGTTTTTATCAGATAAGCATGATTAAATCCATATAAAATGTTCTTGTGTAACTAATGATTTATTTTTATCTTATGACAACCCAGTTTATAAACATGTTCTTTCTATGAAAATTATTCTTTAGTTTTTTATGTTAGAGATTTTTAAAGAAATAGTTTATTTGTCATTTAACTGTTAATTTAAATGCTAAAATTCAACTTTTTGTTTCACAACTACATTCAATTTTTTCTGGTTAGGCATTCATTGGTACACAACATTATATACTCGTCAGTTGCTGCTACTAAAAATTTACTAAAAAGCTTTAGAAAAAAAAACACTAAAAATTATTGAAAGCAATAATTTGAGTATTTATCAATGTAATTCAAATGTTATTAAGCCTCTATATTGTCACACCTAGTCATTTGATACAAGATGCACTGTTAAATGCTCGTGTTTGTGTATGTCTTGTTTTAGCTCTATTTTAAGAAGTATTCATGCATAAACAATGTGATAGATAGCAAATGGTCAGTAATAAATAATAACTATGTGTGTTTAGGCAAATACACTTGTGTGATCTAATATAATGATCTCATTTGATAAAAACTAATGATTAATATGACTTATTGCAATAATTAATTAGTGTGAACAACATTTTTGACATACTGCCACATGATCTTAATTAAATGTACAGTCAAGCAAGGGTCTTGTAAATGTAAATAAATAGATCATTTTTAAATATTTTTTTTTGCATCCCATAATCTAGTTATTAATAGAAATTTTTTGTTCAACAAAATGTTTAGTCTGATTAAAACCTTAAAATTGATCAAATAAATGGTGTAACAGCAATAGTAAATAGTTAATGTAAATAATCATTAATTAGGACTTAACTCTTATCTCCTCTAGCAATTACATTAGTATTATAAAATTCATTAATTTCCTAAATTTTTTGTCTTGTGTAATTTTCAAATTTAAAATAAAATGAACAAAAAAACTTTTTTAAAGAATGAGGCCCAGCTGCAGTGATGAATGTAGAGTCTCGCAAAAAAAAGCAGAAAATAATTTTTTAGTCACAAAGTAGTCACACAGGGGGACTTAGATCGATTGTGGGATTTAATGTGAGATATAAAATTTGCTCAACTAACACAAAAGTTCTGAGTCCCCCTGTGTGACTAAAAAATTATTTTCTGCTTTTTCATAGGAGATTCTACATTCCTCACTGCAGCTGGGCCTCATTCTTTTAAAAAAGTTTTTTGTTCATTTTATTTTCTACTTTTACGCGCTAACAAAAAATTTGTAAAACGTAATTTCATTCATGAAGTCCTGTTAAATGTCCTGTTAGCCAAGTTCATCTAGAGACGAAATTTGTGAGCAAAATTTGACATTTTCTATAAATATAAACTTACACATTCTTAACTCCTTTCCATATGTGCGCTGATCCACTTAGCAGAAAAAATTATTTTTTTCACAACACAGGGATTGTCTATATAAGACATTCTAATAATTTCGCGTGTACTATCTGGAATGATTTTCTATACACACTACACATATCATATACACAACACGACTATGCATCACGGGAAAGTGTGTCATTTTTAAATTTTGTTTTTCCGCTAGACTGACCGCCTGCGAACCTAAGAGACGACGGTGAAGTTAATATAAGGGATTGAATTAGACAACCCTGTAAAAACAAAGGAAGTTAATATAAGGGATTGAATTAAACAACCCCGTAAAAACAAAGTTTTTGACTAAAAATCCCTTATATATATGAGACATAACTAAAAAGTATTTATCATGCTTAATCGCGACAAACATTTACAGACTGAGATTGCCTTAAATACCCTTTGTTGTAAAACGGAAAAAGTTTTGGTCACGGATGGTTGAACTTAACTCAGCGTGACGCGTAAAATGTCAACAAAAGCTTGCCGCAACATATAGAGATAAACTAAAAATGCATTAATTTAATTACGGTACATTCGATCGTTCTGAAAATTTAATAGCTTTATCCTCCCCACAAGCCAAACCTACTGAGAAAATTTCAGCTCTCTAGCAAGTCAGAAACATGTTTACGAGCGTTTTGAAAAAGTTGACGACAGAACCGGATGCGTTGAATCCGGAATCCTTCACGAGTTAATAGGATAGGGGCCTCAATAAGAATCAGTAAGTTTGGAAATAAAATCTCCACAACATAAATTCAAAATTTTACTTTAATTTATTTTAATATTCTCTCATTTCTTTGCATTATTATATGAATGTTATGTTCATAAAACTTGAAAATTGTGTTTTAATTTAAAATTGTTTAAGCTGAAATTAAATTTTATATATAATGTAATTATAAATTACTGCAGTGTACCAAATCTTATAATTATCAAATGAATAAGTTATTCTAGTTGGGTAGTAAATTAGAATTTGTGATTTTTAAAATAAAAAAACTCAATCATTTCGTTGAAAAATTTAAGTTAATTGAATCAAGCATTGTTGACTTTTTATCTATTTATTAAAAAATTTTTTATAACAAATTAACTGCAAAATGGCTATAATTAAAATGATCCACTTTGTAAACATATTTTTTGAAGTCATCTATATTTAAATGTTTAAATATAATTCTAATATATTTATGCTTAAGAATAGATGAAAAGTCACCTATTTAACTAAAGAAAAATTTGTAATGGAAGGTATGCACTGAATTTTTATGAATAACAAAAAATATATGTGTGAAGATTTAATTATTTAAATACATTAAACAGGCTTTGTATGCAGACTCTAATCAGATATTATTTCATGAATTCTTTGATTTCATTTTTTCAGAATACATTATTTCTCTCTAGCTAGTTAGTACTAATTATTATCTCTGTTACTTTAAAATTCTCCTGAATATTAGTTGAGTTTATGTAACATAAATCATCACTTCTAAACATTTTGGACTTAAATCTTTGTGAAACTACAGATTTCTTCAGCGTTCAAGTTCAGTTACATAATGTTAATAAAGTTGCCTTTTTCTCTCTGTTATCCATATAGTGTAAGAAGAAAAAATATGCAGTGTGTCTAAATCTAGTCTGTGGCAAATCACAAGTATTCTATACATTTATATGTAACATAATATATCTGTATTTTTGCATTATCACAGTCTATTTAGTTTTGAGCTTAATGAAAGTGAAACAATACATTATTACCCCTACCCCTGTGGGTGTGCTATTTTCTTTTTACTTGAATTTTCACTAAGTTAAAATAAGCCCTTTTTTATTAGAGAAGTATGGGTAAAAACTTTTATCCTTGATTTCCTTAAAAATTATTTAGCATTATACCAGTAGTTGTTTTCTATGTTTTTAAAATCACTTTCCTACAAGTCTTGTACGAGGGTTAATCTGTTGTTAGCTTGAAGATTTCTTTTAGAGATTTCCTAATGACAACTTGGCAAAAAATTCTTTTCTTTCAAAGGTGTTAAATTGGAGAACAGAAAGTTTCAATATTACAACTATATTTCTCTAATTTTTAGCTGCCTTTGGCTATATATTAGGCATCACTATTATAAAGATTAAACGCCAAATACTTTGTACCAATTTTTAATAGAAACCCTAAGAAACTGAATGCATAGAGTTGAAAAACTATTTTCATCAAAGGATGAGAAAAATAAAACCTTTTGATGTTTATTTTATTCTGACATGGTATGTTATGTATTCATTATACAATGCAAATTTAATGCATCCAATCTAAAAACTCAATACACCATTTCAGATACCCTGGTTTCTCCCGACAATTTGTTCATTATTTCTTTTGTTTGTTTATAAGAATTCTTAGTAGAAATGATATTACAATATGACTTAACAATTTTTCACTCCTTTTTTTTTCTATAAGTCACATAATTGTTCGACAAATGTAACTTAATGTTAATTTTGTTATAGATAAAATCTTTTTTAATGTCACAATTTTTAATGCAATTTTTTGAATTGAAGTGAATCCAGTTTGTTATCCTTAAGCTCATACAATGACTTTTCAATTAAATTGTAAACCCCATGTTAAGAATGCTTAATGATAACACATTTCGTTTATTTCGACCTAATGATGAATCTCAGAGCTCAACTGTTGCATGGTATTTTTTTTCCATATATATTTAATTATATTAATATAATATACAAGACTCCAATACAGTTTAGCAACCGGATCTAACAGAATATTTTAATGCTCTTTTAAAGTATTACACATTTGCATTTTTAATCAAGATCAATACTCAAATTTCCAATATTTATGCTTTATTGTCTGTTTTTGGGGGCAGGATTGTCTTCATTTTAATTTGCTGAAAATCTTTAAAACTCAAAGTATGGGATACAATTAGGAACATGTTATCATTATAGATACTACATGGGGATGTAATCCCGAGTGAAGATTTTCTGTGTGGGTCTTTACAGAATTAAAGGTAATTACATTCTGATGACTTTTTTGCACATATTAGTTACTTGTTACTATTACAAAACCTTACAATAAAAGATCACCAGAAACCCAAATTTCTTGCTCCTTGTTTTATTTTTGAAAGTGAAAGGAATATTTTGTTCTTTGACAAATTAGATTAAGATTTTTGTTTTAAAAAAAAGACATCCCATACAGATTGCTATCGTTTATTTTTATTAAGTAAAGCACACAATTGTTTGCCGGCCATATTGACAATACACAAATCATTGTGTGGGAATGACTGTAAGCCTGGTATCATAAAGTTTGCATAGTTCACCTTATCTAACCTGTATACATTTTTATTGACATTATATTATAACTAGCTGACCCGTGACGGGTGAAGACTTCCTGAAAGACACAGTTGTCAAAATGGGGTGGGTTTGGGCAAACGACTGTGAGTGAATGAAAAGAAGGAACTCTGGAGAGACCCGCGGCGTATCACCCGTAAAAAATCATGGAAGTGTTCAGCTGAAATCTATTTATTTTGAAAAAATGCACTTTTTTAGGGCGCCTAAGGCGCCCACCTTTTTAAAAATCCCAACTAACTTGTCCTTGTTTGATCAATACGAAATATTAAACTTTCTGAAATGTACACAAAGTATTTTATAACTTTTTATATTGTTCCCTTTTTACAAAATTAAAATATCAGCGAAAACAATGAGTCATATAATTTTTTTTACAGCGCATATTTAATTTGCACACCTTTTGATGCATTGGTGCAGTAATTTGGTACGCTGCTTTCTAAAATTAGTATCTGTTGAACATACTTGCAGCTTGGTGTCTCGCAGGGTCCGACCACGAAGAGAATTATATATATAGATATTTGTAGTCATTTTAAACCAGATATTTGTTTGACCTTAATGTTTTAAAAATTTCATCAACATATTTAGGCAGGTAATCTTTTATAAATATATAAATGTTCACTTTTTCACACCATTACCTTTGAATTTGTAAGGTATAAAATGATAGACTTCAATTTAAAAATTGTTTGTTGAAGGT
Organism: Ampullaceana balthica; assembly: GCA_944989445.1. NCBI lineage: Eukaryota > Metazoa > Mollusca > Gastropoda > Lymnaeidae > Ampullaceana > Ampullaceana balthica. Next base: position 606,033 of record CALYLW010000155.1, read on the forward strand.
AATTTATTTATCTAAAAATGAAAGTACTCGATTAAGTTCTTGCAAAATGTGGCAACTTTTAGACTAATTTTGGAGACACTTAAGAGTTTGGGTTGCAAACCATGATTGGAACTACCTTAGAGAGTTATAAACCCTCAGAGGGGATGACACTGACACGTAGTAACGATCTGTAAATTTGACAAAATGATCTACTTCGTTTAACTAAAAAAACAAATTAGCCAGCTATCACCAGATTGTTTTTCGAAGGAGTAGTTTTTCACCAGAGCTGGCCGAGTTGGAAGAGGACAATAGAGAAGCGAGGTTAGTGTCTTACTGTTGGTTGAAAACAACACTTGTGATGCCAAGGAGCTTTTAATATAAAATAAGAGACTTGTCAAAAATGAAGTCTACAAGATGACTTGTGTTCACTAAGTGCAGAGCCAATAGTAACAAGTTATTGTTTGAATTACGCTGATGTTCAGGGATGAATGTCAGTAAATTGATTTTTATAATATAATAAAAAGACAAAAAAAAGCTTCAATTATAATTTTTGTTTATTTCATTATCTTTAACCTTTGATAATTCAATATTTACCCAAACTGTGATACTATACGCCAGTTTGTTGACCATTGCTTTAAATTAAACACATAAATGAGGGTATAAATTATAAATAACAAAGCATTCACAGATATGTTTTTATGGTAAAAAGATGTATAGTGTCAATAATTAAATGATTTATCAATCAATCTATACATAAGAATCTATATGAACAGATTACATATTATTATTTTTTTAAAGTATTGTTTTTTTTTGGTACTATTTTATGAGAATTGGGTAAAAGGTTTAAAAAAAAATTAATTCAGAAGAAAGAATATCTCATCAACAGATACAGTTATCTAAGGAGTAAAATTTAGTATATTTTAAGACTAAACTATAGCAGGTAGCAAGTAGCACAACTTGTTTTCCATTTTTAGCCCTGTAACATTGCAGAAACGAATAATGAAATGGAAATTTTAATTACATTTTTTAAATAAGAGAGAAGAAACTATTATTGTTTACACATTTTCATATAATTTTTACAAAACTCTTAAACATCATATTTTTATTACAATTTAAATTATTTACATTAACTATGATCAAATGAATTACTGTATAAACATGCTAAATCATTCAAGAAAAATACTCAAATACAAAACACACAAAAACGCAAATGTCATTGTCTCATAAATAAATATTACATTTAAAGCGTTTATCTATGTTCATAAAATTCAATAGTCCATTTATTATCACAGATTCCTTTATCCTATTATGTAAAATAAAATTTTAAAAAGAAACACATTTCAGGGAAAAACAGAAAATTCTTCATATTTGAAATAAAAAAAAACTTCAAAACAAACAAATATACATAAAAAAAGAATGAATATGAGAAGTTTATGAATTAATAAAATGAATTTAAGCAGTATAAATGTTGTTTTTCAATTGGAAAACTTTTGATAAATAAAATTTAATAATTTCTATTTATTAAAAATAATATTTGCAATAGATTTTATACTCTCATTAAAAAAAAACTGAATTGCTAGACATGATCATAGAACGCCTAATAAGTTTTAATCTGAAGTTTGTGTCTTTTGAATGTAGTTTAAATAGGTTAAAAGAAATGTAAAATGATTAGACCTGCAATAGCAGAGCAACACCTCCAAGAACCCATTTGCTTGGTTTTTCTTTGGATTTCAGGTTAAATGTCCATACAAAAGTTGGACCTCTTGCCTTGGTCTTGTAAACTGGGCACTCGTACACATTTCTCAGGTCTTGGCGATCCACAGGAATAGCTTTGATGAAAATGACTGGCATAGGTGGCGCCAGTTCCTTTAATCGAGCTTCACCAATCATGCCAGTCTGCATGTCCCAGCGAGCACCCTCCATAAATAAACCATGGACATATGCACCTTCTCGAGGGGGCCCAGCCATGTCTTCACGGGTCTTTTTAGTGACATCACATTGGAGGCACATGCGATCCAGAGGCCATTCGTTCTGAAGTTCAAAAAAGTAAATAAGGATTAGTTATTTTTTTATGAATATTAATCTCTATTTCAACATACATGTCTATAAATATTAATTACCTTAAGAGACTAACAAAATTAAACTTTTCCAGTCTTAGGGGTGCTACAAGCAAATATAATTTATCTACCCTTTTTAGGCTACTAATACCTCAGCCTAAAGGAGATGCATTCAACGGGATGTATAGAAGGAATTGTTTTCCAAATAAGAAAGTCATTTCACTTTTTTGATAAGATCCTAATTTTCATTGATCAAACTTGCTAACCTTTCTGGCCATTTGTTGCATGATAGCAGTGAGAAAACTCTGAGGATTAAAGAAACCACCGAGCCAAACTGCTGCAGGGAGTTGGAAGTCTGAGGTCCATGTCTCCAGTTCTTTGATTCTCTGCAAGAGGTCAGCATACCAGGCTGCCAGATTGAAAAGTGATGGATAGGCTCGTTTGGCCCAATTGGCAGGAACATTGTCTAAGAACAGACTGTTGCTGAGGTCTTCCATGTCTGATGTTATGGTTAGCTCACCCTGATAAAGATATAAATATATATTTATATAAAAGTAGAGTTATGATTTCAAAATTATAAATTGTCAATTTTCTGTGACACATTCATTTGAAATATTTATAATGTTAAAGATATATTTTAAAAATACTTTAAGTATTCAATTGAAGTTAAAGTTGAATGTAAAGTGCTGAAATTGTAATTATTTTTTGATGTGAAAAAACATAGGATTAAATTATTTCAATGCATGTATTGTCTTTACCTTCAAACCCAAATCAAGTTCCTTAAGGGAGCGGCGCATCTCATTCAGAAGCATGTTCATCCGCTCACATTCCTGGAAGGCGACAACAACATAAGGGGTCCTGTCCTCTACTGGAACCTTAGCCATAATCTCCTGCATGTTGAATTCATCAGGAAGTTTCTCAACAATTTCATCTAAGATTGCCTTGACCTAAAGTTTGTTTAAAATAAAGTAGAGAATTCCTGTGTGATCACATCCAAAATTTTATTAAAAAAATGTTCTGCAAACACACTTCAATTATATTTACAACTTTAAAAAAAAATTATATTAAGTAATAATGATAAAAATCACATCGAACTTGAACTAGTTACGCATAAAAAAGACTTTGTACAAAAATATATATTCAACTAAATACAATTTTTTGTCAAAATGTCACCAGAACTGAAAGTCAATATTTTGAACACAGACCTTCTCCTCACGACTGACTCCAGCACCAGCACCTGCACCTGCGTCCCTGGGCTGCATCTCAAAGACCGTCCTGAAGAGGTTTTCTGATGTTGTTGTCAAGAACTCAATCTCAGCGTTAGGGTGAAGGCCATACAAGTAAGGACTCTCAGGCGGCAGGCACTCATCAATGTAGGTGTGATAGCCCTTGTAGTCAGAGTTGGGCGGGATCGGAAAGTTAGGAGCTAGGAACAGCTCAGCATCCAGCTGAAAAAAAGATTACAAATAAAATATTGTATTTGTTTTAGAAGTATTATCACTACACTTCTAATGCCTAAAACTACATTTAAGATCCCTTATGTCTGAAAGCCTTCAGAAGTTAAGGTGATTAATTCTGCCTTTGCATGGTATCATGATGTATCTTCATGAGGTGATGGAGTTGCTCACTGACACTTCATCCAACTGTTTATGAGGCATATTCTGGAATGGCGGTCTTGGCTGCACTTCTAACAAGAGAACCTTGACTTCTGAGTAACTTTTGGCTTTTGCTTCCTGCATCTCCTGCCTGTTTGACCCCCTGATAGGAGAGTGTCAAGTCATGAACTCAAGGTTTTTGTCATTTCCATATGTCCTCCCTACTCTTTACTTTCCTGGCTGTGGAAATGAACCCTGCTTCTCGCGAGTTTTGGCAGATTTTACTCCATAGTCTTACCATGGATTACCATGACCACATCACACAAAACTGATGTTCACGAAAGTATAAGAGAAAACAGATTTTCATCTTATTTTCAAATCAAATATTTGTGCCAACACTTTTGACTTTGTTATAAAAACATTTGAAAGTTGTCTCTCTGTTATTTACCATGTCTGAGTGCATGTAGACTTCCAAGTAAGTCCTACACAGTCTCCTGTCCCAGTCATCAGTGATGTGACCACCATACATAATTTCACCAAACAGATAGCGTAAATCTTCCCAAGGAACCTAGTATGCAAAAAAATGTGATGTCATTTCCACAACAATTTAAGTATCAGAATTTACACTCAAGCAATTAATTAGTAGTTATACATTTTATGCATAAAGTTTTTAAAAAATTTGAACTATCAAACACAAAACTATTTCCTATTATTGATGAAGATAACTTCTTTTCAGGTTAGTAACTATCAGCTGTGATAGATTAAGATTGGAATGAATTATAACTAGACATAAATTACATCAGCTTTGAATTGAAAAAGTATGCATAAAAAATGTCCTCCTTAAAATCAGTTTGTATAAACTTTTACCTTGACGTTGGCTTCCAAGTAGTTGTAGAGAACATTGACACTAATGGTCAGATCGCCAGTGTTGTAGGGGTACACCCTGTTCCATCCCTGGGGTCCGAATTTTCGCCGTTCACAAACAACAGCGTGGAAGTAGCATAATGCAAAGAGGATGGCCTTGAACTCGCTCTCTCTGGCACACATCTCAAGAGTGTCCTGAGAGGGAGAGATTTTAAAATAGGTTTATATAAATATTTAATAAAGTCACTTTGCATAACAGCAAACTCATCTCTAGGTTCTGGAAAAGTGCACTGCAAATTTTAAAGCAAGAAGCTGCATATTTCTTTTTGATGGAGAATTAAAAATAAAAAAAATAAATGCAACATTAGACAAGTTATAATAAACTGCAAAAAATATTATGTCTAAATATTTAAAAGTCATGTTTTTAAAAGGTAAATTTATAATTTAACTTACTCTTTTTATTAATACATAAAACTCATACATGTGGTATGATTGAACATTTACCTGGTTAAAGTTGTCAAGAGCCTTGTGAAGGTTGGCATACATGCCAGTTGGCGGTTCATTGGTTATCTTGATAGCAGATTCTAAGATGCCTTGTGGGATGATGTGAGAATCTGGGCTTCCAGCCGGCTCAGCACTGATGAACAGACGGTACTTTTCATGTCCATCAGCTGAATATTCTTCAATCTTCTTCTCAAGTTGAGACAACCATTTAGCAACTAGATGGACATTCTGCAGAAGAAGGAATTTTTTTTAAAACAAATTCTGGCAAATCCAGAATAGGCATTATAGGCTCATTGAGAAAGAGCATACAGTGCAACAGCTACACCATGGTTTTAAAAATCACAAGTCACATAAATACAGAAGTCTAAAAGATGCCAATAATACATGATTATAATATATATATAATCATTTAATTGTTGATTAAAAAAAAACTACTATACTTTGCAAAATTCAGTAAGTTTAGAAGTATAATTTTTGACAAAATTGTTACAGCATTTTGATTTTTTAAATGCAGTAAATCATATCTTCATCCCATGTCTTAAAAATGCAATTTGTTGTTAACATTCATTTGTATAAATATAAATTCTGTTTGTGACAATAACTTCTTTAAGCTTACCTGAAGTACAACCCAATGTCCTTCTTTAGCTGCCAGGTCCATGGCCTGCTCTGCTACTACTTCCTGACCTTGACCAAGTGAAATGTTGTGGAAGTTATTACTGTCTGTGGCGAAGCCCAGTTTCTTGCCAAGGCTTTCTACATCCTTGAGGGGGTCAACACCGGGTGATAATATGAAGAAGATTGGAGTTGCTGGTCCAGACTCTTCAAATGATTTGGCAAACTCCATGGCACGTCCCTCCACATATTTAGTTCCCAACATCTCTTCAATGAAGTTGCTGTTTTCAAAAGATTCATAGAAATAATAATGTATTTCAGCAATAAAATATTTAAAGGAAAACTTTCAAACTTTTGAGAAATCCTTTTATGGATAAAGGAATGAAACAGAAAATTTAGATTTTATTAATAAATAATTTATTTTTAATGTTTATTTTTAAGTCTGATAATTTTGTTTTCCTTATTTGTGTTTTTGCTAAGATTCGGACAAAGTGCCATGAGAGTGGGATAACGACATACAAACTTACGTGATAGCATACGTCATCCTATCAGGTCTAAGAGCTCTCATCATACACAGTTTCTGCAAGGAGGTTTTATTTTTCCATTCCTGAGGGAATTTTTCTTTCTCTGGACACTCACTCTCAACAAACTTCTTCCAGCGTTTTGCCGATCCCTCAATGTCTCTGTCCAGATTCCTGAACTCCTCCATGGCAGCAAGGGCCTAGTAAGAATTTAATGAATGATAATTTCTTACCTTTAACAATAGTTAGTACTTTTTAGTGCTACTAGAAAAGGATTTTTCTACATGAGCCAACCAATTTTGCTGGATAGAATTTTTTAATCAATAGAAAAGATAG